>CM032438.1:10582084-10975357 GCA_019049465.1 Dryas iulia moderata | reverse complement strand
ACTGAATAGCTTTTCATTGAATCAAGACAAAAGTGCCGTTTTTTCAATCATTAAATGGGATTCACATGAACTGCGAACAACGGCATTCTTTCGTATCATTTATGTTAATAGATATTAAAACTTTGATTTAAAATTATATATCAAGACGGTTTGTTATTTTATATTTCATTTAAATTATAAAAAACTATGACACTTGACCTCCGTAGCTCCACAATTTACATACACAATTTTAGGCATACTTACTCATATTTTCATCCTCCAACCTATTTCAAGTCTTTAAGGGTTGGTTTTTGAAAAAAAACATAGTTTATGTTTGACCATGGGATTTAATTATTTCAATTAAAATTTAAAATATCTTTATACAATTAGACTATTTTTTTTCAAGTACTTTTGAAGAAGGCAATTTTGCTAAGAAGAGCTGGCGAGAAACTCAACAGTTGTTTTTTTTTTTCAAATATAAAAAAATACATTTTTATTATTTAAAAACAATGGTTACAAATGATTACTGCGGTACTATTACGGGGCCATGGCGCTGGGGCACAAAGTGTGACTGTAAAGCGACTGCTTGTGGGTTCGATTTCCACTCGAAGGGTGAAAATATTTAATATTTCCATTTTCTCCGCTCTAGTGTCGAGGTAAAGCGCGGCGTTAACTTCCACCACTTAATACCCAATACCTCAGAATTCGGTGAAAAGTGGGGAACGGAGTGTGTTAACGCTAGGTTCGATCTGCCTACCCTGCTGTGTGCGGGATACAGAGTGAAGCTCCATCCTCTAGTAGTGGCTTTAGTTTAGTTCGTGTAGTGAATTTAGTAGTGACTTTGGGGATGAGTAATAAGTGATAGTAGTTTATTTTGAATTATTTCCCGAAGAGAAATCAAATCCACACCTAACGGGGTTACAGTCAAACTTTGTCCCATTACGCTACAATGACCATTTCAATACACGTAATTGTAAAAAAATCATAAAATACTATTAGATTGCACTGCTGTCGGTACAAGGCGCTATCAGCTATGTTTAGCGGAAGGATTTATTACAGCCACATCAATATATCGGCGCGGCGGCGGTCAGTGCATGACGGCGAGGGGGTTGCTACAATGGTACACTTCTACCTATGTTTAGAACTTGTAGCTGTCCGTTACTTCGGTAACTTAGACTTAATGCCCTTTCTCATTAACAACTGATGGACTAGTGAGAGGAAGTCACTACTAGATATACACTACACAAACTAAACTAAATAACCACTAGAGAATGAAATGTCCTCTTATAGTAATAGTAATAGTTAGCTAATTATTACTATTACTATAAAAATTTAATTTTTATATTTGAAAAGTGCAACGGTTGAGTTACTCCTCGACTCTTCTCCGCGGAACTGCCTTCCAGGCCGGTGGTAGCTTTATGTTCACGACGATTTAAAAGTGCTTGAAAAAGTTTATTTCAATAAAGATATTTTGAATTGAAATTGAATCCATCACGCGAAACTACTTTAGATAAGGTGTCATTTTTTTATTATTCCTTCGACTCAGATGAACTATAATGGGTATTTAATTATTTATCAGGTGTCTAGAAATTCAATTATAGCCAAAATCCTGTCCAGGCTTGTAAACTATATAATAAAATAGGTTTCATTCAAATTTGCTTAACAGTCCAGAAAATGTAAGCATATTAGCATTCTGCGTGTCATTATACTATAGATTTTTGATTTAATATATAAATAATACCTTAAGATTTTAGCGGAATATTATTTTCTAAAGTCTGGACATTGTAAGAATCCTTACTTTTGTTTGGCACTTCTTAGTCTCTCACATTGTCATTTTCTTAAAATTTCAGACAGACATTTAAATAACTAAGATAAACTAAGATAAACTTTATTGAAAGTATACTTGGAATTAAGTTTTATTTTTAAAATACAATTATATGAGGTATTTCTTCAAATATTGTAATTCTAGATTTTTCTTTTAAAATAAATTTTAAGTTTATTTGGTAATTTAGTTTTGTTTATAAAAAAAGTTTATATATAACACTAAAAGTAATTAGTATAATTATAACATTAAATATAAAATCATTAATTATTTATTGAAAAAGCCTCTTACGGTTATAATTAAGAAAATGTTATAATACAAATAAAGACTGATAATATTTTTTTTCTCTTATTTATGTAAAAAAAACAGAAGAAATAAGCTTTCAATAGTTACCTACTATATAAGGGAAATAGTATATTCGTGTCGTTATCATTTCCCCTTTATTCTTTATGTTATGTGTAAATAATAAATAATAATACATATTATCAACAAATGTACAATTTAAATTGTACAAATGTACAATTTAAATTAAAATAATATCCAATTTAAATAGCAATTCATTATTGATATGAGGGGCCAGACGTGGCGCAGTGGCACGAACGTGTGACTGGTTGTGGGTTCGATTCCCACTCGAGGAGTGGAAATATTTAATATTTCTATTTCATTCGCTCTGGTATCAGAGGCAACCGCCACTTAACACGCAATGCCTCCAAACGATTTCGATAGATTCGGCGGAAAGTGGGGAACCGAGTGTCTTAACACTAGGTTCTCTCTGCCTTTGTTCACTCTAGTTAACAAGAATAAGCGTGGCGTTGACCTCATTGATTGTACCGCTAATCATCAAGCAATGTCCCGCAAGCAAGCAAATGCTGGCGGAGTGTCTCGCCACTCTCTCTGCCTACGTGCTGTGCGGGAAAAAGCGTCGAACTGAAGTTTTATTGATATTATACAAATTCCATGTAAAATATTAAAGTATTTAACGATCAAAAGTTTACTCTGAATCACTTTTTTAAGCATTTCATAGCAACTGGATAAAGTTAGTTTTTATACGAAATTTGCAAATCTCGTGATAAAGAGATAATAATTCTTTCAGTAATTACTTAGTGAATATATTCAAATATTCAAATTATTTCGTAATAAACAAACTTATTTACTATACAGCATCAACTTACCTAATAAAGAGACACTATTGTGATGTACCTACTTGTAGATTATTGAAACTGTTAAATTATTATCATTTTAAATATTCAAAATGTGAAGTTAGTTTTCACTATAAAACGAATAACGCCTAAATTAAGCAAACAGATTATCTTAACTCTTGTTTCTAATAGAAAGCTAAAAAAATTGAAACTAAAACAATGACATTGTGAAATTAAAGAATATTACATACATATGAATACCAATATTATAGGTAGTATTTTTCGTTGGTGAAAACAAGTGATTATAGTAATAACTACTCGGATACGACTCGCGTGTAAACAATCAACGTGTCGGCAAAATGCTGATGACAAAAATTATTACCTTTAACGTTTTAAAATTCATCCGAATTTTACTGCGAGGGTTGTGTAAGCGGGAAATATTATACGACCTGTTTTATTTCACTTTGAGTGTTATCGAGGGAGGACCATTGTGGTACAGTGGAAGAGCTTGTGACTGTAAACGCGATTGTTTGTGGGTTCGATTCGATTTTTTGTGGGTTCCCGCTCGAAGAAAATATTGTATATAAACCTTGAATATCTTGCGCCGGTTCTTCTCGAGTCTGAGGCACTCGTTTTACCTGGTTGTAAATCGTTTGGCGTTCAAAAAAATTAAGCTTATAACTTCGTATTATACCTATAAGCTTCAAACTAAACTATTTGACTTTGACTTTGATTAAATTATTTTCTTTCCCCGCTTTGGTAATAAGACAAGTAAGACAAATTTGCGTTGTTAAGGTCCACAACTCAATACAATCCACATTCAAATCCGAGCAATAATTCATATGTAGAATGGAGTGTATGGACACTAGGTTTTTTGTGTCTACCCTACGATGCGGTAGAAGCCTAAAGCTAAAAAAATCCTGAATAATATTCAATCTTCTTTTGTTTGTTTCAAATTTCCTATATTTTATTTGCGAGCCAGTGTCTGTTTTGGTGTTTCACAATTAGTTTTCATTTACAGATTTAGAATAGACTTTTTACATTTACATTTAAAATAGACTTTTTTAAATACTTATTTATTGAATGAGTTCTTTAATATGAGTTTGTTGCTACTGAAATCCACACACAATTCATTAATTTAATTCTGTTTACATACATACGTTTCATTCCTAATACTGAGTCACATCAATCATTTTATATAATTTTCATTAAAAGTTTAAGAAATACTAAACTACATATCTCGATAACTTCTTCATGTACTTACTTTGTTAAATAAAAGCATATCTTATAGGTAAGATATTTAGAATTCAATTTCCTAAGTGTATGATTAACACTTTAAAAATGTTAAAAGTCAAAGTTATATATTATAATACATCAAGTCAAAGTTATATATTATAATATCATATCCTATTAACGCAAAAGAAACCAGATAGAGAGCTTAAAATGTTGTAACAGCACAATTTATTAGCGTCGCTTCGAAAGACGAAAACAAAAGAGTTGCAAGACTCATCGTTTTCAATTTATTGTCAATTATATCGGGAATTGAACGAATTCCGATAATGTTCTCTTGCATTTTTAAAATAATAACATTCATAGCAGCTTCTTGCAAAACATTCCTTATTTTATGGACGTGATGAATTAAAATCGCTAAATACGTTTTAAATACAAAAATGCAATCTTGCATAGTTTACTGCAAAATGTGAAACTGATAATAACGTTATATCGCTTTCTTTGTACAAAACACGACGTTGGCACAACTTTATCAATACTGGACTGAACAAAGATAATTTACAAATAATTTTAATTTTAGCTTGAAATATGTTTGTGCATTTCAGTTTTTCTACGAATTTATTTATTTTGTTGTATGTGGGATCAATTGCATACCATTTGATATTGGGTTAAAGGTTGATTTTACGCAGAACTGGACTGGAGGTAACGCATAATAAATTAATTTAGTGCCATACTTCCGTGAATCCAATTCATGTAGGATTTAAAAAAAATGCTTTATTTTTAAATTCTTAGGAAAGAACAGAAAACACTAAAGTAATTTAATTATTTTCATATAAAAAAGCTTGGATTTGAAGAGTTTATTGTTAGATTTAGTTATACAGATCATTGTGCCACAGTCGGACAGTGTCTAATTGTATGACGGTTAGTCGTGGGTTTGATTCATACTCGTAGGAACGATTATTATAAGTTAATGTTTTCATTTCTCTGTTCTGATACTTAGACAAAACGAGGCATTGGGTCTTAGGCCTTTCAACACGCAATGTTTTGGGTGGAGAGTCGTAAACGGAGTGTCTTAACACTAAGCTCTCTCTGACTAACCTTAAAAAGCGGGAAGCATATAGTATTAGATCTGACAACCTAAAAGTAAAGAACATGACTTACTCCAAAGCATTTCGTAACATTCATCTATTTGGCCCAAAAAACATCGCCCCACAACTCCCATGTAGTACAAACTATAAACTTAATGAACGATCTGTTACTCGGCAATTTGGCGTTCGGAGTCATTGATAATAACAGTAAAATGTCAAATCCGTACAAATGAGCTGCCAATATGTACTGGAGCGATTTTATTTTATCGCCAGATCGTATGTTTAATAGTTTGGTTGCATGTTGCATTTGGTTGCACTCGTTGTATGATGGGGGTCATACGATGCTCGTTTACACGCCACTGTATGTTACTGCATGTAGACTGTATTTATCAAATATAAGTATCTATAGAACAAATAATTGATATAATTTAAGGTGGTAGCATCATTTTAATATAAGTTTTTACTAGGAAATTATTAATATTCAAATAAGTTAAGTAAACTTCAAACGATAATGTAAATGGAATTCCTAATCAAAGCGTAGTTGACACATTGTTTTATTAAAAATTATAACAGGGTAAAGAGGACCAAGTGTCAAGACAATCTGTTCACTACCTTCCGCTTGTATCTGAGACATAGCACGTTAAGAAGCGTAACTTAACGCCGTGTTTAATAGCCGATATATAAAAAGCAACTTCACGCTTTTTCCACATAACAAGGTAGTAAGAGAAAACTAGGTAACAAGACACACCGTTCTGTATTTACCACCCGAATACTAAATAGAATACCTGAATACTAGAGAGATATTGGGTGTTGCGTGGTGGAAATCAATGTGTCGTTTTACAGAAAATTGGATTTCTTTTATTAAATAAAATAATAACTTAAATATAATCGCATAGAAAATAACTTAAATATAATCGAATATAAAATAACTTAAAAATCGATTCTCGCTTGGAGAAATCCGATCGAGAATCGATTCACAACCACTCGCGTTTACACATAGTCACACTGCGTTACCAACTTCTATATATAAGCATACATACTCGTACATATAAATATACACAAGTAACTAAACTGACTTAATCACATCTAACAAATAACATCAATACAATCCCAAGGGATGAGTCCTAATTACCCTATCGGAGGTCTTCGTAAACTGGTTGTGGCGTTGCGGTCGAACTAATTGTGGTCGCATTCCTGCAATGACCACCGTTACTGTGACCAGCTATTTGGTAACGTCAATGAAATTCATTTCGCATTTTAGAAACTATTGACAGATTTAGAGAGATTGGTTGATGTATGTTGGGGAAGTTCAAATGTGGTTATTGATTTTTAGGTAAATATTTTAAGTTAGTACAAGTCAAATGATTTTATTAAAAATAAGAAGTTATATCCTTAATTTTTTGAATTAGATATTTCCTAATTGATGACAGTAGTGTTGAGAAATTAATTGTGTCTGATTTTACACGTGATAGTAGTCAAAATATCTTTAAAATAATAATATCTTTAAAACAATATAAATTTAGAAGCGCATCGTGGCGCAGTGGGACAAAGTCTGATTGTAAAGCAATAGTTGTGGGTTTGATTCTCATTCGGGGGAATGATTATATTTAAAGTTTCATTTCTTCACTCTAGTACCCAAAAAAAAGCGACGTTGAGTTCTCTACTTAACACGCAATGTCTGGATTCTGGGTGGAAAGTGGAGGACGGAGTGTCTTACGAGGTCGAGGGCGAAAAGCCTTAAAACAGCTTTTATTTTAATACAAATTTTAAATATCTTCAATTTTGCAGTTTTTGTCGTGTTTAGAGACAGTAGTAGTCAAAAGTAAACACAAGTGTTATTAATGAAACACTTTATATCTAGAAACAAAATATCCCTGACTGGTCAACAACTAAATCACATTTACGTAGGTATATTTCGTAATTCGCATTACGTAGTACCTCGCTTATTCAGATACAAATTTATACAATTACGCTCGGTTCAATTAACACAATATTATTATTAACGAAATGAATATTGAAGATAATTAAGTAAACAACGAACCATTTCTGGTGATTGTGGAACAAAAACGAAACGGAAGCCAATTTCTGCTTTGTTACTAACTTCACTTCACTTCTCTAGTAGTTTTCCCATTAATTATAAAATATTCATTATTTTAACTTTGTCACAAAAGTGACTAAAAGTGTTCGAAATATAAGAAGGTCATTTGTCAGAAGGAACGCTCATCTCGTAATTGATACCGCCTTTGTTCTGTCACTATTGTTTCATATTAAATAATACTATTGCAAAATCCATTGTATACGGAATAGATGAACGTAGTTGTTGACAGGAATTGGTTTGATAATGAAAATATAATGCGATAAATGTGAAAACTGTTATAAAATTTTTGATTTTGTAAAATATTTTATAAAAATCTCACAATTTCATTTTTATTTATATTTTTTTGCAATACTTTTTAAATATTTTTTTTTAGCTTCACGTTGCACGCACATAGCACGATAGGCAGAGGGAACCTAATGTTAAAACACTCCGTTCCCCACTTTCCGCCGAATTAGGAGGTATTGCGCATTTAGTGGCGGAATAATGAATTATGCGCATGGAAATATGAACTATTTCCACTCCTCGAGTGGGAATCAAACCCACAACCAGCTGCTTTGCAATCACATTTTGTGCCTCTGCGCAACGACTGGCCCCAAAGTAGGTACATATACAATATTATCTATTTAATCAACATGAACGCAGCTGTTCTTTGAGTATCATCTAGCTCTAGTGTTTGCTTTGTCCAGTACTTTATGTTTTTTATTGGATCCTAGATATACACTTTAGATAATTGACGCTATCTCATTGGCACCATCTGATCTCTCTACGAATATATACATTTAGAAATAAAAAATAAAGGCAAGTGTTTTTTCGTTCACTTTTATTATACATTTTTAACAAACATAAAAAAGTAAAAAAAATCTAACGTAAAGAGATTCCGTTTTCCACTTCTGCCTCACTTTCGGGACATTATCTTTTTCATGACGTAACTTAACACCGCAATTTATCTTAACGTAGACACCCATAACTAGGTTAATAAAAGTAATTTAGATATATTCCCCTCGAATGCAAATGTAACTCATAACTGTCTCGTGTATTGTCAGACACTAGGCAGAGTCTAATATCCCATACATGTTTTATGTAAAGTCAATAGTTTTTTTCAGCTTCACGTTTTTTCCCGCATAATAGTCAGAGAGGGGCTAGTATCAAGAGCTGTTCTCCACTTTCTGCCCAAAATCAAAACATTTCTTGTTAAATGGCGAAATTCACTTTGTCTTTGTCTTTGGTATCAGAGCGAAGAAATGGAAATTTTAATCCCGCGTGGGAATCGACCCACAACCATCCCATTTACAGTCAGCCGCTGTCCCTCTGCGCTACGACGACCTCTAAACGGTCAATAATTTAAAGTTATAATTACCGCATATATAAAGTATAAAAACTATTTGAATACATCTGTTAGTATGTATTTATGTATAAGCGTTCCACTACAGCGTGGCTTGTATTGGGAGGTTTTGACAAATGAGATGTCACACGATTCATCTTCATCGCGAGTGTCATAAACATAATTCATTTGAACTATTTCAAAACTGCTGTATTTGAAATTTAAACAATTATACTAGAATTATTTTTATAGATTTGTACATATTTCTAGCATAATTTAAGTCTTTGTTCTATTTTTTTTTTTTTTAGATAGCAACTTTTTTTTTTAAATTAAAAATGACGGACGATAAGCCTGACTCGTAAGTAAATAATCAGTTCAAACCATAAGAACAAAAGTACTTAGAGATAAATATTAAACCATCGCGGAACAGTGTGACAGTCTGATTTTATACAATATTTGTGGGTTCTAGTTCCACTCAGGGGAATTGTTATATTCATTTCTCCGCTGTGGTGATGAGTGAATGTGTGGCATTGATTACCGTCCGCGTCGCTCGAAAAGGAGATAAGAGTCTCTTGATGTATAAAATCATATTATGTATAAAAAAATCCTCGAAGAAGATTTAAGCAAAGTGTAGCGCTCAGTTTGGGAATGCACAGTGGGTTAATTACATTGTTTTTAATTTCAATTCTATTTTCATACTGAATCTTTACAAAAATTGTCACTAAAGCAAAAAATGTCCTCTCTTTGTGTTGTCTTTCTATCTAAAAAGCTAGAGCCTTCAAACTAAGGCTTAGTGGGATACTAATCGAAAAGTGTCAAAGTGAACAGCACTAGCTAATGCCGCGTGATAGATGGCGGTCTCGGTGCGTGCCCGTTTTCACGCAACGCTTTATTTAAGATGGACTTGATGAAGTATTTGAATTATTACAACTAATGTATTGTACACCGAGGCCGTCGACATCGTGGCGCAGTATGATGGTTATGGGTTCGACGGGTAATAGAATGCAAGGCTTAGCGGTCAGAGTGCCTGGACGGTTTCCAGGAGGCGCGGGATCGAATCCGATATGTTTTTCAATTTAGTTGGTCATTTATATGAAGGTCCATATGAGGTGTTCCACTCTTTGAAATCAAATAAGTCCTGTTCAAGCTTAAAAGCTTTACAGTAAAAAAAGTTTATTCGAATCCGTCACGTAAATACAAATGTGTTCGCTTACAAATGGAAAACTGACAACAAAGTAAAATAAAAAAACAATGATTCGTATTCTAAAAGTATTTTTTGCATTCTCTTAAATTGTCTTTTCATAAACATATTCAGTGTGCGGACACAATTTATTTATTTATTTATTTATTAAGATACACCATCGACTTATCATAATAACTAACACAATATTATAATGTACTAAAGATACAATCCAGTATGATTTGCCTTTACAGGTGTATACAACATTGTTGGCATTTGTTTGTGTGCGATTACAAGATGCTATTAAAATATCGATCAAATAGTATAAAACAAAACAAGACAAAATAAAATAAATAGGCTAGGTGTAAATAAGTTAAAAATTAAGAATTAAAACTAATAACTCTAAAAACTAATAATAATTAATCTAAAACTACTAACAATAATTGTCTACTTAATATAGGTAACAATTAACTATGGTTATCAAAATAGATATCTCAACATACTTAAACGGGATCCATAAATCATAATACTATATATATAAGAAGTTGATTTTCCAGTTTTAAACTATAATTAAAAGTCGATAAAGCAAAACTTCCAAGGCATTGTCTCGCCGCGGGACGGCGACGGCGACGGCGACGGCGACGTAATTGCAACAAACACTGCTCACTTTGGGGACATCTTTTATTAATCAGACAACGACCTGAGATCCTTTGAGCCACCTTGGAAATAATTACAAATATATACACAATATCGATTTTGGATTCGGATTATAGATTTTTTGTCTGATTTTTTTAGTTTTTTGTTTACACGTCTAGACTGCTTTTCTGCTTTGACTATTTATTCTAAAGTACTTGTAAGAGTCTAATTGATTAATGTGCAATTCCTATTTCCTCTTTGTGCTTTTTCTGTCATAGGAGATTAGACAGAGATAACTTAATAGCAAAGCACTCCTTTCTCCTCTAGAGATATTGTCTTGTCACTACAGCGAAGAAATTAAAAACAAGTTGGCTTTATTTCATTTGTTTCATGAAATCAAGAAAGAAGCTCGTATATGATCCTGTATTATTAAATTTAAAAAAACTAAATGATATTTAGCCTTAACATTTATTTATTAGTTTTTCTGTAAATAAATAACAAAAAATCTGTATAATTTCTTCACCACTTGACTTGACTGATCGAAAAAACACGAAAAATGATTACATTACGCCTACGCTTACTATATTTTATATACATATTTTGTAAAAACTACTTCCATTATCATTTCAATACATTTCCGCCTAAAGTGAGTACATCCGTCGTCTGTGGGCGACCTTTTTGCCTCCGATTTGAGACGGCATTGCGGAGCGGAAATGATGATTGCACTTAAGAATAGAAAATTTTCACCATTTTGTTTTCGTAATTCAAAAATTCTAAATATATTTTTTATAAAAACGTCTTATTATATATATAATTCTTTTTAAGAACTTGGACAGAATTGTATGTTATGGAAGAGCGGGTCCTTCTGTCACGAGTATTATATAATGCTCACTAGAGGGTCCCAACCTTTATTTGCTATGTATACTTTGATAAAGAATAAACTATTTTCATTTTCATTTTCATATATTGGAAATAAGGTGTGGAGCTAAAAAAATATTTTAAAAAGTTAGTAAATAAAGAACTCGTATCTAATTTCCATTCAACTAGAAAAATGGTTGACTGATATTCAGAATGAAAATAGTAGGCCAAATATAGGCTACTTTATTCAAAATTTACTCCCTCTTTAGGGAGAAAGGGACAGAGGGAATAGATAGAAAATACGAAGAATTTTGTATATTTGCAACACATACATAAAGTACATAAACCACATACAGTAAAAGTAAGAACTTCATTGTTATCAGTAAAGTTAATTAGTTTTTGGACCATTCCTAAAAAAAGAACATAGGTTTTGTATCTACAACAATCGCGATTTGCCTCGTCTCTATTACTTTTTACCTCGTTTCAATTACCTTAACACAACACGCAGAAGTATTTTGTAAAGTAATTGAAGCCGACACTAGATAATATTAAGTAATTGAATAATTAATTCAATTGAAGTTTTCATTTCCGGCGTGAGGGCGGGCGGGCGCGAGGGCGGCGTGAGGGCGGGCGGCGATGTCCTAACGCATTATCATCGCCCGCTTGGACGTTTTCCAATACACTGACGTTATCACGACAAGGGAAATAAATTACGCGTTCTTCCACTATCGTGCGTTGTATTATATTAGTGTTGTAGTAAAATATGAAATTTTCTATCAATTTTTTTAGCATCAAGTTATATCGCGCATACAGTAGGATAGGCAGAGGAAACCTAGTGTTAAGATATTCTGTTCCCTATTTTTCACCAAATTCTGGAGGCATTACGTGTTAGTGACGACGTAACTTAACCCTGCGTTCTGCCTCGACACCACAGCGAAACAATGGAAATACTAAATACTTCCACTCCTCAAGTGGGAATCGCACCCACAACCAGTCGCGTTTACATTCACACTTTGTGCAACTGCGCCATGACTGGTCCTCCGTCAAAATTATGTTCACAAAACAACTTTCAAACTATCATTCGGTCTAAAGAAAATTAGAGTTCATATTTATAAAGTAACATCTTTTGAAGTTTTATTTGAAAGAAGAAACAGACTAAGTCGTCGTCAGTCTAGCTTTTAAAAATATTTCAGTTATATAAAGTGGATATTACACTTTATCCTCGACAGATGAGGCTTATCAGATTTAAGCACTTTCACTAAAATTTAAACTCAAGTAAAAATATATTTTCTGTATTTTTGTTTCCAAATGATAATTTTATATTAATATATTATAAATGTTAAACTTTGTATGGATGTTTGTTAATCCAAGAAGGATTATAACCACGTATAACTACTAAATGTATTTTGATGAAATTTTACAATAATATAGCTTATACATCAGAATAAAACATAGACTACAATTTATAAAAAAACAGTAGCAGTCGTGGGACTGCCGATAGAAGTAAAAACGGAACTATTAAGTTGAGTGTAATTAAAACTATATGCAAAAATTATACGAATTTTTTTATGTTTTATTTATTAGTTACATATGATGGGTTAAACAAATCATGAACAAAATATAAATACAAAGTGGTTGAAAAAATAATTAATATACAATTATCTTAATTATACACAGTATTTATATTTACACGAATTTCAATTTCAATACTATTATCATTAGCATGTCGATGCCGCGAACCGAGGATTTTACCCTCTACCAAAACGCTCAACGCGCCTAAAGAAGTTTTCACTTCAAAAATATTGTTTTAATTACCTAAAATATCAAGTAAACAGTGAAAGTATTTATATCCTCTGTGTGAGTCAAAATAGTGAACTATATCTACAATTTTTACTGGCAAAGAAAGGAAAAGATTGATGTAATTTGAAATGATTTAGGTTCCTTTAATTTAACAGTTATAGCTGTTTTCTTAATGTACGCGCGGAAGAAGTCGCAGGTACAGCTAGTTATATATAAAGCCATCGTAGCGCAGTCTGAACGTAAATGCAATGGGTGTGTGTTCGATTCCAACTTAGGTAAATGATTGTAAATTATATATATTTCTCCGCTTTGGTATCTAAGACAAAACGTATCGTTGAGTCTTGGTACTGAAAAAAATGTCTCGAATTCAGCATAAAGTGAAGAATGCAGCGTATTGCCATTAATTGCCAAAATTATTATCTCTACTTTATTTAAACTCAATTAAAAATATATTTTCTGTATTTTATTTCATAATGATAATATATTCTGTGTATCAATTAAAAGTTAACATAATATAAATGTATTTTGTTGAAATGCTATTAAGAGTATAATTCTTGTCCAATCTTCGATACGTTTTTGATAACGAGCTGTCACACGCAAACTTTTTGATCACATTCGATATTTGAATACATCGTTATATTTACCTCATATTAATTTATATAAATTGTCGAATTTACTTTTGTGAAATATAAAAAGTCAGCTTTACGCTTTTTCCAATATAGCAGGGTATTCAGGGAGGACCTAATACCATGACAAATGACGGTTCTCCATTTTTCGCCCGAAACCGAAACATTTCCTGTTAATTAGTGAAACACAACGCCTGGCTATGTCTAAACATCAGAAAAATATTTTATTTATGACCAGTCGTGGCTTCGTCGTAGGTTCGATATCCACCCAAGGACACATTTAGGTCTCACTCGAACGAGTATCACTTATCTAATATTACTTGTATTTGAAGTATTTTGTCCTTGTGGTTAGATTTACTACAACTTTATATGTCTACTGATATACATTTAAATGAAGAGCTTTGAGTATAGCTATTTACTAAAATAGTTTATAGTTTCGTGTAGAACTTAGAGAGAATGTGGCGCCGAAAGCTACGGTCACTGCAAACTTCTTTCGCCTCGTGCACTGTCATCTACCTCTTCATATACGCCCTCCTCACTCCGGGGAGTCCCCGTTCTTTTTACGTGACCTTCCTCCAGTACCAATGATACTGTGTTTTCGATGGTCAACTGAGATATCTCCATGCCTCACTTATGCTTGTACACATTATGCAAATGAATCTTTCTTACCAATCTTTCAATAGTCATCCTCTCAACATATCCAAGCCACCGGACCACATTCATTTTTCTATCCTAAACTTTGTACCTAAATATAAACTGTAAACCCAAAATATAAGTTCATTATATTTAATCACTTACACAGACATTGATAGTAATAATTAAATATAACTTATTGACATTATTAGTGGCCATCCTTGCGCAATAAGACAGCATCTGGCTATGAACACAATGGTTGTGAGTTCGATTCCCACTCGGAGGAATGATTTTTCTTTTATATTTTTGCTTTATTTGCTAAAACAAGGCGTGGCATTGAGTTCTACCACTCATTACGAAATGTCTCGTTTTCAGGCGGAAGGCGGAACACGGAGTGTTATGCCACTAGTTTCTCTCTAACTACCCTTCTATAAGAAAAAAACGCATAAATCAGAAAAAACCTTAATTATTCTTTGAAAAATAAACAATCATTAATCAAAATTACAAATTTTATAAAGCTATTTATTGCTTACTTAAGGAAATTCTATGAGTATTTTGTTGTCGGTACATTCGGGAGAGTTTGTGTAACAATGAGCTCTGAAATGTCAACCGGGAGCTTAAAAGTGATAAACACTGGAGTCACATAAGTCCTCGCTTTACTTAACCGTCGCTTGTTTTGGGGACGTGACCTTTCCTATCTTTCTACCTTGTTACTTTCAAGAAATGTTACTTTCTTTTATTTGTTTAATATAGATTATTTGTTGTGAAGGTAAAAGAATAATTGAAGAATAAGAATTAATTCCACTGTTTTACAATTGCTAAGAAATAACTTTACAAGCAATAGCTAGTTTAAATCCCTAATTTAATATTTAAAAAGCATCTTTTTCATACTTAGTATATTAAAAAACAAATTGACCATAGCGAGATTCGAACTCACGTCTCTTCGAAATTCCAGCAATTAATAAGTATAACCGACAAAGCTAGACTTAGAACGTATGGCTTAGCATTCAGAACGATTATTATACGTTTATTAAAATAACCAACCTTATTCTGCTTGTGTGAACATAAGCAGAATAATTGTACACTTACTTATTAATTCACGCTGTATCCCGCACACAGAAGGGTACGCAGAGGGAACCGAGTGTTAAGACACTCCGTTCCCCACTTCCCGCCGAATTCGGAGGCATTGCGTGTTAAGCGGCGGAACTTAACGCCGCGCTTTACCTCGGCACCAGAGCGAAGAAAATGGAAATATTAAATATTTCCACTCCTCGATTGGAAATCGAACCCACAACTTGTGCCACTGGGCCACGACTGGCCACTACACTTATTAATTAAAAATAAGTTAAATTTAACTTTCCACTATTAAAAAATACAAAGGAAGCCGCTTGCAAGTAAAGATTTCATCTTGCGTGATAAAGAGATGAGTGTAGCCGCTCTTAAGCCGCATTGCCGTCAGTGGCCCTACATTATGGTAATACGTATAATACATTGGACGCGTTCCAAGCACGTGATGTTCATACATTAGGTTAGACTGAGCAGTGAACAGTGAACAGTGAGCTGTGAACATTGCCCGTGGTGAGAACAAAGCTTTTATACTATGCGTGTTATAAATATAAAGATGGTTTAAATATTTTAAAATTGTTAAAAGTAGATTATAGTAGCAAGTAAATCTAGATTTTTAAGGATTTTCAATAAAAATGGGTATATTTGAGCTAAGCTAAAGAAGTAAGTGTCACTACAATTTTTTTATTAACTTGCAATATATATTGGTTTCTTTATAAATCAATTGAAACAGATATTCTTAACCTATTGAGCTGTTATGTTGTATTTACGTTTGGCTTCGATGACAACAAATGTTAAAATTTGTGACGTTGTACTGAACAATACGGGAATAATTCGTAAAGGCTTTGTTTTAAAAAAAAATCTGTTTTGCTTATCAGACAAGGAATAATATAAAGTAATTTATAATAGTTAGTACAAATTAATTATACAATGACAAGCATATTATACAAGTTAAAACTAGAGTTTTAACATTATCATTACATAACAAAATAAAACATTTTTTGTATATTTGTTAAAATTATAAATTTCTATTCATAAAACAGATACTGTAACCTATATTGTGGTAATTATATGAGCCTTTCTTCCTTTCCCATCCCGTTCTCTTTTCCTGTATGAAATTAAGTACAATCTTACCAACACGCTTTTTATATGACTACTTTACTAAAATGCTAGTTTACTGGGATCCTAAATGCTAAAACACTCCTTTTCCAATTTTCCGCTGAATTCTGAAGGCATTGCGTATTAAGTAGTGGAACACAACATCGCGCTTTGCCTCGACACCAGAGCGAATAGAATGAAATATTAAATGTTTCGTAGATCAACATATTTGTAATATTTGTATGACAAATAAAAAAAAAATACTGGATTCCATTCTCAATTTTCAGTGAATTTCAAGGTAGTGCGTACTAGATGGTAGATGAGATTTAAGGTGACAACGCGTTTAGTTAGACCCACATCAAGTGTGTCATGTGGCTAATGGACGAATACGTAATTAAAATTTATATATTTTAATTGAAAACTATATAAAATAAGAGTTTTTTTTATATTTTCTTATTAGGCAGAGAATTTAGAGTCAAAACACGCTGTTCTCAGCTCCCCGTCTGAATCTAAAGCACTACGCGTTGAGTTCCGGAGCTCAACATAGCGTTCTGTCTTGTTGTCAGATTAGCGACAAGAAAATTATGTAAATTTAATTATTCCTTTGAGTAAAAATTGAACCTATAAGCTTCACGTATAGTCAAAAACTGTAACACTGAGCTATCGTGTAGATATTTGAACGCAGCTGACTTAGAACCCACACCTTTTAAAACCGTTCAAGTGCTCTAGCCAAATAAGCTTCATATTTCTTATCGAGTTATACCTTTTTCTTATCTTTGGTCTTATCTAAGTTAGCAACTAAAATGAGCTTCTGAAATGTACGTTTATTTATTTTCATTAGTAACACTAAATGTTGTTACAGTCGTAAGTACTTTGCTTCGACGGCAATTAACGGATTACAGCGGATTCATTATATTTAATTTCAATTTATTTAATCTGGTGAAAAATTGATGTAATAATAAATTTTGTTTTATGTGCATACTCGTGTCGTGACCTGACTGCGGCTATAGTAATAAAGTACCAAAGACTAAGCGCGGAGTTGAGTTCTACCACTTAACACTCAATGTCACAATTTCAGGTGGAGAGTGGAAAGCGGAATTCCTTGACACCAGGTCGTCAGCGACTGTGCTATTCGGGAAAAACGAAAACTTAAACACTGTCTATGAAAAGCGCTTAATGATGATGAAGCGATTTTCATGATTATTGTTCTCAATGAGTGTTCCGCATGCGCCTAAAATTTGCTACTTACACATTAAGAAATCTTATGTATTTTGTAAATTAATTTTAGAAGTCGGAGATTACCTACTTTAAATATACAAACTCACAAACGCTTCTTTATATATAGTAAAATATTTGTGAGGCAAATGGTGGCGCAGGCACAAAGTGTGACTGTAAACATGACTCATATCCAAATTGAGGAATTAAAATATTTACCATTTCATTTTAATCGCTAAAGTATGGCGTTGAGTTCCGCCACATAACACGCAATATGCTCAGAATTCATCAGAAAGAGGGGAACGAAGTGTCTTAGCATTAGGTTCCCTCTGTCTATCCTGCTGTGTGCGAGATGCAACCTTTGAGATACGGCGTAAATCTAAAAAAAGAATATAAATATATGATATATGATATAGATGAAGCAAAGCAAAGTCAGCAACCACAAATAGTCCAGCAATAAACTAATGGGTTTGCGTCCGCTTTCTCTTTAGTTTATATTCATATCAGAGCTTATAATGACAAACGCTAGAAGTTCGCAAACTAAACTGTATGTGTATATTAGAAATAGTTGATAGTAGTGACGACGGTCGACAGCGGACCACACTTTGTTCAGACACGTCGTGTCATTTAAATTTGTATATAAAATAATTGATACAAACATTGCGAATGTTTATTAAAATCCCTTGACGAAGACGAGGATCGAGATGAAAGTTTTGTTTGTTTAAAAGATTTGTTTTGTTTTAATTGGTGTATTTTACTATTTTATAGCAGGAGATAATCTAGTGCTGAGGCACTCCATTCTTCAATTTCTGTTTGAATTGAATATAGGGTAAAACCGGGATAGATGCCCCACTTTTTGAAATAGCCTCCTTAATAATTAAATAAATATACATTTTATACGAATAATTTTTATGTATTTAGATAGCTCAATCCTTTGTGATGAAATATTTTAATTTTTTTTAACAAATCACATACAGATTTTGTAAAAAATAGCTTTCCGTGAGACATAAATTTTGAGGATAGATAGGCATCTATATGGATAGTTGCCCCACTATGAAAAAACTGAGGAGGATAGATGCCCTTTATATCGAGAGAACAAAAAACATTAAATAAATAAAATTTTACAACAAAATTACAATTCTTAATAAATTGTTGTTGTAAAACGTTAATATTATACCTAAATGCTAACATCCACACTGGACAATTATACATTTTTATATTAAAAAGAACGCAGTAGTTCACTTATATTTTTTTTTTATTTTTTTTTATTTTTTTATATAATAATATTTAATCATCTATTCTAATTCTCAAACCATCCCAAATGATAATTATTCGTTATTTCAATATAATTTAAATTTGGCTAGATTGTATTTTTATTATTCCGCATCTTGCACAATAATTTTTGTAAAGTGTACAGGTTTCATATAGCCAGTTTTGACACATTACACATTGTATCCAGTCGGATTGCGTCTTATCTATATATATCGTATCGATGGCATGGCCAAATTGTCGGGATATTTCGTGTATCCCTTGTTTTTTTTATCCATTTCATCACAAGCTGACTATAGTTTCTCTGCAGAACATACTCGAGCTCGCACTCTTTCCTTTCTTTTATATTTTTGTGGCATAGTAGACCTAGTCAGTAAAAAGTTTTCAGATAAAAAATACTTAAAACATAAAAATGCTAATTTAATAAATTCACAAAAAAAAAACATTTCAAAATATATACTCAACTCCATATACTTATACCTCATTAACTTTATGAGTATGAAGGGATAGATGCCCCTAAAGGCACCTATACCTCGAAAAATCATGGCAACTATCCTTTTTGATAGGGATAGATGCCAAAGTGATTTTTAAGTAAATGATAAACGAAATAAAATCTATCTACACCTAGATGCAGACCTAATGAACCAGTATATCGACGTATTACAAAATATAACAGAATTGATTGCTAATTATAAAGTTATACAACGCACAATATTAACCTGTAAAACTTTGACGCGTTCATGCATTTTGCCGTGGAGATATTTGCTCACACGTGGGAAACGCGTCCTTACTGCTCGAATATCCGTGGATACCCGAGGTGTGGGTAGACTGCGGCTCCTATTTGCACAATTATTTTTTAGTCGCGAGTTCGGGAAGTTAGGTATTTTGAAAATGGGGCATCTCTCCCACTGGGGCGTCTATCCCGGTTTTACCCTATTCGTGTTGGGTGGCGGAACTCAACGCCGCGATTTGATGTATGAAGCGCGATGTCTGTAGGTGATATTCAGTTAGATGACCTCAAACATACAGTTATATACTATTGGACTGTGCCAGCAACGGCTTCAAATAATTGTTATATTACAATTATTACTTACGATACGCTGTAATTGTATATGTATTTTTTTATTTAAACTACAGATATTTTTATTTTCTTAAGAATAATATATATAAACATTTACAACAATACAAACTTCTCTTATCCATCACAAGAAATATCTTCACGATACCATTAAATAACAATGTATTACAAGTATTAACTATAACATGAATAATTTATCTCCAAACTAAATTTATCACACAAATTTAAAGTTCAAATCTTTATGTAATAATTTTAAAATGCCTGAATGTTATAATTTCTAACACATGTGAAATATAATATGTAGCTTTACCCTCGCAGGCCACTGGTAACACTAGAAAGCGATAGGGCCCTTTCCCTTTCTTAATTTATTAGAGCCCGGACAGGTAAAACATAGGCTCAGTATATAAGTAACGACACTATACTATATAAAATAGTAGTGTGCGAGAGTCATAAACATACTTCTAAGCTTCACTTGAAGACTGAAATTTAGTTAAACTAAAGTTCAAAATATTTTTGGAGATTTTTTTCTTGTTCAGGCTTTTTTCGCAAAGCGGAATAGACCCAGAAAATCTATTGCCATTTAAATGGCGTAGCTCCAACGCCTTGCTAACAAAAGTACTTTAAATATATAATTTTAATATTAAATACAATCAAATTATTACCATGAACTCTCTAGAAAAAATATTCTCTTATACAACATTTTCCTACCTACAATATTTTCTATTCGTCGCGGTGTTAAGTTCCGCCACTTAACACGCAATGTCTCTGAATTCGGCGGAAAGTGGGGAAAAGAGTGTCTTAACACTAGGTTCCCTCTGCCTACCCTGCCGTGTGCGGGATACAGCGGGAAGCTAAAAATAATTCTATTCGTAGTCTCGTAATATTGTTATACATAAAGGAAATATAAGGAAAAAGGCAGCGCTTAAATAAGTCACCTATTTCTTCCGATATGTGATACGTACACACTGTCGTGAGGAAACTATAAAACAGAACTTAGGAAATCTTTATTTTGTTAACTTATGGTTGTGTAACAAAATGAAAATGCGGCGTTGTTCTCCGCCACTTTACATGCAATATCTCTGATTCAGGTGGAATGTGGAGGTGAAGAGATACTCATCTCTCTGCCTATAATGCTTTTCTGATATAGGCGTGAAAGGTTAAATAATGTTTATATCTTATTAATGTAGTTTTTTCCCAATAACTTAAACGGATAAAATCCGCATTGACTTCGCAACCTGTAGTTACATATCTCATATGACATATATAAATATAATACGTTAAATAGATGTATCAGATTAATTTTAAACATATTGGCTTTCTGCATTTTTGTCTGTATAAAGTAGTAAAATTTCTCTTAGTAAGACAAATTTCATATTCCTTGGTCTGCATATTGTTTGTATAATATGGCCTATTTATTTTCTGTAAGGTTTTAGTATTACTTAAATCAGAATACATTTATTATTTGTTTATAATCATAGTAAATGACTGTGAACGTCAATTTCTTCGAACCAAGAGAAGAAAATTAGTTTATTATTTTTTTTTATTACATAATACACTAATCAAGCATTGAACTCACTACCAACCGTGCATCAAACAAAACGACTTAATCTTACAAAAAAATACCAAAAGAATTAAAAGCTAAACCTCAACAAATATTGATTAACCCTAAAACAGAGTTTATATCTAAATTATTCAAATTATTTTAATCGGCACTTGAAGCCGGCGTTTTAGTGAATTAACGTTTATGCTCTAACGATTATGTTGTAAAGGTTATACCGTTATCATGTTAATGTTGCCATTACTGGTAATGTCGGAGAGACGGAGAGAACCGGCCGGGGGAGGGCGAGAGGGGGGAGGGGGTGGTAAGAGGGGGGTAGTAAGGGTTAATTCATAGCTTGTCTTCATAATTCGGTATTAAGAGGGTCGTGAATCTCGAGGGTTCGTTGAATTTCTTGACTTGACTATTTGGTTAGTTATTTGAGGAATATTATAATTAGTTTGACGATTACTTTGGCTCTTGTTTTTGTATAGGTAGGTTTGTATGTATGTGCATTTTGCGTTAATTTGATATAGATAGTAGTTATTGTGGTGAATATTGTGGCATTTATTAGTTTCAATACTTAGTTATTGAAATAATTCAATTTAAAAAAGACATTTATAAAACGTACAACATTTTGAACGCAACGGGATTCGAACCCGCACCTCTTGGAAACCTTCCAAGCGCTCTGACCACTAAGCCATGCGTTCTACTACTTGAATTATATTTCGAAAATACATTTTTGTAAAATCCGATGTTTCGAACATTACAGTAGTCCATGGTCACAGGTGGAAAAATTATTTCAATTCAAAACGTGTAAATAAATATCAATAAAACAAAAAAATCTTATTATATAATAATTATTTAATTTATTAAGGTTGTAATTATTATTTCTTGTTTCAAAGTGTTATAGACGTACTTAAGCATAAGGAAAGTATGAAAATAAATAGCATTCTCTCTTGCCAAATGATTTTTTTTAGAAATAATCTTTGGCTAGAGGATTTTTTTAAAAATTTCCCTGACTAAAACAAATTGTAACAAACGTATAATAATTACAAAACTAACGTTATAATAAAATAATATTAAATATATGTATGTAGCTGAATTGTTTATAGGGGCGGTTTAGTCGGGCGATCTTTAGGGGGTATACTCGTATGTCTGAATCCTGCATTTTTTTTTAATATTTAAATATATTTATATGTATAAAAATAAGTCATAATATCAGAAATATAAATAAATTAATATAAATCCAATCTTCGTGTGAAGATTTTTGGAATGTTCCAAAAATATAAATAGAAATATTTTAAATATTTTTATTATATAAATAACTCGACCTCATAAGAATGAAAATTGAATAATAAAACTTAAAACTTTTATGAAATTCGTTTACAAAAAAAACGATTTCACCCACAAAATATGAATGTAAGCGATTGTTCTAGCCATCTCACACACGAGTACAACGATCTTAAACATCGAGGTTGAATTCACTTGCTGTTAACTCTAGTCTTTTGTCCGCGCATTATATAGCGGAAACTTTAATCTTATTTTACATTTTTCGTATTATTTTTATTAATATAAGTATTATAATGTTTTTTTTTATGTACGAACATATAATATAACTGTATATTTTTCATATAGAAAATCAAACATCCCTTAACATCAAAGTCCTCTCGACGTACAATGTTTATAAACATGTAAGTATAAACATCTAAGTGGAGAACAAAGTATAATCATACTAGATTCTCTCTGTAGACAGAGAGGAGACTCTGATGAAGATACTATTAAGGGGTCAACTTAAACTTGATTTTTACTCTGCTACATTATTTATTTGTTAATGTCTTTCATTAAACCGGTGGTAAATTGTTTGACATTCAAAAAGTGAAGAATGTAACTTCTTATTTTGAATTAAACTATTTTACTTTGACTTGACTTTAGAAACTATCAAAAAAAGTAACTAACAAGCGGAAAATCCAAACTAAAATCAATAAAACAGAAAAGTATTATTGTAAGTTCAAATAAAAAATGCCACTACATCAATAAACACTTACAACAGAGATTTAATATTATTAGCATTTGGGTACAAAAGCACTCGTCGGTCGACGGTCGTCGGTCGACAGCAAGTAGTTAAGTGAAGTCGTAGTAAAAATGCAAATCGTACCGCGCCACGCCGCAAGCCTCTCGCAGGCTAATTATACGGCATACAGTCGGGGACGAGCAAAAACCTGCGTCGCTTTGTCTGTGAAGCTTAAGTTGAACTATTATTATTGTATTTTATTGGAGAGGCCTAATTTTTGGAGTTACGTTGATATGTAAAATACCTATAGCATATACATTGTGTGTCACTTATTACTTCGCTTTCTACAATGTCTCTGTGACTAATCATTTTATCCTTCATATAATAATGTTTTAAGTCATCGAGTGTAGATTACAAAAAAAATATGACAATAAATAAAAATAAAAACGTATTGTACTAAAAGCAATATTTATACAATTATAAAAAAAGCTTTAACACACTTTATACAAATGTGTATATAAAAACACATTGTAGAGTGTAATAGTTATTTTAAAATATTTTAAATATTATTCATGAATAATTTAAGTATGTCGTACTTAGAGAATACATATTACGAGCTTTTAGCAAACGTATTAAATATTTAACGCAACAGGATTTGAACCTGAGACACGTTCAAAATGCGTTAAAGTTTTTGTAGGTTCTTTAAAAAAGACATTTTCAATAGTTACTTGATTCATTTAACATTTTATTACATTTTTTATTTATAGAAATATATCAATTATTTCCTTTTTTCTCGAAGCATTTATCAAAGACGTGGAAATAATACGAATAAGAGGTGGGAATACAATTGCGTTTAAGTTAAACCCTGTTCCAACGCGTCACGATTCTACATTGATAAAATATTTTAAAACTGTAACTTAAATTTAACTCCATGCTTAAAAAACACTGAATAAAATTGTAATATTTTAAGAAAGTTTCACAACTTCATTGTAAAAGAATTCAAAGACGAAGCTTAAATGCCGGTCCTGCAAATATTCCAAGATGTCGAATATTGTCGATTTCGAATTTCATTTTATCCATTTAATCATTTCACAACAGCGCCTATATTTTATAACTAGTAATATATTTTCTCCCCTATTTCCCTCTTTGGATACGAGTACGTATCCAAAGAGAATAAGTAGTATTGAAACACTCCGCTCATCGCATTTATTTGCAGATTCCAAACCGCATTTTTTTTCATATTAGAGTGAAATTAAATTAAACATAAACATTTAACCTCGAAAATTGAACCCACAAATAACCAGTAACCAGTAAGATCTCCTACTGCAGTATATAAGACTTGACAAGTCAAAGTCAAATAATTTTATTCATAATAAGAAGTTACATGCTTTATTTTTTGATATTTGTTATAAATATATTATATTCTTGCGGCTAAATTGACGAGGATGACCAGAAGTTGTTGTTCATTATTTCCTATTATTATCTTCGTAACAACCATACATTATGTGACAAGAAATATTGATAGCTGTTGTGAGTTGTCACGTTTTTTGTTAGCCCTCTATTTATAGACCGTTGCCTTGTTACTTATAACATAATATAATAATAACTGTCATCAAAAGAAAAAAGTTATTAATCAAATGATATATTACTAAAATTATGCTATTTCCTATCATAAATAATTATTTATGCCAAAAAATACGTCCATTAGGTTTTGGCTTTAGATTCGGTTATTCATTTCCTAATGTCTATAAACTCAAAAATAAACTCTTGGTTTCCGGACGGCAGCATATATAACTAATAAATAACATCAAATTATCTATATAACAAATGTTTATATCACAACTACGAAATTGTTATAATAAAAATTTCGTACTTGTGATATTAAATTATAAATCTTCATATATTGGCTCTCAATGCATTAGCTCGTCTCTCTACCTACCTTTTATTTGAACAGGCAGGCATTTCAATAACTAACAAAAGTAAAAATCGGCAAGAAACGAGCGAAAAGCAAATCAAAATTGACCAAAAACGATATCCAATACAACAACTTGTTACATTTCAACGCAACCGTTACAACGAGACGAGAAATGATAACAGTTTTAAATTTAATGGAAGCTTTTAGTCCTCAGCGAGTTCGTTCGTGTAATAAAAACATGCTCTACAAATAAACCCAACTCTATTTTATAACGCACTTAATTTCAGCGGTTTCGGAATTTACCTAGCGAAGTGCTCCTTCCGACCGAAGATACCCTCTAATTAAACCGTCCTAATCGAAAATATTAATTACCGATTAATTGGTAGAGAGTTGTTTGAATTTTCAACTCTAATGAGAAGTACTTAAAGCTCAATTTCAATATAAATCCAATCTAACTGTAATAATCATTCGGGTTAATTTGTTGACTTTCGAGAATTTATTGAAACACGTAATTAAGCGGTTTTAAAATATTTGCGTAATGTTCAAGTTTAGAAATGTACTCGCTCTATAACTCTACATCAGCTCTACTGATGTGGTATACGCAGGTTTTTCACTGGAAATCTTGTTAAGGTTGAGAGGATTTAAACATACATATGTAGTCTTTAAACTAAAATATATACCAGATAATAAATACGAAACCTTCTCTCATGTTTCGTAGAATGACTACTTAAACAAACCGATCAGAATATTTGAAAATATTATTAAAATACTTAGAATTATAATTCAGTGAGCAGTTGAGAGGAGTCTGTCTAAGCGGGTATGTTGTCAATTCTTTTCAAAGTTGACGTAATGTTTACATTTCAAATATTTTTCTATCCTGATTGGTGGAGGGTCGATTCCCACTTGGTGAAATGATCACGCTATTCTATATAGTCTTGATACTGAATTCCTTCTTACCATTCTGATATGCGGGAAAAAGCAGGGAGCTGAAAAATACTGTTTTGTTAAAACAAATGTATTACTGAGTGTCATCACAGAACGTGCAATATCACTAAACTTTTAGAAAATTAATATAGACATTAATAAAACATAGAGTCAGTTTATTCTGCTCTACTGGTAACAATACACAAATATAGATAGATAGTAAAGAATTTAAATTAGTCGTAATACTTGTATGGACAAGTTCTGCTGATATTACTCTACACTTCGAAGTTCAGAACTGCAGACTTCATTAGAATCCATGGAATAGTTTCTCCGTTATGCGATAACACACTGGACAACTTATCATAATATTATAAACTGCTGAAGCTGAAGCATAACTCACAGCATGAAGTGGGAATATTATATACTTTAAATTTAAATAAATCTTAAGCTAAAAATTAAGACGTCGTGGTGATTGTTAAGACTGCATTAAGATAATGGATTACGTTTTTTGTCTATCTAGTTAGACAAAGACTAGAGAACAACAAGACTTCAATGCAAGACTAAACAACAAAAATATTCTGACCGCCAACTTTTTTCCAGTTTTCGGCCATAAATCGAGACATTAGAATCTATTAAGTATTTAGCAAATTAACTTCACTTCCCCTTAGATACCAGAGCTAAGTAATTATAATAATTAAAATATATAATTATATATATAATTCCCCCTATTGAGAAACGAACCCATCACCATTGCGCTTATAGTCAGGCGCTGTCCCACTGCACCATAACAGTCCCAAGATAAATAATAGAGTTACATAAATTAAAACTGGCTTACAAACATAACTAATATACCTTAAATACTTAACATATCCTAAATAAAGTCTAATAATGGCTCAGTCCACATTACGCTACATTTCCTTAATTCCGAATCATCAACACACCGTAACATAATCTCTACCTCCTTATAACCCAGTAACGTAATTCCAGCACAATCAAACACGCAAATACCGCGATAATTTGTAAATCTCTTTGTCTCACTGATTGATGGGGGATCCCCGGGACTATGGACTTCCCCCCCCCCCCCCCCCCCAACTGCCCCTCACCCCCTCCACGCCCCTCTCATTCGCTAAAAGCTTAACTAATAGCCGTCTTATCTGAGTTGTTTACTACTTTCGCATTTATCTGCATTTAAACCTGCACTGTTAATGTATTAGAGCTTAAAATATGAAGTAGCTACTTTTGTTATGAAGGAAGTACAATATTTTCTTTATAGTTTTGGAAAATGTTTGACTTAATATTAATAACTCACACAATATGTATGAGTACGTATGGATAGATATATTGCAATACCTGTATACTGCCGTAGAGGCTTCCTTAAATTAAATCTATTAGTTAGTTTATTTAACAGTGAAAATAACTATCAATGTCAATTAAACTTTACTTATAGGTAAGTTACTCGTAGTAAGTTTACATGAAATATAAATCTGTATTTTTATTGTTCTTATATTTTTTCCAAAGTTGTAAGCTACATCCACGGATATTATTTTTATTAGGGTAACGTAGGGTCAGAACACTCCGTTTTCCTCTTTCGTGTTGAATAGGAATGCTCAACGCCATACTTTATCTTATCAATAGGAGAAATAAAAGTAATTCAAATACAGTAATTCCCCCGAGTCGAAGTCGTACTTACAACCATCACGTATATACACGAAGCTAGACGCACTCCGCCACAATGGCTTCCTTTTATTGCAACAATTATTAAAGAGTTCCCTGTCTCATATGACATCGTTATCGAATACTCATTGCTAAGCTATTTCAATGGTTCTTGACTCGTTCACTCCCATACTCAAAGTCTGCAATGCTCTATTATATAAGCATGTAATACACGACGAGCTACACTTTCCTGCCTTATACAGTGATATCCTAGGATCCATCATTTGCCGTCAACAAACAAACGGATACAATGTAACCATTGATCAGCATTAGGATCTCTATGTAGAGATTCAGGATTCACGCGGATTTCGACAGTGTTACCAAACAATCGCGTTTAGTACTGAAATTACGAGCTCCGATTTACGCCTCACTGTTCATTCGTTAAAAGCCTCAGTAATTGCGACCTCATCGCTGTTAAACCGTTCGTTTCGGTAAAGATATTCTTATTTAGTAGAGTTGGTTGTCTCGAGCCTCGACAAATCAAGACATTTGTTATCCTCACGGAGATTAGCGTCTGGGGATAGTACACTTTGTTTCAGCGGTGTTTGTTTCCAGTCTGTTTTTACCTGGTGGAGAAATTGTTAGGGGTAGGATTTGCTGATTAAAGATTGTTTTTATTATGAACTAGAGACCCGCTCGCGGCTTTGACTGCGTAAGCTACACGACTATAACTATTTTGTTTTGTATTTTTTGCTTAAATTTGTAATTTAAATTGTTGTAATTTATTTATTTATGAACCAATTCATATATAAAAAACTCTTTTCCTCAAAAAGGGCTTACAATAGTCTAAACTGTTTTTAAATCGGCTAAATCCTTTCTGATACTCGCGTGCACAAATTAATAGACAAATAGTAAGAAAATGATTGTCTTGAGTTCTATTACTTGGTAAATGCCCAAATAATAATATTTCACATCATCATTCATCTTCCATGTACAAATAGCTACCAGTTACATTTTTATTACATGATTATTTAAAACAATTAACAGTATTTATTAAAAAAAACTCATTTGCAACTAAAATATAACGTTCTTTAGTGAACTATTTACCCGCCACTCGTAATTCGACTGCATTGCGGACGAACGTTTAAATTTTCTTGCAAGTTTTGTAAGATTTTTTCCCCCCAGTGTTTCCATTCGTGCGGAGCGCGGGATGAATTGTAAATGCAATTTATGCACTTGAAAGAGTCCGAGGTGTATTCAGAATTCGGGACGTCTCGATGAGACTGCGACGGTGTTGATATAAATTTTATACAATAATAATGGAGCTTTATTATTTTTTGTAGTATATTTTATTTGTTGTATTTTTATTTACGGTACTTTTGAGATAAAACGACTCTATCAATTTTCTTTTTTAATTTGTTTTTCACAGATTAGAGATCTTTAAAATATAAACTCTAAGATGCCCTTTGTTGTTTAAACTCAATGACCTCAGCGTAGTGTTTTAACACTAGGTTCCTTCTGCCTACCCTGCTGTGTGAGTGATACAGCGTAAAGCTAAAAAAGCAACGATTTTTTATCGTTATATAACAATTATTTAAGAGTAATGAACCTCTGCTGTTGGTATTTGAACATGCAGTCATCATACAGATTATTGTACTTAGCGCATCTCCAGTAACTATTTCGCCGCCGTAACCTAACTACTTTGTCATAAGTTGTATAGAATAAAAGAAAATGTACAAATAAAAAACAAATAATAAAAAAACATTACTTATGCTAAATAATGAGTGGAGTTAACACTAATTTTCACTCTTTGTTCGCGCAAAATTTTAGAAATTCCCAGCTATTTTATTCAGGTTAACGCTTTTTCTAGCTAGCTGGATAGTCATAGTGACTAGTGTCAAAGCACTACGTTTATTTCAGCACCCAAACTTGAGACATTGTGTGTCGAATATCGAAACTCAACGCCGCGCAATATATGTTATTAACGATGAGATTAAATCTATATTTTTTTTGTGTAGCAAATTATTTCTATTTCGTATGTACTTAGAGTTTTTTTTATTTTCCGTACACAAGATTTTTTTTTCAGTATCGGCGCAGATTAGGTACACAAATGTATAATGACGTTTTTTTTATAGCTTCATGCTTTACCGCACGGCACACGGCAGGGTTGGCAGAGGGAACATAGTGTTAAGACACTCCATTCCCCACTTTCCTGATATATTTATTGATAGATATATTTTTATAATAGCTCCCTGTTAGTATTGCAATAGAAATTTTAAGATATTTTTTGTTAAGTGTGGATATTTTCTTAGGTGGGCATTGAACCCTCAACCATCATACATATACAATTAGATATTTTTACACGAAAGTGATAAGTAGTGATTCCCACTCGGGGAATGATAAAATAAAAATTTTAATATCTTCGCTCTAGTACCAAAGACAAAGCGCGACGTTCAGTTCAGCCACTCGACACGGAATGTTTTGATTTTCATGCGAAACATGGAGGTCGGAGTATCTTGACACTAAGTCCTCTCTGACTACCTCGCTATGTGGGATATAAGGCGTGAAGCTTGCGTGAAAAGTATTTAAAAAAATAAAAATAAGATAATGATAAATGTCGAACCGATATCATAATAATTTTATTAAATAAGGCGAAAAAGCTCTAAGCTCTAAGCAAATCCGCACAAATAATATAAAGTTACAATCATAATAATAAGTGTTTTCATAAAAATATAAGAGATGACTGAAGAGATCTCTCGTTTAACAACAGTTGACAGCTTTTCAAATCAATTTGCTTTGTACAATGTTTCTGGTTTTATATTTCTTAAGGAGGCTTCAACGTGGCGTAGTGAGATGACGTCTGGTAATAAACACGATGAGTGCAGCTTCGATTCTGACTCAGGTGAATGATTATGTTGATATTTCCCTTCGTTAGTGAGATAATGCACGGAGTTAAGTTCCACCATTCGACTAGCAATGTTTGAAATGAAATTAGAAGTGTAGAAAAGAGTGTTTTACACAGGGTTTCTTTGCCCGACAAACGCTGCTTTGTGGAATGAACCTGAAGCTGTTTACTCCTTATTAATATTATTACACTACACTTAAAGTATCATAACATTTATAGTACACTTCGAGTAGTTAATAGAACGGCATTCAAAATATTTAATCTTAACTTTTTGGGTTTTAGAAATAATAAATTGCCTTTAAATAGTTATTTTATTGAATGAATTTTATATATTATCTGTAAAATATATAACAATATTGTAACAATTACGACAAGTTATATTTAAAGTGCGCCACAAATACAAATTTAATCTCAAAAAAAACAACAAACTCAAAAATAAACAAATTAAACCGTCAACAAAAACGTTAAACGTCAACATCATACCCATTTTATTAGATCTGTTTGTCGAATAAATGTAATGAATTGTCGTATCGTATCGGTGCGAAGCGTTAGCGACGCCGCGAGGGCCCTCCACTGGAGAGCGGCTTTGTTTGTACAGCCCTTAAGAATCCAAGGATTCCTACAAAAACAGATTCCGACTGTAGTATTAGACCCTTTTTGTGTCGTATTTGTATTTAATTATTTGTTACTTTGCTCTGCTTTGCCCGGCTTGTTTGATTGTAAACCGTTTGCGTCCTCGACTCCGAGATTACGATGAATTTTCTATGTGAATTGAAGGGAAAGCGGTTGTAAATAGTGATGGAAGTAAGTAGTGATTACTTCAGGGATAAATATTGATAAAGACCTTTACGGCGGAAAGTCTTTTCTATCTAATACTGTTGGCAATGTCGATATTTTACTACTTCTACGGTTTTTAGGCAGTCTGTTACGGTGTCTTAACGTACTCCTGTATATCCGTTTTTGTATTACAATAGTATAGTAAAAAAAAATATTATTAAGTCACTAAAGTTTATAAAATGTGAAGTAAAACTTGAACGCAGCTGGATTCGAACCGGGGCACCGTCCGCACTCTGACCGCAAAGACATGCGTTTTACTATCGACTGCTTCGAAATTCATAAACGCTTTTGATTACAACTTATTTTTGTTTAGACGCAGCCGTTTCCAAGAGGCACAAGTTTGAATTCCATTTTCTATTTCCTTAAATATTTTCTAAAAATGTCTTTTATCATCCATATTTTGAGAAAATTCAAAAAGAGAAGTAATGTTGATAGGAGCATCGAGGAGGGTGAATCTGGAACTGGGTTAACTTGACGGTCTCTCTCGATGGGATCTATAGGAAAACTGACGTGGCATAAGTAATAAAGTAATATTATATGCAAGTAAAATGATATTGCTGTATCGCTTGTTAGGGAATTGAATAAGGAAAAAGCATTTATAATACATATATATTTTTCTTTTTATTTAACTTCACCATGTATCCTATACACAGCAGAAGCCTAGTGTTAAGACACTTCGTTCCCCACTTTCCGTCGAATTTTGGAGGCGTTTCAGGTTGAGTGACGGAACTCAACGCTTTGGCTCCGTACTAGGGCGGAGAAAAATGTTATTTTTTTATTATTATTATTATTTTAGCTTCACGCTGTATTCCTTGCTCGGTAGTCAAAGAAATGAGAGCGCCAAACGCTACGGTCCCTGAATACTTCTTTAATATATTTATAAATATTTCAATAGTAGGAATTGAACCACAATCAGTCTCACAAACACGTACAATCACACTTCGTGCCCACAAGCCACGACTGGCCTTCATATATTATGACTGAAACAAAACACTTTAGAACTAGAATTAAAAAAAAATGACATCAAGTTAATATTTTTTACAAATTCTCATAATTTATTTTCTCCTCTACATTAATAAATCAGTAGATTGACATTGATGTTCAAACCATTCTCAACTTACATTCTTTTTCCATGTAAGTTCGTCCTTATAATATATTTAACATAATAATACACCCTGCGCAGAGAAAACCTCAAGTAAATTAATAATGACAGTATAAATTCATTATGATGCCTAGACACTGATTAATTTAGCTCTAATGACATTACAAAGGGAAGATCGTGTTAGATCTTGTATTACGTTAGTGGCGACGGAAAATTATCAAAATGTTGGGAACAATTAGAGTCCTCAAGAGTGAAATAGACCGTATACGATATATGTACATATGTCGTACATACTCACACTCACACTCATATAAGCAAAAATAATATTGGTCGAATTATCATTGCATATTGTAAGTAAATTAGATATTTTTCCTTTTTTTGACTTCATTCTCCACTTTCCACCTGTCTTTAAACATTTCTTGTTGGAGGGCGGATCTCAACGCCACGCTTTATCTTGTTTACCAGAGCATTCAAAAATAGGAATCGAGCCCACAACCACTCACGATTTGATGTAATGAGATGAGATCTAAAGTAAAATTTAACATTTTATTTTGCAAACAGTCAAAATTTTAGCTACCTGCAAATTGTGGTAGATGGGCCAAAAATTTAAAGCTTAACCAAGCTTTAAATCATCAATAAAACAATAATTTTAGTCTTGTTTTTCTATAAGAAGAAATCTCCATATAATTTACAAGATACTTGAGTTGTACAGATACAATATAATAAAAACACGAATTAGCTATATACTGAAGACAAACGATCTCAAACACTCCATCGACCAGTCAGTCATTATTTAATTACATCCTAAACATACATGTAGTATGAAGAGAGCCCTCCGCAAACATGAACATGGTACAAGATGGCGTGGGAGTAGCTCAGCAGTTCATTGTTAACTTACAACTAACGATCACCTATTATTATCTAGAACGAGTATCAATTTTTTTTAGCTTCACGCAGTATCCCGCATTCTGCATGCTAGGCAGCAGGAATTTAGTGTTTTAAAACTCCGTTCCCCACTTGTTTGTGCCAAACGTAGAGATACGATGCGAAATATTAAGTAGAATAACTACTATTCTATACTATGTTATAAGGGGCCATGGCGTCGTGGTGGCTCAGTGTGCCCTAACTGTTAGCGCGATTGTTTATAAATACGGTTTCCATTTGGAATAATGGTCAGTTTTAGTTTAATGAGTTCCATTCTCTCTCTGTGTTAAATGCGTGTCATTGCATCCCACCACTTTACGCGCACATTGTCATTCTAGACAAAGTCTAGAATTCATATGGAAATCGGAAAACAGAGTGTCTTGACACTCTGTCCCTGCTATACATTGACAACTGTGAAACTAAAGTAAGAAATAATGAATAGAAACCGCGTTAAGTTCCGCAACTTAACACGCAATGCCTCCTAATTCGGCGAAAAGTGAGGAACGGAGTGTCTTAATACTAGATTCCCTCTGCCTATCCTACTGTGTACGGGATTACAGCGTGAAGATAAAAAAAATACAAACTAAGTAAAAAAATAACTATTGGTACGAAAACATATATCGCTATGATATACTCGTATTATATATCTTTATTCCTTAATATACTTCCAATATATCTTGTAACGGAAAGCTCAGGAAGAGGGAGATTCGTATTTTTCATCACAATAGAATAACTAAGACTCTGAAGCAATATTCACTGAGTGAGGGAAAAGGGAAGGCGACTCTCGCAATAACATCGCGTTACATCTGCCGATACAGTTACAACTGGGGGACATCGACAATATTTCATATTTTGCTATAACCTGTAATATGCACATGTTTCACAAAAGACTCCATATTATATACATAATGTATAGACTTTTATCTTTCAGTAGAGAGGTGGCATTTCGTCAATATGTTTAAAAGTGTTCGAATCCAATGTTTTAGAATTTTTGTACGTAATAAAAATAATAAAGAAAGAAATATTAATAAATAAGACTCTGTATAAGATTTAATAAATAAACATACGTGGAAGTAGTCTAATTTAAGTGTAGTGAAGGTTAGCTTCATTTTATTAGACAATAAAATTGTAACTTTTATATTCAAAATGAGTGACTGTTGAATATTGTAGGAATCGAACCTACATCGTCCTACAAGAATATTTTTATGTAACTGCTAATATACAATGATATTTCAGGCTGAAATATTACTTTTCATCTATTCCGCTATTAATAATATTTCTTATTAAGCTAAAGACTGAAGAAGCACACTCTAAAGAATGTCTCGTAAGTAAACTGACAAATTTTTCTTCGTCCCACGCCACTTGAGTTATGGCCGATACTGAAGCGTATTTAACAACTAATGAAAGAATTTTGGCGCAAATATTTTTGCTACTAACGATATATATAAGGCTGTCACGATCTGGCTTAACTCGAGTGTAAATGTGATTTTTCTATACATTATTAATAATAAAGAAATATTGTGAAATTATAAAAGATATATTGGGGGCCTGTCGTGGCGCAGTGGCACAAACGTGTCACTGTAAAGCGACTGATTGTGGGTTCTAGTCCCAATCCAGGAGTGGATATATTTAATATTTTCATTTTCTTCGTCCTGGTCTCAGAGCAAAGCGCATCGTTAAGTTCCGCCACTTAGCTCGCAATGTTTTCAAAATCGGCGGATAATGGGGAACGGAGTGTCATAACACTAGGTTCCCTCTGCCTACCCTGCTGTGTGCAGGTTACAGCATGAAGTGAAATTATTCGATATTTTAGTTGTTTTGGTTTGGTATATAGATTACTTGTAAGTTTAAATAGGGAGATAAGTATACAGGGAGGAAATAGAAACTCATGCAGCCAAATATAAATGAAGACTATCAAATCACCCAAATCACCTAGCGGGGCAGCTCACTATCCCGGAAACTGTTCATCGACTTAAAAAGCGACGGGACATCTTATAAAGATATTGTTAAAGAAAGGGCATGGCTCTGATGGGAATCACGCCCTAAATCATAAGCTACATACAGCACATCTGCTTATAGTCTTAATGGCTGATCGCAAGATTTTACCAGAAAAAAAATGTTACGCTACTCAATAAGCAATTTCTCCCAATTTAAGACGGAAAGTGGAAAACGGAGAGTATTAACAATAAGTTCTCCCTGAAACGGGAAGTTGAGGATATAACATATTATTATATTCAATACCATTGTTACGGTCCTAAAACATGTTCATCCAAATAAAAGCACATAATGTTATAAAATTCGAACAACTCTCGCCACAGTTTGATTAACTTGGAGAGATTTATCAGCGAAAGCCGCAGACATCTACGAGTAACTCAATATTAGACAAGAACATGAAAAATACATATATCTGAGACGAGTTCGGAGGTGTTTCTCGAAGTGTAAGTAAGGAACGTCCTCGGGTCGGAAATCCGGCGCTCTAATAAAAAGACTGTTTATCGAATTGCCGGCTTCAAGTCAGGCTGTCTCCACCAAGTGCCTGGAATCAAACGACACATACGGACGAGTATAAAAGGACTTCTTATTTCCTGGAAGTCGAAGTTTGATGTTTGTGATGGGAAAGGATTATTTACTTCCGTCATCTTGTGCCGCTGATAAATACAGTTGTATAATGTAAATGGTGATTATAAGTAAAATTTAAGATGTAGGTTGTTCTAAAAAATACTATTTTACAAGTAGGTAACGTTATTAATGATTACATGATATCTCAAAATATAAACATGTAAAAAATAAATCTAATTAATATTTGTCAAACAACGCCATAACTATACATAGTGAAAGGTTAGTTGGTCGCCTCTGACCGCCTCTTGAGTAAGTTATTCAATGGCTTATACGTCCGTGAGATTACTTCTGAACAGTCCGTTAACTTTAGATCCTTGATTCTAGTCGATATGTAGAATATAATACTGTTGTAAACAAACCGTCAAAAGAGATTTTAAATATATATAAAAAACCTTTTTTAACTGTAACTTATACTAAAGTTAGTAAAACAATAGTATTTGGGTTAACTACTTAGTTAGATGAAATTAGTGTGTAGATTTCGTAAAAAATAAAAAAAAGCATTAAAGACAACTTCCCAAGCTGTTGACAGGAATGGAAAAAAAGGGCTTTCAAGTTTTTAGTAGATAGAAGCAAAAAAGTATCGCAATATTTATAAAGTAGTCTATATTATGGAAGATACCATTTTTAAAACGCAATTATTTATATATTTTGTTCTCTAAAATTTCTGATAAAGCCATATAAATACTTGTGGTATTGTAAATAAGGCTAAATAATTGCTTGTTTATTTCAGCCTACGAAATGAAGAATTATTACTGTTATTTCAATGCCTTAATCCAAGGACAAAAAATGTTAGTAAAGTAAATTTATGTGTCGTGTAACAACTTTGCTTATATTTTCATATTTTATACTCTTCAAAGTATTCGCTTCTCGTTTTATTGCCGTCCCGGTTTTATCAGGATTTTTGTCATCTTCAAATTTTTTGCCCGGCTATAGCAGGCTGAAGAAGAATTGTCATGACACTATATACTGCACTTTCCGACAAAATTCAAGACATTGCAACTGTTCAATTCAAGACATTGTAACGGAACTCAACGCCGCGCTTTGTCTAGTCACCAACGTGAAAAAAATGTAAATTATTTAAATATTTTATATAATGTTAATAAAATTATATTTTTTTTAGCTTACGCTATATCCTGCGTACGGCAGGGTAGGTAGAAGGAACCTAGTGTTAAGATACTCCGTTTTCCATTTTTGGCCAAATTCGGAGGAATTGCGTGTTAAGAGGAGGAACTTAACACCAAAGCGAAGAAAATAGAAATATTAAATATTTCCACGCCTCGAGTGGGATCGAGCCCACAACCAGTCGCTTTACAGTCACACTTTGTGCCTCTGCGCCACGACTGGCCTCAAATTATAAATAATATAATAAAAATAATTTAAATATTATTTTCTGAGTGAGAATCGAACCTACCACCACCTTGTATAGACCGACAGGCACTGTCACACTGCGCCACGATGACCTCAATAACATTGATAAAGTGTCATTACCACTTGTTTTACTGATAACTGTATTTATATTGGGTTAATGAAAACACACAACAGTTCCAAATGTATTTGTAATTTAATATATTCATTAATAAACTTACAAAATGTTGTGCGAAGCAATTATTTTGCTTTCAAATGTCACTCTTGGGAGTGTTTATGTTAATGACATATGTATTACCCAAGTCTAACCAGTATAGGTTAGTCAAAGAGCAATGATGAAATTTCTCATCTACTACAAATATACATAAAAATTATATGGAAATCTGAGTAATTAGTCACTTACTTAATGACATCTCTTTATCCTATTAAAAAAATATAAAAAATACAGAGAGAATTTAGTGACAAGACACTTCGTTCTGTGATATTATGTGTGTGAATGGCGGAACTTAACGCCGAAAGTAATTTTATTTTCTGTTTTTTATTGTTTTTATTGTTTTTAGCTTCATGCTGCATCGAAGATACTCCGTTCCCCACTTCCCGCTAAATTTTAGAGGCTCTGCGTGTTAAGTGGCGGAACTTAGCGCCGCGCTTTACCTCGACCCCAGGCGAATAAAATGGAAACATTAAATATTTCTACTCCTCGAGTGGGAATAGAACCCACAACCAGTCGCTTTACAGTCGCACTGTGTGCCTCTGCGCGTAGCGCACCTGGCTTGGCCCAAAAAATGAATAATGATTAATTTTATTCATCACTCATTTTTATTTAATTTAAATCTGTAATAATATTGTAAAGTAAATTGCGTAGCAACTATTATAATATTAAAATGTACATGTTATTAGGTCGCCTCGGTACAATAGCGCGGTGACAAGGGTGGGTGTCGACGTTATGAGGAGTGACAACATGTTATAACATGTAAACGATTTAGATTTAGATTATGTTATACTTTATGTCATATATTTCTTTGTGTGATATATTTTAAGATAGAAAAAATGTGTAAGACAATAAATAATAAAAATAAGATAATTTATATTTTTTATAATATAACCAAATGATAGAATTTGTAAATAAATAAAACATTGTAGATATTCAAATTTGTTCAAAATTTCTAGATTCTTTTTATGAAAATTTCATCTAACTCCACTTGTGTATAAGGATTATGTTATTTATAGCAATTTAATTATCGGCTTTATACAACATTATAGAATTTACAACGAAAAGTTATAATTCTTTCTAATATTACTAAGTAAATATTGTTTTATAACCTGTGTGTAAGTGACTCAGCGCGACATCTTTTGATTGTAATGATGACTGGTTGTGGGTTCGACTCCCATGTGAAGAAATAATAATAACATAAATATTTTTATATTTCAGATAATTATATTTCGGTATAATAACTAATGATAATTTTTATTTTTGAGAAAAATGATATTAATATAATTACTTTCAGTTCTCCCATTTGGTGAACAACACGTAGCGTGGCATTGAGGTACACCACTTAACAAATAATGCGAAATATCTTGACGCTAAGTGTCTCTAACCAACAAGCTATACGACAAACAGACAGACAGACAGAAGACACTATAAAAAATCACTACACTAATTATCAAAAAGAAGTAAAAGGCCTTACATATATTAAGTTATAAAATTTAAAACAAATCATTGCCCTCAGATTTGAACCTACGTTCACATGCCCTCTAGTAAAAAAACCATGAGATATTTCAAACTACTACACTATATTACTTACAACTAGTATTATCTACAATTATTTTTCTATAGATATCGTTATCAAAGGTGATTGGCTCTCGTCGACCTCTGGGGTTTTGCCGCAGATAAAATATTAAAAACGCCATTAACCTCTACATATGTCATTTGTAAACATTCCAGACAAACACGAAGCTATTTAATATTAATATGTTGTAAAAGTTGTCTAATCACAACTCGCAAGGTCGAGATGATATACTCCTACGGGTGACCCCAAATACTAGAGATGGACGTATAAAGTAGTATCAAATTTAAAATGGCTTCAAATACTTGTTTAGTTTTAATTTTGTTATGAATTTGAATGAATAAGTAAATAAATTTAATTTAATTTTTATTTTATAATATATTTTTTTCAGTAATATACTTACTCCATATGATTATATGAGCCCGCAAATGCAGTCATTTTTTGTTTGTCTACATTCTTTCCAACTCTCAAAAAAATTACAATATAAATGGAACAATGAAATCAACAAAATTATTCTGATGATATTTTTAGGTTTCGTAAGCGAATGAGATAATAAAAATAATTTATCTTCAAATAAACAGATCGCAACGAGATACATTATGCATATTGTACTTAATTACAAGCATAATGTGTGTTTACGCATTCATACCAAAAAAGTAAAGCATGCATTATGTAGAAAGTGAAGAACGCAATGTCGTATCACTAAGTTCTTTCTGAATTGTATTCTATCAGTCTAACATCTATAGACTACTCTCTCTCTCTCTCTCTCTCCGTGGTTGGTCTTTCATGACTATTTAGATATTGGTTTTGGTGGGATGTTGGACTGGAATTGGCGAACTATCTCCAACGGCTCCTGTCAGTCGCGATGTTACAGAATACAGTATACAGTCTTTAGTCTACAGTCTACAGTCTACAGTCTACAGAATACAGTATACAGTCTTTAGTCTACAGTCTACAGTCTGTGTACGTCTACAGTGTACGGTCTACAGTGTAAACTACAGTACTTTGCGATCGCTTAAGGGCTTCGTTTACGTGAAAGCAAATATTGAACCTAGCTGGCGTTACCATGTTTTACTTTCCACATCGATTTATTAGTCAACGTGTCTAAAACCAGAGTTACGAGAGTACGTCTATACAAGAATATTATTTGGAAATTCTACGATATACGAGATTAAACTTTATTTTATGATACAACATTTTCGTATATAATAAATTAAATTAAATTAAATTAAAATTAAATAGCTTCACGCTATATCCCGCACACAGCAGGGTAGGCAGAGGGAACCTAGTGTTAAGACACTCCGTTCCCCACTTTCCGCCGAATTCGGAGGCTTGCGTGTTAAGTGGCGGAACTTAACGCCGCGCTTTACCTCGACACCAGAGCGAAGAAAATGGAAATATAATTTCCACTCCTCGAGTGGGAATCGAACCCACAACCAGTCTTTTACAGTCACACGCTTGTGCCACTGGGCCACGACTGGCCACATTTATATAATAAATATGTACAAATTTTAGAAAATGTTCTATACCACAATTTTAAACTTGTGAAAAAACTGTTATTTTCTAATTAATTATTTTGTTAATGATGACCCGCCTTGGCAATAAAATTCTCGCACTTAAAGCTTAAAAATATCATTGTCACAAATGAATCGAATAAATGAATGATTTAAAATTGTTTAGTAAATGATTAAAAAAGATTCCTATGAATTTCTTGCGCCAGTTCTTCTAAGGTTTGAGGCATTCACATTAACAAATCTTTATCCCGTGATAAAATATATAACGTTCAAAAAATGAAACATATAAACTCTTACACAACGTTCTAACTTTGACAATAATTTTCTTCTTCCGCAGAAATTGACACATTATTAATACATTAATACATTTAAATTATCACTAAGGACGACTGGAGTGCACTGTTTATCAGGTTGGGGGACATTGTGAAGCTAAGCAGTGGATAAAATTTACTTATAATTCACAAATAAATTTTATTAAACTGTATTATATAAGCTTATTACCTGGTAACAAAAAGCAGCCCTATCGGCTATCATACGAGTACAATCATTTTACTGTCATTAATCCAGGGTTTAGGTGAAATCAATTAATGTAAACGAAATAATTGGGCTTGTTAAATGAATCGCATTAGCGCTACGTCGCGTCGGTACCGACAGGCATCGTAATACCATCATAAATATCATTGCGATATTAAACTATTTGTGGTTTTCACAAACCTCTAAACTCATTATCTCTGTATCCCGATACAAAACGATCCAAAGTAATTAAACTATGTCATAAGAATGTTTCTGTGTTGAATCAATATTTTATCAAACATATATCTGTTGATTATAAGAAATTCAAGTTTACAAAAACAGAAGCTTTACGATTTTCTAGACTACTGATAAATATAGTAAGTAGAAGAATTTAAGTACTCCTTAAGCTTGTATATGCTTATTACTCTATAAAACATTTAAAAGATAAAATATCGTGGATGTAGTGTGGCTTAATAATTAACTTTAATGCAGGTTAGTAACCATTGTATAAAACAATAGAGTTATAACGTTCATATTTGCAAAGAGTAGTATTTGAGTTTCTCTGTGGTTCTTCTCAGAACAACTGTCTTTCGTGTCGGTGGTAGGTTAATGTTCTTAGAACCTCGATATTCGAAGATTCAAAAGTGCTGGCAAAATGTATTAGAATAAAGGATATTTTGAATTTGAATTTAAATTTGAAAATATCATTTCGCCGCTCTGGTACAGTTACCAGATACCAGCTAGACGAACCGCCGGTTCCGTTCCTCATTATTCCCATCCTTTCTCCTTCCTACCCTCCTTCACCAGCAAGGTCGGCAACGCATCCACAACTCTAATGTTGTGCATGTCCAAGGGTGAAGGTAACCATTGCTCGTTTGCCCCCTTTACTCAATAAAAAAAAAAAAAAAAACTGAAACAAAGCGCTGCATTGACTTCCGCCATTCCAACACGCAAAACCTCAATTTCAAGCTAAAAAAGGAGAACGGAGTGTCTTGATAATAGATTCTCTCTATCTATCTTAAAAAGCGTAAAGCTGAAGAAACGTAGAATTTTTCAATAGTCAAATAATAATAAAATAAAGGATATTTTTCATAAAGTGTTCAAATATAATAAAATTGAACTGTAACGTAATTCTAAAACATTGCCGTTTGAAACGTTTTCAGTTACATATTTTTATTACATTTTGCGAATTTGTTTATTTTTGTTTGATATTTGGAAATTCGGTAAGCGTTTTATTAATTTTATGCGAACTCGAAGCTCGCCGGAGGGCGTGTTGTTTAGAGGGTTAATCTTTGTTTCTGCGTACAAATGTATAGGAGGCAGTAATGACTTGAAATTATAATTATAATTTTAAAGTTTCGCCTTGGCCTTAGTGTTTGGTCCTGACATTTAATATAGCATGGATTAAAATACTTTGTTTTAAAAAATTATATACCTACTTTTATTTTTATTTGCTTATATATTTTATACATTTAATATCTACGTATATGGGACAATAATAGTAATAAGTGTATAGAAGTAACATCATTGTCGAATGTGAACAGTAGCTTGATTTGATAGACAAATTTTGAATATGTGAAGCGTGAGTTAAAATTCATAAGTAATTACGACATTATTCAATAATTAGCTTCTAACTTTACCGCTTTACGTTTTTTCTGGATAAAAAGAGAGAAACTAGTATCAAGACACTCCGTTCTCCACTTTCGGGCCAAATGCCATAAATTCCTTCATAATTTAGCTATAAAGCAATTTAGCGTATTTGTGTACATAATATTTAAAAAACTAATTATAATAGAATTTTGTATAAATCATTTGAGATGGGACCTCCCTCCTGGTTGGGGATAACACGGTTCTCAAGAACTGCAATCTCAAACACACACTTAACTCTAGCAAGGATTTATGTCACCCATTACTCCTCCTTATAGGATTTTCATGATATAAAACATTACTCTTGACCGGAGTCCAAGTAATGTATTATATATGAATAAATAATATTATTATCATATATATATATATACGAGTATAATATGAAAAAAATATTCATTATGTAAGGATCACTATTTTACGGAATAAATAAACTAATGCTTAGATTTAAGACTTGTATTATAATAAAATCTGTAATGAAATATAGCAGTTAAGAGAGTTAAATTTTCTCATTAACTGTAAAATACTACTGTAAGGCTTAAAACGAATTCTTTATATAGTGCTTGTATTTAATAATTAGATATACAGATGTCTCATGTACAACAGTAGAATACGGGCAGTCGTGAGTCAGTCACAATATTGCTAAGTTGTTGTCCTTCGTTAAACTGACATGATATTCTATTTAGGTACATTATACTAACAATAAACAGACATACAAAACACTTTACAACCCTTTTCTTTATATTAATGTTTTATAAAGCGTTTATTAAGTAATTTTATATTAAACTAAGTATTTCATATAGTGTTTAGAGAGTATAAGCATGTAATGAAACATTTATCTTTTGTTTATGTTATATAGTTAATTATAAAAAAAATATTTAATATAAATGAACTCTCTTGTTATCGGTTATAAATTTTGTTTACATTATACTCGTATGGTAACAGACGTCGTCTTAACGCATTTATATTCGAATTCTGTCCATGGATTATTAATATTTATATTAAGTTTTTTGATTGATGTTGAGGCATAAAAATTCAGTCTTAATTTTTATTGTTATATAACACGACTCGTTGTATTATAGAATTGGTGAAATGGTTTTTTTAAATTGAAAGAGTAATTACAGCGTCCTAAATTATATGCGATAGTTGTGGTTGTTTGATTCCACTGTCATGAATGATTCTATTTAATTGAAAAAACTAATCGCGAACTGTCAACATTTAAATTACAATATCTCTAATTTTGGTAAAAAATGGAAATCGGAGTATCTTATATATATATACTTTCTCTCTCAACATATTGTTAGGTAGGAAAATAGCTGCAGAATTAGTATTATCTACACGAGTGTTTCTTAAAATTACAATACAAAAGTTATGTAACACTTGTAACAGTTAAGTATTTATGTTATTAAATCATTCAATCACAATATTGCCTTCTTGCCCAGTATGCCAAATTTCAAACTCTTTGGTCTGCATAATTCAAACGGGTCCAAAAGGTCTTCACGAATTAATAGTGATGAGTTTCCAAGTTTGTACGAAAACACCTTATTAATACCGAAGCCAACTAATATACTCTAGAGAAAGTAAGTAAATAGTTATTCATGAAATGAAAAACAATTGATACTATATTAATTATATTCATATTGTTGCTACAAAGTAAACTTGTTAAATAACTACACAAAAGTAAACAATTTTATTTATAGTGGCTATTTTAACGACTCTTGTGGGATTGTTATTTTCGCTTCACTATATTTATGTACTTCAATACAATGTATAATATATACCAAGTGTATATTGTACTAAACAATAGACGTTGTTATATAAAATATATATTTTTTAAATATATAATTTTGTTATTATAACGGTGTAGTTAATATTAATATCCATACTTTGATCTAACAAGCACTTGCTTCTAGTGTCTAAAAATAAAAAAAAGAATTCTCTTCTTCTTCAAAGTCAATATGTATATCTTAAAAATTAAAACTTATTCATGTTTTTATATAAAATAGCTTATTTACATCACATATCTAGTTTTCTGTCTCTTATAGTTAAAGCAGTATATAGTGTACTCTACACATAGCTATATACTCGGCGTTAACGAATAGTGTTTAACTTTACATTAGTTCCGACTGGTAACATATACACGGGTGGTAGTATACCTATAGGTGTATGTGCATGCCGGATGGTAACGAAATGCGCTTACCTAAGCTGTTCCCGAGTTGTGACCAACTTTATAATTAGCTTTAGGCAGGTATAACGAAACATACGACTTTAGTTTCAGGCTCACCGTGTCACCCTCACTTCTCTTGACTTGCTGATGTTTTTGTTAACAAATATTTTAAACTTCAGCTTTATACTCTTTAAATAGTCAACGTTCTCTTTCATCTATTATGGTTTTATTTTTTTTTTTTATTTATTTATTTAGGTCAACCAGCAGTTTAACAATATAACATATCCAGAAAACACAAACATTGTCGACTTAAGTAATATTATTGTAAACTTATATTAAGGTTAACACCACATGCAAAAGTAAAAAACAAATTAGAAAATATTAATGAGTAATTAGCTAGTTTGCTATCAGACAATGCAAACACTTTTTTTTAAATATGTTAATAGAGACGCCAAAGATATCCGTTGAGCCACTGCATTTATTTAAAAGCTTGGTCATCCGCGGTATGGCTGAGTTAGCCCCGAGTACTGTTTTACGTAAGGGAACATGTAAGGGTTTAATAGCACCACGTGGGAAGCGAGATGGAACATAAAAATTGAACATGTGCAGAAGTTGGGGAGAGTCGATCTCGTTATTGAAAATTTTGTATAGAAACACCAAATCTAGAATATCTCTTCTTGTGCTAAGTGATATCATATTAAAATAATGTAGTCTGCTTTCATATGTTTCTAGCGTGTTCATTTTACCCGTGGAATATGAAAGATGCCATGTAAAGCGCTTCTGCAGGCGTTCAACCCTAAGAGAATGAGTAGAATAGTGTGGTCGCCAAACAACACTACCGTACTCTAGTCCACTTCTAACCATGCTGTTGTACAACAGTATTTTTGTTGATGGCCCAAACACTTTTTTCGTGGTACGAATAATGAAGCCTAAAGTTTTGGAAGCCTTTTTTATCACACGGTCAATATGGGGAAGAAAAGTCAATTTTGCATCTAGAGTGATACCCAAGTCGTCAATTTCACTTACTTCTTGCAGTTTTATCCCCCCAATGTAATATTCAGAGTCAGTACTTTTTAAATTCCTGGTAAATTTTATATATTTGCATTTTTTTATGTTCAGATCCATTTGGTTTTTATGGCACCAATTTGACAGTCGTAGTATATCACTTTGTAACAGGGATGACTCCTGTAACGTGCTTACAGTACGTATAAACTTTAGATCGTCAGCAAAAAGATATGGTGTAGAGTTTTTAAAACAACTGGTAATGTCGTTAATAAATACATTAAAGAGTATGGGACCTAAATGCGATCCCTGAGGCACCCCAGATGCAATTGGAAAGTTTCGCGATTTATGTCCATTAACTACAACAAAAAAAGACCTATTTTGCAGGTAAGACTTAAACCACTTTAAAATCGTGTCCGACACCCCATATGATGACAGTTTTTGGAGAAGGAGACAGTGTGGAATCCGATCAAAAGCTTTGCTAAAGTCAGTATATATTGCGTCAACCTGATGGCGGCGGTCGACAGATTCTATGATTGTATTAGTAAAAGTAACTAGATTTGTTACTGCCGACCTGCCTTTCATAAACCCATGCTGGTGAGGACTTATTATGGTCTTGAAGTGATAGTTGATTGACGGACATATTAGTGATTCAAAAATTTTGGCAAATTGGGATAATATTGAAATCGGTCGATAGTTATTAACTATTGTTTCGTCTTCAGATTTATAGACAGGAACAATTTTGGCTTCTTTCCACAACGTTGGAAATTCTCCGGTTTGCAAAGACTTATTATATATCAGCATTAAGGGAATAGCAAGGTTACAGGCACAAGAATATATAAAAATAGGGGGAATGTTGTCAGGACCCGGGCCTTTTGTAGTGTTTAGACTTTTAAGCTTGGACATTATATCATTAGCAGTGATTTTAATAGGAGGAAGTATTCTGTGTGTTACATTGTCAATGTTATGTTGTAGTAGAGTACGTTCAATTGAGGATTGCGTACTTGAAGTTGAGGGTTGGTCATTAGAAACAGAGGCGAAATAACTACCAAATAAGTTACAAATTTCCTCACCTGCTGTTGCAGTAGAGCCATTATATTTTAGCGTGGGCGGGTATGAACTTCTTGTATCTCTTTTATGCTTCACGAAGTTATAAAAGTGTTTTGGATTTTTTTGTATATTGTACTCTACATTAAACAAATATTGATTATAAGAGCTAGATACCAGCTCAACACAACGTTTGCTTAAAAGTTTAAGAGTAATTTCGTCTCTGGGGTTCTTATTATGGTTTTATATACCAATTTATTCGTAAATAAGCTTTTTTTCCTTGAGCTTAGCTTCATCCTTGCAGAAAAACTTCCGGCTAGATCAATTTTCAGAAGTCAATTATTAAAACGTCTTCACAACAAAACGTTACTTAAGAAGAATGTTTAAAACCGAAAGCGCTTTGTCCGCAACAATGGCGCGCCCCGCGGCGCCGCACGCAAATGAGCCGAACATAATTTATTATGTTTTAATTTCCGCTCTCTACCTTCCGACGAATCCCTTTATTGACTTTCTAAATAATGGAAGTCATTTTAACATGGTCACTTTTACTTGTTAATATATATTTACGGTATATTTCTAATTAACACTATTTTCATTTAAGATTATATAATGTTGTACATTACATTTTTGTAGTATCATAAATTATTTTTATCAAGTTTAATATAATAATAAAAACACATTTGTTTGTTTTTGTTAAATAATTTATGTGAAGATAAAGAATAAGTGGAAATTAGGAAACGTATGACAAATTCAATATAAGTAACAAATACAATTTAAAAGACATACATTTTCAGGACACTTCCGTGTCCTCGAACGCCGGAAAATAATATAATTGGTTTGATTCTGCTCACACAATGTATTCTTTATTAAATGCTTCGGACGCTTCTTTTGAAAAAGGATAAATGCTTTAATAAATAAAGAACATCTTGTATAATATTCAAGTTTATCGTCTAAAGCACTATGATAATAAAATCCAGTATTATCCCAAAAATTGTAATAAGTCTTACAGTTTATGTCACATATAATAAAATAAAAAAATGGCTCATTTTCATTCACCTAGTCGGGACATAATTCGCACAAACTCTTTAATTAAATAAGAGAGAGATATTCCGCTAAAAGTGCGACGAGAAGTTTTGATAAAAAATTGTGTTCATTACAAAGTCGTATAATTTATAAAAACTCACCGTCGAGTAGAAACAGCAGACGAAAGATGAGGTGACAAATCCTTTTCATCTTAATCATTTAATTTGCTCCTTCTAATTAACTTTAGGATGTAATTTATCTTCTGACCTCACTATTTATATTAAACACAAATATCACAAACACTTTTTATGTTATTTATTATATAAATAATATATATTTTTTAATATTAAACTGAGTAACTATCGCGTATTTTCGTTAGTCGGTCGTAGCATGTACGTAGCACGTGTGTTCGCGGCGCGCTCTCGCGTAGCACTGGCGACGGCGCTGTGGTGGTGCTACGCCGCTACGCCGCTACGCCGTTACTCCGCTACGCCGCTACGCTACGTCTACGCTTGTAACGAGTTCGCGCATTCTCTATTATTTCGTTTAACGGTCTCATGTGCACGCTCCAAGTCTGTACTTTGCTAGTTGCGCTCTTTATGCTAAATTAATAACATTTTGTTCAATAAGTGTAAAGTTTTTGAAGTAACAGTATTTTTATCCGAATTAATCGCACATGACATAATAACATCCATGGTAGACCTGTGGCTAAGTGCAATGTTTGAAACGTCAGGTTTTCTAATAATGTATTTTCGAATACCAAAAATATACGCGATTAATAAAAAGATCTAATTAAGTCTTCTTCTTAAGATCTTATCTTAATAAGTGTTAAGTTTCCTTAAAATCGAACCTTGTACTCAAACATATGATTTTAAGAAATATTTTTTTTTTTTAAATTACAAAATATTTAAAAATATAATATATTGTTTTTATGACAGATTTGAGTCTGTACCTTAATTGCATCGGTCAAATTTACTCTATTCAAGTATACTATATATCGATTATATTTTGTATAAAAATCTGAAACAATAAAAATAATACCTAAAATATATCACTTGTCGTCCCACGTAATTATATTTAATTACACATAAATAATTTATAGAATCACCACTAATTACACATAAAGGTACTATGATTTATTGGACACTCAAAGCCAACACCGACCGGTACGCAAACACTCAGCAACAGTAATAACGTCCGTCAGAGAGCGGAGACGTTTAACAAGACTATTGTGACGCGAACAACGACACTTAACGTAATTACTTAACGGCTTTGTGCTTACGTATACGAGTATATACATTGTACGTTTGTATTAATATTGCGTGTTATATTATTTATTTGTGTTGTATTAAATAATTACTAAATGTATACTTCATTTTTTTCACATTATTTGATATCTGTATCTTTTAGAATATTTTTTATATTTATAATTTATATTTTCTGAGGCTAGTCGTAGCGCCGGGGCACAAAATGTAACTGTAAATACGACTGGTTGTGGGTTCTATTCGTGGGATTAATATTTACATTTTCTTCGCTCTGGTGACGAGGCAAAAGCGTGGCGTTGAGTTCCACCACTTAACACTAAATGCCTCCAATACTCGATAGAAAGTAGGGAATGAAGTATCTTGATACTAGGCTTCGTCTTCCTATCAAGCTGTATACGGGATACATTGTGACACTAAAAGAAATAACTACTATATTAAACTAAACTATACTATGATTAAATAAAGAATTTTCTATGTATTCAAACTCCGTACATGCTGTACGGAGTATCTTAACGCTAGATTTTCTCTGACTACCCTGTTATACGGGAACAAGCATGAAGCTGCAAGCTACCAAAATATTTGCAACAGCATCAAAAGACTCTCTGAGAGTTATTGTAAATATTTGTATTTTAAACGCCAGAACTCTATCAAAACCAGAAGCTATTAGCTTCGTGTATTTCCAAATTTTAACACAAAATTTTATTTACTCCTAAAAGATTATATTCCGTAAATTTCTATTGCAGCTTAAGCGATTTTCCTGTTTATGGTTTAATTTATCGAGAAGCGATGAACCGACTTTAGGGTGTTGGTAGTATCAGGTGACTCATTAAATACAACGTACTGTGTAATACATGTATGTACATATGTGTGAACCATACACATGCATATATTTCAGACACTAATTTTTGTATTTTGCAAAAAAGTTCATGAATAGAGTGGATTGCTCGTAGATTGCTCGAGTGGAAATCGAACCCAAAATCAATGGCGTCATACTTTGTGCCCCAAGATACGACTGGCCTTAATTTTGTCTTTGTAATATAATAATATATTAAAGAAAAACAGAAAATAATTCCTTACATACTCGACCGAAAATTCAAACTTTGAAAACCTGATATGTATGTGTTTTCATAACATACTTGAAAATAAAGTAATTTTGTACAATTATATTTAGTCCATTGTTGTAATTTTTACTCAATATTTTGTATCCGTATTACAACGAACAAGTATTTCATTCATAACAACAACACAATGGTGAAGCTTAAGGTATTTTTTCTGGGAATTGTTTTATGATTACAATTCATGGAAGATCAGACATCCTTTTTATTTCTTTATATTTTACATTCAACTGAAAGATATAATACATAATTTTTGTGCATGATATTAAAAAGATATGTTTATTATTTACTTAAACAACGTATCAGATTAATTTATCTCTTAGAGAATAATGAGTCACATTTCATCAACACAGACCACACAGACATTAATAACTAGACAAATGCAATATATATACAAATCTTTAATATATTTAATGTAATTAGTGTAATTCAAACCCGTAAATACATTTGGTTAGGTATATATTCTTTTAACATACTGTACGATTGCTTCAAAACTTTAAAATAACGTACTAACGACAGTTTTTTTTTCATATTATATCTATTTCTTTTATATATAATTTAAGATATAGATTTTTCTTTTAACACTAAGTGGCTTTTATTTAAGCTAAAATTGTTATTAAATCAGGTCCTACATAAACTGGTACACTGCAGTAGTGCAGGTGGAAACACAACTTTATAAGATAACGATTAAAAGGTTTCTAAGCTTATAAAATGCTAAGTGTTTCATATATTGAAATTATCTCTTTTAAATAATGATAAAATCTTAAAATATAACTTTTACAAATAACACAACATATATTTTCACTTCTTTCATTTTATTTTAACACCCCTTTCTCATTTTACTTAGTTCGTTATTTCTCACATGCCTAAAGACGCATACGTGCAAGTAAACAGAATCTAACGCTGTTTTTACTGTGTTTAAGCTATCACAATAAATTAATTCAAAACAAATATGCTTACATTTCAACAAAAGTATTTGTCTAGTGTATTATAATTGTATATAATATGTATGGCCAGTTGTGGCTAGTCGTGGCCCAGTGGCACAAGCGTGTGACTGTAAACGACTGGTTGTGGGTTGGTTTCCCACTCGAGGAGTGGAAATATTTAATATTTCCATTTTCTTCACTCCGGTACCGAGGTAAAGCGCGGCGTTAAGTTCCTCCACTTAACACGCAAGCCTCCGAATTCAGCGGAAAGTGGGGACGGAGTGTCTTAACACTAGATTCCCTCTGCCTACCCTGCTGTGTGCCGGATACAGCGTGAAGCTAAAAAAAAATAATATGTATGTACGTAAAGTTCTTTCGTTACTGAGTTATAAATAGGTAACGCACAGCTGAAACTACTGGATATATAGAAACCTAAAACTTCGAGAACGAGTAAAGACCGGGTTTTGTCAGCTTCTACCTATAACACTATACAAATCATTCCTTTTTTTTAAACAAAAACAAAACGCGATACAAACAAACATGTCTCAATCAACACATTACGTGATCACGTCCAGTTATTTTTTATTACTTATCTCTTAAAGATAGAAGTATTTCACATTACTATTAATATTAATTACTATATTTCATATTAATTACATAGAGAATATTGTTTCGTAGAATAATAATATTTGTACAAATTATAAACAGATTAATTTTGTAACAATTTGTATTTGATTATAGACTTACTGATTATAACAATATTAATGAAACGCACACATTGCATTGAACAGTATTAACAAAAGTGTGTAACTAAAATTATCTAAATTTCACTATTATATGTAGTTAAATAGAATAGAATAAAACTAGAAGTTCATTTTCGTATACAATGTAAATAAGTAAATTAATCATATTGGTAATCTAAGCCTTTAATTAATGTTTGCCTGCACCGGCCTGATCGGTTGTATGCCGTGTAATTCCGGCTAAAATGCATTCGAGATTACGTAATTTTCTTTTTTTTAAACACGTAAGAGACGGCGAAATTGTCTTCATTGTTTTTTTGCATCTTCTTACTTTTTCCCGCACAGCAGGGTAGTAAGAAAAGACCTTGAGTCAAGACACTTCCTCCTTCACTTTCTGCTTAAAATCTTAACATAGCGTGTTGAGTGGCGGAACTCAACGACGCCTTTCGTCTTTCGTACCAGAGCAATGAAATGAAAATTTAAATAAATTAATTTCCTCTAGTGGGAATCAAACCGACAACCATCGCTTTACAGTCAGATGCTGTCCTACTGTGCCCTTTTATTTTAAAAATGTTAAAAAATTAAAGTTAATTATAGATTGATTCCTACTAACGTCTCTGATTCTAGTAAAAAAGATACTACTAATTGACCACATATTGACCTAGTTAGGTTCACACAAACCGGATATTTGAGTTCTGTTTGGAAATACGATATTATTGCATAATATTAATCAATACACAAATCCTCATTATAGGGTGGAAAATAAAGAACCGATTATCTTGATATTAGACTCCCCTTCTTGTTTTGGGAGAACAAACAATAAGCTTTATTTATCTTTTTTAAAAAATACAATAATATCGGAATACCCCAATTGTAGTCATCCAAACCAACGTAACCGACAAAAAGATTTAGCAGGTAGGTCGTAGGTATATGCAGGTATATGCCTCCTGTAGGGCGACGGCTAACGACCGTTTTTATAGCACTTCCCAGTATTGTTTTTATCTACTCAATTTATCCGCGGCGCAGCGTTAACTCTACTCATGTTTGTAGCTATTTGTTTCTATATTTCCTTGAATACAATTTGTGAAAACTTTTAATAGTGAAATAGTTCAAATCAATCGGTTGTTTTCGTTTTAGGAAATTATTGATTCGAGCGCAGTACATTTTGTCAAAGCATTTTAGTAATTTGCTGAAATTATAACGATTATAGAGTGTGTAATAAACAGAGCATGAGTTATAGAAAATTAATAAATTGAATGATACGGTAATCTACATGAATTCATATATAATAAAAATGTAACTGATCGCTGTCTGTACATAGAGTATATATGAAAGAAATTTTTATTGGGGGCGTTTATCACGGTAATATACGAAATTTGATGATATAATATTAAACTGAAACTTTAGTTTAGGCCAACGAAGCCGCGAACGAGTCGCTTATATAATTTATTTTGACAAAGATTGACACGTCCTCAAACGATAAACATAATTCTTGCTAAAATAAATAAAAATAACTAAATTTAACTAGAACCGGCACCGAACTTTATCAAATAAACTCATAATCCATATAAAAATTCCGAAGCTATAAATTATAATTTCCTTGAAGTGGCTTAAAAAGTTAAATAAGAGAGACAAAAGTTTTGACAAGTTAAAAACTTTATAAGTGTCAAGATTATAAAGAAGCTCCAACTAAAAATAAATAAAAATAGATTTATTGATTTTCTATTTGCATAAGAAAGAGGAAGATTAGCGGTTATTTTAATAAGTGTAAGAGTGAGTGCTTTGTCGTGTCGCCTCGCGCGTGATACTTACACAGCGCTGGTACTTTTGTACTGAGAACTGTACATAAATTGTTAATATCTTATTGCTGATCACTCTATGCTTTACTGTAATCGCTTTTTTTAGTTTCACGCTGTGTCCCGCACACAGCAATAAACCTAGAGTTAACACACTCCGTTCCCATTTTCCGCCGATGACACCAGAGCGAATAAACTCGAAATATTAAATATTTCCACTCCTCGAGTACTCAGCGTACCCTCAACTAGTCGCGTTTAAAGTCCCACTTTGTGGCCTCAAGCCACGAATGACCTCTATAATATATGAATAAACTTACATTGGTGAATTATCAATAATCCCACGGCTGGTTTTCGATTTAAAGCTGTGTGACTACGGTGACTATGTGACTACGGACTACTGTAAAGTGTTTGGAAAGGTCGGGTTTTCTAAATATATATTTTCGAAAAACAAATATATACGCGATTAATCTGGTTAAAAATAGTTTCATTTCAAAATGATCAGAAGGACTTTACTGACTCTCTGTTCTTTTAAAACAAATAAAATGATAACAATGTGCGTGTGTGCGTGTGCGCGTGTGAGTCTGTTTGTAGGAATGTATGTACACTTTCTGTTAGTATGAGTCTATTATATTACCACCAGTAAGTCTTCTGTCTGGTCATAATTTTATTTTATGTTATTGAAATGTACAATCAACTGATTATATTCAAGTAAAAAGAAAAGTAGTAATTATATTCAAGAATAAAAATGCATCGACCAGTTCAATTCCGATTTTCTCTGCCTACGTCAAAGAGAAGGCATGAAATATTTTTATATATAAAATCATCGCTCATCTTGAAATTTTGAACAAGTTTCAAAACAATAATAAACGCTAAGAAGTTGCTCTCTCTAGGCGCCGAGACGCGCCGCCGCCCCTGTACGGATGGGCCTTAACATAAACTTCCTATTTTAGAAACGTCTAATAAGATACATATATCAATTTATAAAGGTTCTTGTTTTTTACTAGCTTTAACTTTGAATGTATGTTTTAATTGAAATTAATAAAAATTGAAAAATACATTTAGAAAACGTATAAAAAATTGAACGCAGCGGGATTCAAACCCGCGACTCCTGGAAACCGTCCAGGCGTTCTGACCGCTAAGCCATGCATTCACACATTGCGCGATCACGGACGCGATTTCAAATTTTTATACGTTTTCTTAATGTCTTTTTCACTGTCTTAAGTATGTGAATAACACTTTAAAAACGTTGTATTTGATAAATATTACTTATTTAAGTCAGAATGAAGAAGTAGATGAGTAATGGAAAAATGGTAAAAAAGATATATGAAGCAAAGGTGAGTGGTAAGAGAGGCAGGGGGAGACCTCGGTTGACCTTCGAAAACACAGTATCGATGATACTGGAGGAGGGTCGCGTAAAAAGCACGAGGACCCCCCGGAGGGCGTTTATGAAGAGGTTGATGACAGTGAACGAGGCGAAAGAAGTATGCAGGGACCGTAGCGTTTAGCGCTCCGTTGTCTCTGGCTACCCCGCAAGGGATACAGCGTGAAGGTAAAAAAAAGCACGTAACGCCTGCAAAAATACATCAAAATAAATAAATATCAAGATAAATGTGATCAAGGACACAAATAATAATGACTGGCTTCGATTACGATATTCTATATTCGATTATAGTAAGAGATTAAGGTGTTACCAGTACACCATATATTTGTAAGTCATGCTAATGAAATTAATATGTACGTACAATAAAGTATATAAATTCTTTTCCGTTTATTATTACTTTGCTAAAAATCCTCATATTAAAGCCTACTATAAAATGCTATAGTAACTTAATAAAAAATGAAAATTTTAGTTAAGTCACTTTCATTGTAAGAGCCTCATACTTTTACCGCATAGTAAACTAGTTAGAGAGAACCAAGACACTCCGTTTTCCAGTTTCGTGTAGACTGAATGCCGCCTTTTATTTTCTTAACAGTGCGAAGCAATCAAAATATATTAAATAAATCATTCCAACCAATAAGAAAATTAAAGCATTTATCACAAAAAATAGTAAATATAATATAGGTAAAACGTTTCACAAAACCACACATAGTTATTAACAGTGGAGCGCCGTTTGTTTTGGGAAGTATCGAATAAGTTATGTCCGCTCACGTTCCGCGCGTAAAAAATTCAAATGTTCTGACGAAAATGAACACGCTACTATCGTCACCGCAGCTGTGGCTCACACGAATATGAGATTTATTGCTATTAATATACGAGCTATTTTAGAATGTTGTCATTACTTTTATTGTACCGGGAGTATACGCAAACACATGAAAAATTGAGTATTTCTCAATTTATTGAATACATACAATACTCGTAAACGCGGCGCGAGTGCACGCGCCTGGAGCCTGGAATCTGAACAAGGTTGTATTTTTAATTTTGCCTTCTCATTTCTTATCTACTTAGAACAGCCTTGCTTAGATTACAGAGGAACAAACAAGACATGATGTCGACATTGGTTTATTAAACATCGTTATCATTCAAATTGAAATGAAAATGTTTATTCACACATTTATTTACATATCATGTCTACGTGACAACAAATAAGAACCAAAGAGAAGAGCAGAGACCACAAGGTCTCATAATGCTCATACATGTATGAAATTTGAGTTTCAAAATTTTTCATTTCTATTAACAATGATCATTGTTTAATAATCGTGCGCGTCACTATTTTAAATGACGTACCACGGCGTTGGGTTCCTCATGTGACCCTGCCATATGAGAAACAGCGTGAAGCTCCTGTTCTAACATAATAGCAATAACCTGCATTGTTTCATTTAATAGACTCATCATCTGTACAAAATATTTAAAATAAAAAGCGAATGCAACAAATAGCAAAGCGCCTCACAATGGAGGCTGGACGGGGAACAAACCCACCAAGATATTGCCTTTATGTTGCCGCGGATTAATTAACCTGGAGACAAAACCACGTGCGCACAAAGTCGCGGACTGCCGTCTGCTCAGACTTACACTTTACCTCTGTTTTAATTATTTGTATTTTTATTGTTTTAATAACTTTTATAGTTGAGCTTCTTTGAATATTTTCCCTTCTTTGAATATTATTCCTTTAATTGTATATCTAAAATACCCTATATATTTAGATATACAATTCAAGGAATCCTCTCTCCTTTCTATTTTAGAATAGAAAGGAGAGAGGGAAGGGAAGAATTGTACCTTATTTTTTTTAGCTTCACGCTGTATCCTGCACACAGCATGGTATGCAGAGGAAACCTAGTGATAAGACACTCCGTTTTCCACTTTCCGTCGAATTCTGGAGGCATTGCGTATCATTGTACTTTCCTCGATTTTTTTTATTGCATGAAGAAGGCAAAGGAGCAGAAAGACTACCTGATGGCTTACCATCAGTCCATTAACCATAAATGGTTGGACATCTACAACACGAGAGAAACTACGGATGCACTGCCGGTCTTGAGGGTGAAGAAGAGAAGGGGAAAAACTGGCTCATATGTCATCGGAACGGAACACATCACTAGTTGTTTAGCGCTTCGTCTTTGCCATGATAGTGGTCGCGAGCCAGTCGGAGAACGAATCTCCTATCACAAAGCTACTGGGTTACTCGGACTTACGGGATGCTGCGGAGGGGATTTCTATTCTTAACCCGTCCCTCCACGTATAGTATTTTGAATGGAACTGTTTACCTCTAATTTATATTAACCCTGCAGTGGTCGCGCGGACTACATATGTAGTCCACTGATACAAAATCCGTTTTATTTTGCAAACGCCAAGCGCTAGTTTTTTGTGGCGCTAGGTACTTTTAAATGACTAATCCAGGGACGTACTCAATGCATCGGAAGCGCCTATCATGCGTAGGTGCATTATTAGTAGCTTTGCAAAGTTCCTGGACTACATATGTAGTCCACGCGACCACTTACGTAAGTGTTTTTCCTGTTAGTATCTTTTTTGCTTTCATAAATATGTAATATAAATAAGATTTTGTTATGTTATCTTATTGGAGATTCATCTAACATTAAATTTTTGGATATAAATGGGTGATTGACAAGCTGCACCGATAGAGGTGTGGTTGAAAGAAGCTGAAGCCGACATCGACGGTTCTGAAGCTAAGTCTAGCTCGGATGAGGAAGTAGATTACTTAGAAGAGCAAAATCACGAATAAGAATTAGAACAAGAGCAAGATATCAGGGTCAAGAGACAGCGAAAGCTCTGAAAATGAGGAACCACCTCAGCGAAAATCACAGCGTGATGGTTATTACACCGGAGTTGATGACACGATGTGGTCTAAGACAATTTTTCAGGTCAGAGGAAGAATCCTTAGGCATACTATAGTGTTTTTTCCTCCTAGTCCGAACGGAATAGCCAGGCAAAAAACTGCCATTCAAAACTATGTGTCACTTTTCGTTGACGATCAGATGAGGTTGGATGAAACCATTGACTGGGAAAAGAATTAACTCAAATTCATTGACAAGGTCTTTGACAGTGAAAATTTAATATTTCCTAGGTATAACAGACAAAAAAAAACAAGCATTAGCTTTACAAATGACGTCAAGTAATGAAGTACGTCGTTGTCACAACTATGGAAGAACACGCAATAAAAACACGTGTAAATCGTGCACTGCCTGCAAAAAGTTTATTTGTGGGAATTTTTTCCGATCATGTGTCTTTCCTGTGTAGAAAATGTTATAAATTATTAATTTTCATAACTATATTTGACTGTCATCACAATCAATACGAAAACTGTTATTTTAATGCCAATTTAGAGAAGTATTTTTGTTTTTGTTTAATAGTTATATAAAAGAGGTTATAACTATGTTATGCTAATTTTATATAGTTAAGCATACTGTACTGACTATAATCCCATAAGTAAAGTAAAAAAAGTATATAGATAACAAAAGTTATTTCAATTTGAAACAGGACTACGTATGTAGTCCACGCGACCACTCATGTCTCATTTCGGTGCGCGACCACTGCAGGGTTAAGTCTTACTGGAAATCCTTGAAGTGAAAATTCTAATTACCATAATAATTACTATTATACTATTTATAGATTCAATTTCAAATGAGAACCGAATCTGTATTAGTTGAAATATGTATACAATGTATATTTGTGTGAAGTAGCAATATAACAGTATATTACTATAAGTAACTATATTATAGTTGAAATCTAAAGAAATTTCAATATGTGCCTCATATTATTTGGTAGACGAAGGACAATAACAAATATTTGTTGTTTTCTTTCTCTCATAAAGAGCTCACCGCTCAAATGTAATAAATGACGTTCAATAAGACTAAATTATTTGCTTGAAAGAGCGAGCGATACAATGTGTGTGTATCTTCTATATGTATGTGTAAATCTAATAGATAATGGTATTTCCTTTTCTTATAAATATTTTTGATACATAATTAAATATTTAGTATCATGATTTATGTCGATGTATGAAACACTAATCTATCAATTATTTAAGTTAATCTAATTCTTTCTAAACATTTCTATTAAGAAACTTAAGTTTAGTTTAGAATGTAAGTTAACAAATGACCGCATTAGAAGTGGCTGTTGTCGTATTTATTATTGTATTGTAAGTTTAAAAATTTGAACACTTTTGCACACATTAATTTAAAATATTATACATAATAAACTTGTGCAATATATATAACGCATAATACATAAAGGTAGATAAAGGAATTTAGTTACATTATTTAATTTAAAAGATATTTTATGTAAATAAATCAAAAACACAAAATTATTTTTATACATCCTCCAATGGGAAATGAATCTATTACCATTATATACTGCTTATAACCCCCACTGTGCCGAGATGGTATCACACGATGAATATTATGAATCTCATTCATACAATTTAGGCCAGCTTAGTAACAGCTTGCCGCCGGTGTATCACAAGCCTAACGAAATTATTTACCTTCTCAAATTGTGTTTGCATTTGACGACGATTTTTAATTTCCACTGTAGACTTAAGAGGTTATACGTTATTGTGCGGCGCCGAGACTCCGTCACGGAGCGTTTAAATGTTTATTGTTATCTCCAGCTGCCATCATTTGTGTTCTCAAGTTTATTGAAGGACTTTTATAGAAATAAATAATGATATTCTCATTTATTTATGTAGAGCGTTTAATTCTGATTCTTTATTTATATTTTTATATTGTGGAACGATTAAGGCGCCTTTAACAGACGGCTATTATTCATTTTAACTGTAAAATTTATGTAAAACACTTACATGCGTTAAAACATTTGTATTTTCCAGATTTATTCAATTTAGTGAGACCGTCGTAGCGCAGACAGTGCCTGACTGTCAACGAGATGGTTTTGGGTTCAATTCCCACTTGAGGAAGGATTATATTTAAATTTTCATTTCTTCCCTCTGGCACTTAAGGCAGAATGCGAAGTTGAGTTCCGCCACTCAACATGCACTATGTCTTGATTTTGGATGGATTGTGAAGGAGTGGACTCTCTGACTACCTCGCTACGCGTATCGCCTCGTGTTTCTGCGTTAAAATATTATGATAAGACTTTTTCATCTTTACGCTTTTTCCTGCATATAAGGGGAAGTCGGAGAAGCCTAGTGCCCAGACACTTCGTCATCCACTTTCTCCCCGAAATGAATGCATTGCCTGTTGATTGGTGGAACTTGACGTGCCTTGCCTTTTCGTTAACGTGAAATAATGAAAATATTTTATTATAATCTTTACTTCGAGTGGGAATCAAACTTACAACCGATCTCGTTTACAGTCCAACGCTGTCATACTGCATTATAATCTTCTTAATAATAACAAAAGAAGATAATCTATATAAATATTGCATATCTATTCTTTTTTTGAAAAGATAATATTTAAAAACTTATAAGTTTAGTAATCATAATAACAGTGCGCGAAGTTTACGGTGGTGGGAACTACCCTTTAGGTCAATTGACTGTAAAACGCTTGAATGTGGGACTTTAGTAAATGCATTCAAATTCCACTTTGGTTAAAGTCAAAGTTTTACGATTCACAAATGAAAATCTATAAAGATGATTGAAGATAAAAAATAAGTTACGAAAATTTCTACGAATTTTAAGTTTTAGAAAGTATTTTTAAGCAAAATTTCAAAGAAATATCGAAGAGTTCATATTTAAGAATGTACTTTTTTTAGAAAAAGTAAAATAATAATTCAATTATTTTCATTTAGCTTGATTTACTTTCATTTTCCTACTTCGATGATGCGTGAAGATTTTATTTCTCTTATATATTCTTTTACATACAAATTAAAACTTTGTGAAAGAAAGTGGGCTCAATGATAAACAGAATTCTCTACTCGCCAACCTTTTGATGTAGGAAATAAATGTGTGTATATTTAAAACTTTTTGTAATCGCTTGTGATGCATTTGTTTTTCAAAAACAAATTATAATAAGCATATAAAAATTTCGACGTATCCAAATATACATTGCATGGCTTAGAGACGAAAGCGCTTGGCTTGATTTTCAAGAGGCGTGAGTTCGAATCTCGCAATATTCAATTCTCAATAGGCTATCTAAAAAGGGTTCTTATAGCCTAAGTTTCTGAATAGTACTTTAAAAATTTTAATATGCAAAACAAACATTATATAAATAACATGATGAGGCCAGTCATGGCACCGAGGCACGTAATTGACTGTAAACGCGACTAGTAGTAGATTTGATTTCACTCGAGGAGTGGAAATATTTAATATATCTATTTTTTTCGCACTAGTGTCGAGGCAAAGTGCAGCGTTAAGTTGCGCCACTTAACGCGCAATGCCTACTAAATTCGGCGAAAAATGAGGAACGGAGTGTCTTAACACTACGTTCCCTCTGCCTACCCTGCTGTGTGCGGGATACAGCTGAAGCACAAAAAAAAGCATATCCTAATGTATTATCTCTTTTATCTCGATTCCTATAAGTACACAACTACATACATAACACAAGCAACATTGCCACGATGTATCTAGTATTAACATGTGAGTATTCTCGTAGACACGTCGATAGGTTCCATTTGCGGCAAGTGTTCTGACACACGTCATGTACACGCCGACACCGACGTATTTCAAGGCGGACATCTATGACGTTACAATGCTAAAGTGTCGAGTGTCGAGTGTCTGCTGCTCTCGTGCTCTACTGAAACATATGAACGACTTAGCCGTGTCTAGTCTAGTCTAATATCTATTATTCCGTGTCTCAAATTATTATTAATATCGTAGATATTGTGAAATAGTGTAGTATATTAGAATATTCATAACCTATCTCATATGAATATTGGAGGAAAGTAAATATTTGAAAAGTATCTAAGGGATATAAAGGTCCTTTTTAGTAGACAGTTAGTTTAGAGAACTTCTTATTATATATTATTAGACACTATTTAAAATTACAATGCAAAATGAAAAATAAAATTATAACAATATCAATACGTCAGTAAGCGCAGTACAAAACGTTTATGTGTATTAATGAACGGGATACACTAATTATAGACAGGCTTGAGCTCACAGTTGGAGGAATGTCTTCACACTTTAGTTAACTAATGAAGTGTAATCCTTACTTATACTAATAATAGAGGACGATTTATTTATGTTGCTTTGAGATATCGAATATTGACATACATTGAAATTGCATCTTTACGAGGTAAATTGTACATGTGATAATTAACATATATTTTTAATAATAATATACCATAACATTGCAGGATATATTATAGTTATAGCTATTGGTGGTAATACATACCACCTACAGTAATATTTTTGCTATTTTAAATGAAATGTAATAAATTATTTTTTTTAAACATTTTTAACATGTTATCCCACACTTAGAAAAATTGAAAAAGACATTTAAAGATTGCGTTCTACGCATGCTCAGTGGTGAGAGCGGCTGAACGGTATTCAGGAGGCGCGGGTTCGAATCCCGCTGCGTTCAAATTTTTATACGTTTTATTAAAATATCTTTATGTAATAAGTATACTTTTGAGTTAAAATCAAAGTGTTTTGTCAAATCTATTTTACAATCAAGCGAATAATTGAAATAAATGTAACTTACATTTGTATACAATTGTCACCCCTTCCATTACATTCTTCACATCAAGTCAATTAATAACGGAAGTACTTAAGAAGGGTTTCTAAAGAATCGTAGCAACTTTCCCATTTGGCGGCGTCGAAAGTAGCAAAGTGAGATTAATGAGTGACCTGTTCCGTCCCAAATATGAGTCATTGTCAGCTCCGGCTCGACCTACTAACGCTCCCCGCTACGGCGCTACGGCGCTACGGCGCTACGGCGCTAAGTGATTGTCTATCGATGCTACGTACACCTTACACTTATAGATCTTAATGTAACTATGCATTATATAATATTGTGACGTATATAGTCTAAAGTGAAATGTTTTATTCAAAGAGACAAAATCTTGAAAGCTATTGATTTGTGCTCTCTTACTATTTATTCAAAGCCCTTAGTTATTTTTAACATTTATTTTTATTACCTTCAAACTGTATCTCAGACACATCAGTGTAGGCAAAAGAAACCTAGTGTTGAGATACTCTGTACTCCGCACCACCAAATTCTAAAGGCATTGCATGTTAATTGGTAGAATTCAACGCCACACTCTGTTTTTGAAAAATATGAAATATTGAAATATTCCTAAAATAGAATCGAACCCATAACCAGTCGCACTTTCAGTCACACTTTGTGCCCCTGCAGACGCTAGAATATTTATTATTCCCGTACATTATTTTAAACCCTAAGAAAAAGTAAATCATTTATAAAAAGTTAGTAGAACAATGTTCTTCAACCTATTTAAGCAATTCAAAATGCAGATTCTGCAGAGAAAAGCCGACGAAAAACTCAACAGTTAGTCTTTTAAACAGCTTGCATTTACATACTCGCAGTTCTGTTCGCGGGTAATTATCCTCACTACATTGTAACATTTTAAAACTCACATGATTTTAATAACTACTTGTTTTTATAATAAAATTATTATTTTAAAGTTAAGTTTAAAATATAGTGTAGTTATTGCTAAAATGTTTTAAATAAACAAACATCGTGTGAACTTATCTTAAAATATATTATATTTTTGAATTTTAAAACATTTTTGTTTATTGTTAAATTGAACATTGTCAATCTTAACTAATGTGTAAACGCCATCAAGACAATAAATGTGACTCCACTGATTTTACATTATAATGATGGTTGTGATTTTGGATCCTAGTTAAGAAAATACTTATACTTAATAAAAAAAGTATTATTATAAAATAAGTGTGTAGTAGTTGGTCCGTATAACCGTCTAGTCAATTAGCGAAAAGAAAGTAAAAGGTGTAAAGTGAGTCGACTAATTAGTGGATTTGCTCTATCTACCTCAATTATTGGACGATGGAACGAAATTTTATTGAAACATTATTTATCATAACGATATACTTAAGCGGGAGAAGAACAAATCGTAAATACTAATCAAAAAAGTAATAATATAGAAATTTATATAAACTTAATATCAATAAGAACATATTTTTTTATGTTATTACTTTATTGATAAGTAAATAAAAAAATATATTAAAAAAAATATAAAAGGATAATGATTATTTGAGTGATACAGAACAATGATCTACTGCTTAAGAACTTACTTGTGTCGTCAATTTATGAACTCTCCATATTCTTTTACCATTATTCTAATATACCATTTAGTTTTGACACAGGATATTTGCCTAATTTCTTTAATTTATCTGAGTGGATATTTCATATTTCCATTTTATTTGCTCTGGTGTCGAGGCAAAGCGCGGCGTTAAATTCCGCCACTTAACACGCAATACCTTCAAAATTCAGCGTAAAATGGAGATGAGAATAGAGTGTCCTAAATCTGAGTTCTCTCTGCCTACCCTTCCTACAGCATTAAGTTAAAAAAAGCACTTCCCTAATAATAGAACAAGCAATGACTTAAACGGTGTAGAGACGTGGGAGAGGTGACTTTAAGGCAGAATCGATATTGACCTCGTGAGCCATTTGTCGTGATATATGTTTTATGGTTCTAGACCTTTCACATCACCTTACAATGTGCTACCAAATGCTTTAGGCGTGTTACGATTTGCTTATCCTTGAATTACCTTGTTTTATTTTCACACAATACTGAGAGAATGAACTAATATAATTTGATATAAAATTTTAAATTACCTTCCCATGGATATATACATAAAATTGTACAAATAAATAAAATTGTAGTGTCTGTTGTTAATATTAAAATAACCGTTTTTTATGTACATATTAATGTATATATCTAGTACATATCCCAAAATGATATTTTTGTGTATTTGTCTGCTTATACTGTTTAAACTCTGGAACAGATTTTGACCGGACTTTCATTGACAAATAGTTGAGTTTAAAATCTGCTCCTAATGTAAGAAAATGATTGTGAATTCTATAAAACATAAACATGAACTCCATAAAGCACGGAGTACATTACGCCAACAATGTATTTAATTATGTCAAAATAATTTAAAATATTAAGAAAAATAACAAAACAAAAAAGAAAGACAATATAAAATCTGTGCAACATTTGCAGTATTCATAAAAATTATAAGCCGTGTCACATATGGAGATTGCACATTTCACACGAGCAAATAGAATACGGAATCGGTACATCGTAGATATTGCGAGCGTCGCGTCGCGAGGGCGGGCGGGGGAAGGCGGGCGGTGTCCCGCGGCGTGACGTTTGGCACCGACCTCTTGATTACTGAACACACTTGCTTGTCTTGAGTTTGTTATGCCCTCGTATTTTATATTTTATATTTCGGGATGCAATTGCAAATTGTTTAAGAAAATATGATATTTTATAAAATTCATGGAAATATTCAATATTGTTCGAAATAACGAAAGATGCAAGGCTTTTGTCAAAATATAAGCAAATAGAAAATATGTAGTTGCGTTATATCCAACAATTTGGTTCTGCATCCATACTTATATTATAAATGTGAATGTCTGTGTGTTTGTCTGTCACGCTTTCACGGCTAATCTACTGGTCCGATTTGGATGAAATTTAGAATGAAAGTAGTAAGAATGACTGGGTCTAACATAGGCTACTTAGTTTCTCAAAAAACAACCTTTAAAGGGTTGAAATAGGGAATGAAAGTTTATATGAAAAATCTACACCGCTTGACCGATTGTAACGAATTTTGGCATATATATAGTTGATAATCCAAGGTTAAACATAGGCTACTTTATTTTTCAAAAATCCACCACCGAGGGTTGCAATATACCGAAACAGCTGCGTAGATCACGCGGCGAAGCCGCGAGCGGGCCGCTAGTTCTTCAATAAAAAAAGATAATGATTTTATTTAAATATATTATTCGAAAGTAAAAGTAGGTCCAGTAAGTCCAGTCCAGACACACTTCCAGCATTTACATCGTATTCGTAAATGAATGATTGCAACACTAATAACGTCGGTCATATTTGTGTATTTGTACATGAACTTGTTCATTACCGGCGCCGCGCCGCTTCCGAGCGGATGAGTTTAACGTATTACAATATAAATTGTATTTATCTTCTACGCTGTTTTAAGCGAATTCAATTAATCGAACAACAATTTATTAAGGTTATTTACATGTTTTATTGAATATTATGAAATTAACGGTTTACAAACCAATTATATTGCATAATGTAAGCTGGTGTATTCGGCTTCGCTGTGGTAGGGTATTTAAATGACCAAACAAGTTCTATAATAAAAAACAAACAAAGAAAATAATAAAAATAAGAAATGTAAATCCGTTAGGTCATACGTTTCATTAGTTTCTTTATGTTTTTGCATCAAATCGTTTAAAATACTAGAATTCTCAGTGCATTTTGTTGAACAGTCGAGACAGACATTGCTTTCGCAGTGGCTTGATGACAGCTCAGTAGCTCTGCGTCTTGTAACCTGTTAGCTATTTTTAAATGTTCTTCACCTTTTTTGATGAAATTGTTTCAATTTACGACTACTCTATTAAATGAAAATAGTTTCTTTTGTATTTTAGATGTGTCAAGAAAGTTTAAGCTTGCGAATCAATTACGGTAATCAATTTTGACCTATTTAATAAACGAACAAAAATGTATTTAGTTATTTTTAATTTTATATTTTGATTTTTACTGGCATACTGATTACTATTGAAAATAAACGTCCCGTCGGTAGTCAGCTACAGGTACTTTACAAACCTACACTGTATTACATCTAGCAGCGCACTCTCACGTGCACAAGAGGCACGGGTACTTGACTACCACTGATTGTACAAACAATTACTCAGAAAAAGATTAGAGCTCTTAATAAACCATTTTTAGAAATGTTAATACATTGCGTCAAGAGGATGTTCAATACGAAGCATTATATGAATAAAAATTTGTATATTTATTTCATTTTCACATGTTTCTTTAGCTTTATACAAAGTAAAAAGACCTGTTTAATAAATTACTACATATATATCACATGACGTACATAATTAAGTACGTAATTATAATATTAGTACTGACGTCAGAAGCCCCCTCTCTTTATAATACTTTATAAATTTCACTTTTATATATATACACAATATCTGTCAATGATTGTTTTCATTACGTATATTAATTCTTTCTTACCGACCGAATATTTTTAGAAAGATTTTTTACTAATTACTAATACTAGCAGAAAGTTGTCAATATGTGGGATATTACATAGACAGTAATAATAAAAATAAGTTTTTTTATATACAGTAATAATAAAACTAAGTTTGGAAATAACGATTTTTTATTATTATATGTACTCCCAGTGCCAGTGCCGCTGATTGAGTCTTTCGTGTTACAGAGAAGGGAGTTCGAAACAGTACCTAATAACTTTTTACTGTATTAAAATGTTTTCTTGTATATAATATAAACCATCACAATATATACACTAAGGTTATGTTCCGATACTATTTCTGGGGCGGTGAGGGAGCATTATGAAAGATCTACTCCCATATTATGTACCTATATCGCTGCATCGAGGCGTCGCCCATCAAATTAAAACGTATCAAAGTTATTACTGGACAGCACGTGCAGGAGATTAACAATTATATGAGCCAACATTTTTTACTTTAAAGTATGATTTCTACCTTATATGTATGGAGATAAGATTCACATGGAAAAAATCCCGTGCAGAAATAAACGTGTATGGAAATTTAATAAAAGTGGATTACAAGTAGTTTTCGTATTAAGACATGGCAAATGGACTCGTTTTGTTAATCAACTCATAATCTGTTAAGCCGCTTTCGATTGAGCTTTTATTTATAACGAGATTTATACATTTTCGCATCAGAATTAAATACAACTGCGTCTATTGGAATCAAGTGAATAATAGGAATGCTTTTACAGACGTTGTGCTCTCTTACATGTATCCCATATAATTTTAGGGCTTAAATTCAATTTATTTTTCTAAATTTGACTGCTTAGTCAAATTTGTAATAATATTATAGTAAATAGTAATATTAGATATAATTATTCACGCGGCACGTGGAAAATGGAGTGTCTTGATTTATAAGCTAACTAACTACTAAGATTTTTCAGTCTTCCTTGCTATAGGTACGGTAATAAGAGCGAACCTGCTTTTCTTTTTTTTTTCCTCGATACCAGAGTGAAGGAAATGGAAATATTAAATATGAATTACCACTCCTCGAGTGGGAATCAAACCCACAACCAGTCGTTTCCAGTCGCACGTCTGTGCCACTACGCCTCGACTGGCCCCAACTTTTTAGATATTACTTTCTTCTTCTTTTTAGATATCACACAAGATATTACACATTTTTAGATATTGAACTATTTGAATATTCTAACTATGTATGTTTTTCTCTTGTTCAGACCCTATAAACCTGCACCACGATGGCTTTCAAAAAAAATTAAATCGTTTTCTCGAGGCTAAAAAGTACAGGGTCTAAATGTGGGAATATAAATTTACTGGCAATTATTGGCATCCTATGTATTTTAAGCATAGAAAATTAACAAATGTAAATATTTGTAATTTTAATTATTAAACAAGCCGTTATCATCAATGTTTTTGTGTATTTATTTCTGAAAATTGTCAAATCAAATCAAAACACATCTAAATAAATTGTTTATTCAATCATAAATTGATTTTGTTGTTGTTGGTTATTAAGACATAATTAAAATAATAATTATGTTATCATATTTCACAATTAATAAACTATCACAACAAATCAACTAATTGAGTCTCCTCGGTCTTGGTCCACGGAATAATTGCGGAGATCATAATATCTAGGCGATTGTGTCAAGCAGTAAAATGTTTATAAAATTAAATTCTAAGTACAACAACTGTTTATTTAGTTTAATATGTTTCAAATTATCATAAATCGTAAAACTAATACTTATAGTTTTTACCTGACTACTTTGGATGATTTAGATCAGAATATCACAATCTTATCAAAAGTAAGCCAGGAATGTTCAAAGATCAAATCCTTTCGTTGCAAGTAGAGTACCTACCATGTTCTAGTATTCTTTCTTTATCTTATAACTGAGCAACATTAATGCGAGGTTGTATGTGCTAATAATATTAATAAAATATTATTTTACACAGTGACTTCATTTATTTATGTACCTATGTACATAAATAAATGGCTATCTGCGGCTCAATATTGTTACTGTGCTTAGGTGTATTAAATATAGTAGGTTTATATCTACATACATAAATTCATGAGTACTTAAACGTACACGTATGAATTTAAAGTTTTGCTTATGGCAGCATTTAGCCCGAACAACTGGGAAGTAGTAACAAATAGAAATTTATTTAAAGTAGAAATATGAAAAAGGAAAACCTCAAAAATATAAAAAGTCAGATAATGACACAGCTTTCTTTTGCCAGAAACTTTGTCTGCGTCGACGTCACCGCATCGAGACATACTTCGCTGCCAACAAGCAGTATGCTAATGTTATAGCGTTCTAACTTTCAAATACAATTATGCTCAGTAAATTTCAAACTCAAACCTGTTTCAAAGTAATGGCATTGTATACAATATTATATAAGATATTCACGGTCATCTAAACAGAGAAATCATGAATGAAAAACTACGTAGCTAGTCGCTGAGTAAACTTCTATAAACCTGATCTAAAATTAAATTATTTTAACATTTGTAAAATGTTGCTCACACACTTATTATTTAAAAAAAAATCGAAAACTTGTTATATAAGAAATTAACACAACAGGCGTTCTATTTCCCGATCTATTTTCCGTATGTATAAGAATGTCAACGTATCTAGATGTAGAATGCATTGCATAGCGTACTTGGACAGCTTCCATGAGGCGCAAATTCAAATCCCGCTGCGTACAAATTTATTTTACTACTTTTATTTTTATTCTATAAAAATATTATGCAAATTCATGAAAAAATATTATACTAAAACAACTGTGCAATGAAAACAAACTGTAGTAAATAACAAGGAATATAAACATTTTCTGTTTTCAGAAATGTGACTTCCTATCATATTAGCAAATGGACATTAATACTTAAGTAAACATATTATAACAATATTTAGTTCTAACATCTTGTATACAATCTCGTACACTGTGAACTCAAATCTAAAGTAAATGAATTCGTAAGCATCATAGTTGCAGAGGGTTTTAGTAATAAGTTACAACAACAGTGTTCATTACCTCGGACCGCAACCAATTATTATATAAAGACAATCTCTGGCATTTGTACACGCTGAGGCAGACTCAGTCTCACTCGCAGCTCCTACGTACAACTCCACTAAAGCTTTATTAATGAAAGCTTATTATTTAAGAAGTGTATTGTTTTATTTCTCATTTGTTCCTACAACAAACGAATAAAAGATGGTCGATTAATTAAAAAAAACTTAAGCGTTAGTTAAACGCGAATTAACATGCTTTAATAAAACAATTTTGTAAAAGCTCTAAAAGAATTTCTATCCTTTATAATATCCTGTTAATCCACCGTTATTCACAAATTCTTGCACGTCACCGTGATAAATTACGAATTTAAACTCGCATCCTATAGTTAACTAAGTGCTCATTACTGTAAGCCATTAAAGCGTCTATTCGTTTAGCCATAAGAGCTATTCCCCTTCAAATCGTTTCTTCTTATAGGTTGCCTGTACTCGGCGAAAGACAAACATATTTACAAAGACCACGTATCTGGTTTAATATTATACGGAGGTAATTATCAAATTTATCACACGTTTTTTTATCAAAAAATGTATTTTATTATTCTTTTTTCTATTTGGAGAGACACTTAGTGTAGTGTCATGTTCATTTTTTTTCACTTTTCCTTCCACTCAGTAGGCCAGCCAGTGAGTATTTAGTGTCAAAAATGTGCGTCCTACACTTCCACTCGAAATTAAAATATTGCGTGTTGAGTGGCGGAACTCAACGCCGTGCTTTATCTTTGGCACCAGAGCGTATAAATGAATACGTAAATATAATCAGTCACCCGAGTTGGAATGGAACCCACAACCATCGCGTTAAGGTCAAAGACTATACCACTGCACCACAAAGGCCTCATATACATATGTATTTGTATATAATTTTTCTATGTTATTATGCTTAGTTAAAGTAACTTGTAAGTTTTAATTCCTTAAAAAGTAGATTGCAATGTGTATAACGACTACCTTGATATGAGCTTATTAAAATGTTATGTACAAGGAATGCATAAGTGAACTTGCAGACACGCTTTTATTTTAAAAAAAAAACACGAAATATAAGTAAGCTTAAGCCGTGAAATCGAGGATACAATGATATGCACCATTTTAGGTAAATTGCGGAAAAATAAAGCGTATCTCGTGTAAGTGTTGCCAATTCTCATAAATACAAGAGTAGGTGAGACGATACATGCGGGCTGAGGCGGTACAAGCGGGGGCGACGCACCTGAGACAATTTGCGCTTTCGCTTAAATAATTATAAAAATATTCCATGGAAATACAAATACATACGGAAATTGGAGCAATTTATCTCCTTCCACATTTCCCGGTAACCAGCCCCTGATTACATGCCGCCATCGCAGGCGCTCGTTATGAAAATACTGAACGGAATCTATGCGATATTTGATATTTTTTTTTTGTTTAATCTTTTGGCTTTACGTAGTACTGCTCGTGACTCGTGGTGTGCTTTGTGTGAAAACAAAAATGTAGACCTTTACAAATTCAAACGTGGCAGATAAAAGGTGGGTACAAATAAACAGATATGTTCTAATTTAAATATTATGTTTGGTGTTAACCTCCTTTTTCCTAATGTCCGTTTATTTGGCGGCGCTCTTTTTCAATCAATGTAACAGAATTATTTAGTAATCAAGTAATTTAAACTGTAACGTATAAAAGTAGCTGTTAATACATACGGATTAATTTAATTGCAAACCAGCCAGTCTTCATCTTTTTTTTAAATAAACATCTTACCCTCTTCTTATCTTTATGACACTGGCAGAATATTTTTTAACAGAAACAGTTATGTTTCTGTTAAATTAATAAGATAATCAAAAATCTTAAAATCGCTAAAACCATAATGCACCTTAACCTATGAAAAACATTGTAATAGTATAAGTTAAGTTTTAGAATGTTAATTGTGTCATATGTTTTAATCTATTATGTAAGCATTGTGTTTTTTCAATAAAGTTTTATTATTATCATTATTATTATTAATTAATGTAAAAACATTTTTAGAAAATATATAACAATTTTGAACGCAGCACGACTTAAAACAGTTTTTATATTAACATATCTGGAGTGGTCTGTAGTCAAGAATAAATTGTAGTAAACGTATAAAAATTTCAACGCAGCCAGAAGTGTAATGCACACGCGGTCAAAACGCTAGTTTCCAAGACACTCTGATTCAAATACCGTCGCATTTATTTTTTTATCTGTATTCAATTTTCAATAACATTAAAAATATTAAAATAAACATGCACTTGTGTTTGTGTTTTAGAATAAATATAAAACGTATAATAACAAACAGGTCCTAGAAAAACAGATCGTTTGATTGATTTTAATATTTTCATTGTATTCCAAGAATACAAGCTATTGTTATGCGACGATCAAATTTGAAATCTCCGAACGATAAGAAGATAAAGTAAACAACAACAAGATTGACCCCCCGCGGGGAACGGTAATGTAAAGAGGTGAGAGTTTGCGAGACCAGTAGTAGTGTAGTCTGTATAGTAGTGTACTCTCTACTGTAGTAGAGACAACGCCCCGCGGGTGTGGACTTAGGATGTCGTGGATTTAATCAAATGAGATTTATATAATACGTTTTTAACCATTTGAACGGAAAGGAGTACTGTGTTCTTCTTTTTTTATATATACAAAACATTGTGATATGTTACTGTTTTCTATGTTTCTAATATCGATTAATTTATAGTGGCGCTGACGAGGATGAATGTATCCAATAAAATATATTGCATGTGCTGTAAAATTTAATCTAGTAAAACTATAGAACTCATTCTGCACGCATTGTCTCGATTTCAGTCGGAATGTATAAGGAGTGTCTCGACACTAGACTCTTTGAATACTTTGCCATGCCTTCGGCAAAAAGTGTGAAGCTGAAAAAGAACTATAAAAGAAAACAATTATAAAACTTAAGTATTCAATATTTTACTTATTTGTTGAACTGACCACCGACATTGTCATCACATCACGTTATATTGTATTATGTAACAAATTGTTTGCAAAATGTAATAATACATAACGACACGAGAGCAGTACCTACTAATTCGCGAAGTTTCATCTCCAGCTAATATATTCATGCGGTGATGAGGCGGCTCTGAGCGGCTCCGAGCGTAACGCAACGTATAAATTCGCGCGGATGGATTTGAACGTAATTTTTCGCCCAAATCGTTCCAGTCAAATGTTTATTTGGCTGAAGCGAAATGCGCAAGTAATCCCATTAGCGGCGCAGCTCGCACTCGTCGGTATAATTTTATTATTAATGTACAGTCGTTTGGCACCCGTCCTTCGCCGTCCTCCGCTCTCCTCAGTCTTCCGCCTTTAGACGCCTTAGATAGAGGCTTTACATGCCATTTTTATTTAGAATTTCTTTCAATCACCACCTACGTCGTGCATAATGTGCCAATGTCGGGGCCGATGAGACTGCGAGGCGTGTGGTTATGCGAGTGTAAACCATACTTATATGGGTCTAAGGGTATATTGTGATATGTATGAGATCTACATTGTAACATAATATAATTAAGAAATGTTTAATGAACTGTACGAATTAAATATAAACATCGCTACATCCGGGATTGTTCTTGCAAAATATAAAATTTGAAAAACGTGCTTGAAATAATTGATATTTTTTACAGAAGATTTTTGTCTATTAGTTCGTACATTTACCAAACAAACAAAATGTTACAGTTTGAATACGATCTGTCAAAATGCAGAGCGCGTTGGAACGCATGTGATAAGTGGTAGACCATTGACACGTTTAATGTCAAATTTAAATTTTGGGCAGAAAAGTGGAGAACGGAGTGTCGTGACATTAGGATATAAGGTTAAACAGAAAATAACAACTTAACGTACTTATAGAATTTTTAACTTAACTTTTGATGTAACTGCTTTTCGTAGTAAAACAGATAAAATACTAAAACTTCCCAAACAGATAAAAATGTTCTACATCATATAATATTAATACGACGTTTCCATTTCCACATGTTATGTTTTCTCGGTTCTCGGAACAGTCGCGTCGCATTTGGCCGTTACAGCGCTATAAAGCGACCTAATATCCTAATACTGGAGTTCCACTTCCATAGCATTAGTATGATTTAGATAATATGTTAGAATCCGATGCAAATATATTTAGATGTAGGCTTCGATACCTATGAGCTATGAATCACGTCGACAGTCGACGCGTCTAGACTATTGGCGAGGCTGAACTAGGGCTCATTAAATTAAGCATGAAACAGGGCGTTGTTGGCAGCTCTGCGCGGACGTACATACCCGTACTACCCGCCGCGACCTCGCTACTAGAGTAGCGTATGCGGTGTATCATGTATTAGTGATACATCGGTCAGTATTGTCGGTGATCGAGCCTATGAAATAGATTAGACAAAGATATATCTTTGTTTAATATGTAGAATTAAAAACTGTATAATATAGCCTAAGGCCGGAAACCGACTTTGATATTTAATTATTAATAAAATAACGAGAAAGCCAGTGTGGCATAATAAGGCCAGTGTCTGTGTCTTTGCACTATGCTCTCTCTCAATACACTGCTATGTGAAGCTGAAATTACTACATTTTCTGATATTGAGTTAAGTAATAGTTATAACTATTACATTTATTGAAAATTAAAAGATATTTCTAGATAATCTTCTAAACATTTATATAATAAATTAAATTATAATGGGACACAAAAAAGGAAACAAACTTTCATTTATATTGTGAACGTTGTTAGTAAAACGTTATTGAATATTTCCCGCGCTGCGTTGAAACAGAGGACAAGTGTTATTTCAGGAAATCAAAACACGAACAAACGCACGCGTGTAAAAATATAATACCAGTTATAAAAAACTAAATATTTGTATTTTGTTGAACCGTGAAGTGATGTATATTCTCTTCTATGGATTTGGTGTTCAATTGGCGTTGAAATCTTTGATTTTTTCCAGTTTTACCAGGGTATAGGAAGATAAGATTAGCTCAAGATCATAATACAAGCCGTAAATCAAATAATTACAACAAGGGGAATTTTTCAAACATAACAACTATTTTTTTTAACTTCGTGTATGTTTTACATAGGTGAGGAGAGAGAATAAATAGTTTTGAGCCCAACTGTTTGATTGCCATTCGAGGAGTAGACATATTTTTTATTTCCTTTTTTCTTCGTGAGCGTTAAGTTCCCATACTCAATGCTTCCCGAATTCTGCAGAAAGTCAGAAACGGATCTACCCTATTACACAGTCGGGATACAGTGTTTCAAAAAAAACAAAATAAATAAAGAAACCTGGGATATTTTGAAGTGAAAACTTGTTTAGGCGCGTTGAGCGTTTTGGTAGAGGGTAAAATCCTCGGTTCGCGTCACCGACATTCTAATGGTAATAGTATATCTATAGCTATGGAGAGCCAGACTAGCGCACGCGCAGTAGCCTGTGTACACGTATACACTAATACATCGACTATTTCTGATTGTATTATGTGCGCGTTGGACGCTTTTTGGATAAGTATAATTTTGTGAGTCACGTCACCAATACGTTATAGTAGCATTACATCTGTAATTGTAAATGTGACGCGTTGTACATTAAGTATTAGAGTGTAGTTATATACATAAGCAAAGTTAAATGATGATGTAAATAATGAAAATAATGTTCAAACTTGAATTCATTGAAATTCGTGTAAATATAAATACTATATATAATTAAGATAATTGTATATTAATTATTTTTTCAACCACTTTGTATTTATATTTTGTTCATGATTTGTTTAACCCATCATATGTAACTAATAAATAAAACATAAAAAAAATCATATAATTTTTGCATATAGTTTTTCCTATTACTACTATTTTTTTTAAAACAGAATTCACCCCTCACATAAGAAGAAGAATATAGAGTTGATAACTTACAATATTACGCTACCTACTACCTACATTAGGTTACAGTGTACCTCACTCACACAAACGCCCTGGCAGGTAACGCCTACTCACACACACAAACGTGTAATAGTTCTGAAGACGTTTTGCCGAAATTAGTGTGAGGTTTTATAGCGCAAGTCTGTTCTCGTCTGAAGCTCTCAGCGCTACTTAGTTACTTAGTTGTTCAATGAATTCCTCAAAAACTTCTCAAAAGTACGCAATTAAGAGAAATATTTCAACTTAACAACACTCAGTATATTTTATTATAATAATTTAATGTTTTATATTTAAGTTTATAGTTTTATTAACGTATGTAGTTAATGACTTTATATAAGTAGGTAGTTTTGAACGAAGCTTCAGTAATTATTACAATAACTAAATCGCATTGTGTTCAAAGATTGAAGGTAAATTGCTATAAAATGTTATACCACTTGTTGCTTGAAAAGTTGATTGATGATATAAAAGCCGCTTTCTGTTCGTATTTAAATAATGATATGTAAAGTTTTTGTTTTGAATGTTGTCACATAAAATGTTTTGATTTATAACGCGATACCGGCTTCACGCCTTTTCCGGAATAGCAAGATAACCAGAGAGAACACAGTATACTTACACTCCGTTTAAATATAATCTTATGGGATGCAACAGACTACTTAAACCAACAACCATCGCGTTTACAGACAGACGCGGTCCCACTGCGCCACGACACAGCGTCTAAGGTAATACCCAAATAAATTAAAATATAAGTTTTAAGTATGTAGTTACGACTATGTCTTCACCTACACTGGCTTAGTTTCAATCCTCACTCAAACCAATGAAGATATACTAAAGAGATAATGGATGAAATCGCTCGCATCGCTCGATATGTTTTTACAGTTTCATGCTTTTTTCTCTTAACTTTATCTACTAGATACCCACTAGATAGTCAAAATGAACCTAGTGTCAAAACACTCCATTCTCCAACTCTCTGGCACTCAGTAAGCAATGTCTCCGAAATGGAAACATTGCGTACTGAGTGCCAGAACTCAACGCCGCACTATGGTAGTTATCAGAGCGGAAAAATGCATATAATTTACATATAGTCATTTTCCAGGGGCCAGGCGTGGCGCAGTGGCACTAACGTGTGACTATAAACCACTGGTTGTGGTTTGGTTTTTACTTGAAGAGTGGGATTTTCTTCGTTCTGGTGTTAAGTTCCGCCGCACAATGCCTCCGAATTCGGCGGAAAGTAGGGAACGGAGTGTCTTTACAATAGGTTCCCTCAGGAAAAAAAAGATCATTTTCCTAAGTACAAATTGAGTCGTAACTCTCACAACCAATCGTGTTACACTTAGACGTTATCCCACTGCGCTACAATGGCTTCAAATTATTCAATGTTTTTTTTTCATAAAATTTCAATAAAACCAAACACTTAAATCTTCCCCCTGAGGAGTAATGGCTAAGGGCAGAGAATAAAGAATACAAAGACACAAAAGTAATCCCTATAACAATTTCTATAAAGATATTCAACAGTGCATAAAATTATGTGATTCACTTTAGAGGGTGGAACAGTTTCTGTAGTAAATTGACGAGGCCGGATTTTTTAGGGCCCTTATAACTTATATAGCATAAACCCTCTCCGAGACTATCGCGTGCAGATACAAGTACTGCGTCTCGTCTACGCTTCTATAAACTATTAATATGAGTTAGCCTGAAAGGAAAAACTTTTAACCAAATATTAATCAGATTTTTATGTGCCTTAATTAATAAGATTTTTCTAATTAAAACGAATTCGTATCAGATATTCAAGAATATGTAGGTATATTATTATATAAAGGAACATTTTTTTTGCAAATTTGCTTAGAAATGTTATACCAATTTGAAAATAAAAAAAACACTTGTAGTAGCAATAAAAAATATTTATGGAAAAAAGTTTTTTATAATAAATGTAAATAAGGTTTATTTTTTTTGCAATAAATACTGTTTTAGCCTACAAATAAATATTGAAATAGTTAAGTTCTTGGAGTGTTAAGTAATTGTTATTCTATTCATTGTTCTGCCCTGGAAGCGCAGCGTTGAGAACCGCCGCTCATCACGCAATATCTAACATTTGGAGAACGTAAGGTCATAACACGAGGTTCTCTCTGACTACTCTACTATGCAAGAAAAGGCGTGTATCTCTAAGATTGTATGAAATAAAAATAACTTAATTCCGAACACCGATTATTTGCTTTGAAAGTGGACAGAGAAACATAAGTATTTATATTAAAAACATAAAAATTAACAAATAAATTAGCAAACACGAAAAAACATTAACTCTATTCTATGAACGCTACACGAATAGACTGCATAAAGCCACACTTAGTTAGACTTAAGTTGCCGGCAATTTGTCGCGTTCCGATATCCTCGCAAGTGCCAGGAATTCTTCAATGAACTTATATAAGAAAGCTTTAGGAAGTAGTGCTTTGCTTTAATCCGCCGTAAACAATACTACCGACTACCGACAATACCCACATATATTTGCCAGTATCAATATTACAGCTGAACGTTCACAAATAAAATACAATCTATATTAGACTTTATACTTCAGGAATAAGGTTTAATTTGCTATGTGAATACAAAATATTGTTGCAGACGAAGTTATGATCGTCTCGAATTAATAACTTGTACTAATTACATGAAGTGCTTAAATTCATAGTAGTTAGTGACGGTTAATACGTCTCTAATCTGCGATACGATTCTTGACTACATTATTTAGTTAAGTCAAGAATATAGCAAAGATAGATAAAACTTTAGATAAAAATAAGGTTTTTAAGTAAAGCACAGGAATTTACGTTAGAGTGAACTTACTGCCTAAACCCTCCGTCTTCCACTTTACACACAGGTTCCGCACCTCGGCGCAGTGTGGTAGAACCCCATGACGCATTTTGTTTTACCATGGCAGTGAAATGTAAATAGTTAAAATATTTAATAATATTCTCGACCGGATATCGGTAACGATTCAAACTTATATTATAAATACTAGCGACCCAGCCGCGGCTTCGCCTGCATAAACTACTATATTTATTACGTTTCTACAGCCGTGTATTCACGTTTAAATACACACATCAAAAAAATATTTTTTCAATGGTACATTTGAACAGACTGAATAGAACATTTCATGTTTGAAGTGTATTGTAATATTGCAATCATCAAAGGTAATGAATAACCTTTAATCAATAAATAATTTTTCATGACTTATTCAAAGCAAGACCAGCCTAACGACAGCTGATAATCCTATAAAGCGACACTTTAAAGTTCTTCAGAAAGTATGATGTACTGAGCATAATATTAAAAGTAAAATGTCTATATCAAGAAACGTTTTTTCACAAATATTACCATTTTTAACGATATAAAAGTATTAATTTCAATTTAGCGTTACGGGAGAAGTTAAAATGACATTGACATTATAAATGACATGACAATGCTGCCATTATAAAAAAATAAAAAGTTATATAGATATGAAATATATGCATATTTATTGTGTGCATCTTAGTTTTATAATTATTATATTAGTAAATGAAATTAGAAGTATTTTAGCTTCATTTGTAAAATAATTAAGACAATTTCACTATGTCACATTTTTTTATTTTTTGCCGAAACTGTATTGAATACCAGGATCAAAACTATCCCATATAATGTCCTAGCCTCTAAGCTAATTCCATGCAAAAAATCATTTATTTCTATTCAGTAAATATCAGTGTATGAAGAAAATACTTATATCGGTTTTTTATTTTTTCCAAAAAAACTACATCGAATACCGGGATAAAAACTATCCTATATGTACCTTTGGACTATAAGCTACCACCATGCTTAATTTCATTCATTTCCATCCAGTACTTTTTGCGTGATTGGCGAACAAATTAACAGACAGACAGACAGACAGACAGACAGACAAAAATTCTACTGAGTGGATTTTTGGCCTCTGTTATCGATATATTAACGCACCCAATTAAAAATTTTCTGAAATTTTCATGTACAGAATTGACTTTTCTACTTTTTTTTATTATATATAGAGATAGAGATGAAAGTTTGTCTGTCTGTCAGCTAATCTACTGGCCAAATATGGAAGAAAATCAGAATGAAAATAGTTAAATAGGTTGAAAATAGTAATTATTTAAATTAAACACTTAATGGTTAAAATACAGAATGGAACTTAGTATGAAAAGCTGTGTATTTACGCAAACCAAGCCGCTAACGATCGCTTGTCTACAATACGCGTATATAGAAGAAGAATCTACAATCGGCAGTTTCCAATAAACAAAGTTAACAATAAATATGCTATTCTCTAACTTATTGCGTACAAATAAAGTTGTTTTCAGTTTTGTCTGTAACAAATGAAGGATGCTCCCCGTTTAGTCCGTGTGTTATTTTCCTTCTAGAGAGTTATATCGACGCTGATGTGCGAGTACGTGACGCTGCGCCTTGTTGCTTACAGCCTGTAACCTGCTGGCGAGGGACGATTTGATTTCATATTTTTCATGGATTATTATAATATTATGTATGTAAACGAGACTGGCTGTGGGTTTTAATACCACTCGGGGAATCGAAATATTTAATATTTTATTTCATTCGCTCTAGTGACGAAAAAAGTACGGCATTGAGTTTCGCCACTTCACATGTGTTTTCAGAATTCCAGCATTGAGTTCCGCCACATAATATGCTCAGTCCCGAAATGGAATATTTTAAATATTTTTAAACAAATTGTTCATACATAGTATAGGGTTTTTTCATTCATAGGGTTTAATATTTTAAAGATATTGTGTGAGAGATAGAGAGGAAAACGACGAGACGTCGAGATTTAGTCGTCGAGTTACCTATAAAATATAAACACCAAGTGACGTCTGGTAAATATGCCTGGAATGCTACAAATATGATCCATAAAAGGCTTGAAATCGTAATACAAATCTAATTAAAATAAACTAATATTGAGTTTGAATATTTTAACTCATATTACATTATATTATTTAACAATGTTCTCGTTGCGCCACTTATAAATTTCTTATATCTCTGAAGAATCTTTACATAGAAGTGAAAACTAAGTATCACACTTTAGCTTTCAAATACATTTTTAAATTCTTCACTTCTTGCCAGTACGTTTTTGTTGCAAATGCGGTTTCTTACTGAATGACAGATTTTTTTTAAAGTGGCATTTCACTGCAACTAATATCCGTATAAGCAATAGACACCAGAACACAACTACAGTTGGTTAGTGTTAAGGATACAAAAATTGTTTTCGTACTTTAGCAGCACAATTAAAAACATTATTCTCTCCTAACTACCTGCTGTTGCTAATATTAGTAAGTCACAACAAAAGTTAGTAATAATCGTTGAATTGCAAGTTGCAATTGAAAGCTGGAACAGTTGAGAGTTTTATAAGAAATAATAGTTCGTTAATTACAGATAAGTTTGCACAATAGAGACTGTATAATTATGAGGAGCTTTAGAAAGAACTGTTTACCGCTTAAAGAAAGAATCGCATTGTGGACACTTTGAAAGGAAACCTTTTAGTTGGAGAAATAGACGAATAAATATTGTTTTGACGCCGCTACCGCTGCCATAGAGTAGAATACTAGCAGAAGTGGTACACGACAGGCTTTGTTGTTCTTATCGCTTGCGTGAACTTCAAAATACTTGTTAAATTATTTATAACTCTATATTCTTACTATTATAGATGTGAAAGAAACTCTGCTTGTCTGTTGTGATACTCAATCACGCCTAATCTACCGAAATGTTTTAAATGAAATTTTTAATTTGTGTGGTGTTAAAATCATGTCATTTTCAAAGTTAGAAGCTTGCAACTAATTTTGTAGATTCTTTATTAGATATATACATAAATACGATATTCAAAATTTAAAAAAAAATATCCTAATAGGGTCGGATGGGGGATAAAATTATTTGTATGATGTCGGTATAAAGCTTACGGCTCAGAAAATAAAAATATAGATAATAACATAGAGAATTGCGGAGTGTTAACAAAATTTTAAGCTACAGGGATTGAAACAGAGGATACATTTTTTAGGGAAATTAAGTCATTTTTAAAGCTAGAAGTTTGAGCACGGGTGAAGCTGCGTGCGCGTCGTTAGTATATAATATCGTCGAAATCAGTCGTCGAATCGTTCAAAATTTTACCGTAACGGGAATGTGGCTGTACAACAGCCATTTTTCCAATAGGACGACTAACTCGAGATATTAGCACGTTGAATTATCAATTAAATATTAACAATTGATCATTTGTTTGTGACGAAATCACAATTAACATTTAATTCCATAACTAATTGTAGTGTAAACGTTACGAACAAATTGATTGTGACTTTAATGTGATTTCCCCACTAACCAATAATGATTTGTTAATATTTAATTGCTAATTGCAATTATTTTTTGCCTAACACTGCTGTGTAGTCATTTAGTAGATATTAAACAACATTACATTTTACCTTTTATAGATGATATAGCTTATTGTGACCGATCACTTCGCCTTTACCACAGCTGGTAAAGCTTTCATGCTTCGACTTATAAATATCATAATGAAAGCAAACTCTCTCTAATAATCAATTTAATTATTAATTTTCAGCACACGCCAACGTTGAATACAAAAAATAGGCACAGTGTTTACATTTCCACAAGGCTCTACTGACTACAATGGCAGCGGTTTTTGTTAGTACCTAAGTTATGAATAGGAAAGAATGTTTGTTCAGCGCTCAGTGTTCAGTGTTCAGTGTTGCAGATGAACGTCCACAGTATATTTAGTAGGCTTAATCTAGGTTGTAAAGAAAGTCCTAACAATGCGGGCAGGCCCGTGTTCTGTGCCGCGCTGGCTGCGCGCCCGGCGCGGCGCCGCCGTGTGCTTGTTGCAAAAATAATTTAATGTTTTAATATGATAGTGCGTTTTTAATGGAATATAAAAATATTTATTATTGTCTAAAGTTAAAATCAATTATTTATTTGCTTTGAAGTCGATATAGGTTTACTTTTAACATTTTAAAGTATTATTAGAGACTTTAGAAATTGAAAAAGACATTTAAAAAAAATGTATAAACATTTAACAGCCGCGAGATTTGAAGAGGTGACAACTCGATACAATATCCTATAAGCGCGGTCTTCAGCAAATCAGGTCTAAAAATGTATTTTTCGACTAACATTTATTTCATAGCGTTTTACTATAGCAGTAGTAAACAAAATCCTCCGTTCTTTGCTTTCATGTTAAGCGGAAGTCTCACGAGAGTAGAGAGAAATGAAACTATTTAAACTATGATGTTATCACTAAGTGGGAATCGAACCAACAACCCATCGCGTCAGGCACCGTCCTACTTGGCAATGATGCCCCGTATCATAATTGAATTGTTAAATTTTGAGCAATACGAATTGGAATACAAATAGCTGTAATTAGTCTACTTAGAAAGATAACAGTATAATGGAGACCTGACGCCACGTGCCTCACTTCGCGCTTGACTTGAAGTACACATTCATTTAGACATCACATTTTGTAAACATCACTGGTTAGTATTGCTTGCATTTTTTTAATATAATGTAGTCTTACATATAGAAAAATATAAAATTGTTGTAAAAGATCTCGATCAGTTTTTACTAAAATTTGAATTTCTTTATAATACTACAGGTTTTGTTTTAGCAGCTAGTTTAATATTAAAATTTCGTTAACGTACAAAACTGCTAACAACCCGCTCGTGGCTACGCCTGCATAAACCGCACTACTATAACTATTTATTTTTTTCGCCCACGACATAATTTAATATGTAACTGTTTTGTTTATGAAACTAATGAAATAAACACTAAATATTAAGACAAGCACTATATATCAGAGCAGTGAAGTCTACATTTAAATCGATTGATCATTAATTGATTAACGCCACGCACAGACAAACAGAAAAAAATACTTATAAACATTTTTAAAGTATTATTCCACACTTAGGAAAATTGAAAAAGACATTTAGAAAACGTATAGAAATTTGAACGCAGCGGGATTCGAACGGTTCAGGAGGCGCAGGTTTGAATCCCGCTGCGTTCAATTTTTTATACGTTTTCTAAATCTCTTTTTCAGAAAAGAAATTTCATAATCATTGTTTTTATTTCTACTACACTAATAAATGCCCATATACCTAATATTTTTCTTATATGTCTTCCACGTACAGACAACAATCAGTTATATTTTTATTATATCGATAGATTTTATTCTACAAAGAGTACAAAAGGCTAAGTAACATTGTTCTTAGAAAATGTTCGTACAAGGAGCCTAATATTCTATTAAGTTATTATTTTAAAGACAACAGTGCTTACTTTACTATAAGCCTAAACTAGCAGAAAGATAATACAAATTATTTACTTTTGTCAAGAGCTTTCTGTATATATAAATCTTTACATAGTATAAAGCTAAGTCGCTTCCCGCGTCTGACTGTATGTATGTATGCTTAGATCTTCAAAATTACGCAACCTATCTTGATATAGTTTCTTAATCTCCTAAAAGATTGATTCAAAAAGAAAGTTTTTATGTATTGCATAATTTAGTATAATAAATACAATAGTACGCTGATGCATGACCCTGATATTCTTGCCAGGATGATCCAAAAAGTAAAATAATATGTGTTGTAAGTTTTAACCTTAATTCTATTTCAAAACAGGATAGTTGGAGAAAACAAACTCTTACGATCTCCATTTTTTGTCCACAGTCAAGACTATGCAATCAGTGATGGAGCTCATCAACTTACTTTGTCTTCTTCTTCGTTTTAATATAATCATTTCCCTGAGCCGGAATCGAACCCACAACCAACGCGTTTACAGCCGTACGCTACAATTCATTTACTATAATTAATATATACATACAAACATACATACATATTTACATACATGTATGTATACACTCATGTTACATACATACATACAAACAAAGCCATCATCAACTCGTCTCAACAAGCTACAAATAACGAAACAGACGCGAAGGACGCGGGAGCAAATCGTGTGGAATACATTCCGCAAGTAATAAAAATATGAAATATCCGCGAATCATAACGATATATGTATACATGCGTATAAGTGCGTACATACATATATATTTTAGCTTCACGCTGTATATAGGCAGAGGAAACCTAGTGTTAAGACACTCCGTTCCCCACCTTCCGCTGAATTCAGGAGGTATTGCGTGTTAAGTGGCAGAACTTAACGCCGCGCTTTTTCTTGAAACCAGAGAGAAGAAAACGAAAATATGGAATATTTCCACTCATTCAGTGGGAATCGAACCCACAACCAGCCGCTTTACTTGCACGTCACATTTTGTACCAACGAGGTAGGACTGGCACCCATACATGTATCTGTAATAATACAACTATATATGTAATACGTATAGAGACAAGCGCTGCGTTGTAAAGTGATGGCGCCGGAAGTCGGAACTAGGCGTTCATACTATCGACGGCTTAAAGTGTAATGTTATATGAATTATGAAGGAATGCGTGTGCTTTTGCCTTTGTGTAGTGACTTATATTTACATTATGAAGGTAATTTACATAAAATTGAACTGTCTAAACTAAGTTACAACACACATGTGATGCAATTAAAATTTAACTTGTTTTATTTTTATTAATATCGCACTTGCGATATTAATAAAAATAGTGACATATCTTTTTCTTTTAAATTTTAAACCAGATATCATATTAAGTGAGAGAGTCTAACACCGTGCCTCGTTTCCGGCATTATATGAAATGTGTCCATTGGTTTTAATAACTTATACAACAAGGCATGTAAAGACTGTAAAAGCAATGCTTTTGGATTCAGTTCCCGGTCGGAGGTATTTAGTTTTCAATCCCCCGCTCTGATAAGATCAAACTCGGTGTTGAGCTCATATTGGATATATTGCATAATTTAATAACAATATTGCATACGCTACATACGTTTCGCATACACTTTCAAATAAAGTGTTACTATGGCAACGCGTTTTTTTCTTGTGAACTGGGTTAATAGTACATGTACATATAAAAGCACTAAGCTATGTACATATGAGAATATCTCTATAATAATCTTTTACGAGTAGGTCACTGTAGCGGTCAGAATAGAATGGAATAAATTATGCAGCGTATATAAGATGAATTATTCTGTTAGAAAGAGAGAACGACGGTAAGAGGGGTGTACGTAGAGGGAAAGCCAGAGGGGCGAAGGGAAGGAGTGGGTAACCCTCTACGTACGGAACTTATAAGCTTTATCGTGCATGAACAATTAAATTCAGGGTAGAGATTTGAGCGAAGTAATTTAAGAAATGGTTATTATACAAGAGCAGGTCGGGTCGCCTCCGCGGTACCTGCCGCTGCGGCCGCGGCTCGCCGTACCTGAATGTAAATGTGAAACTGTCGCATGAAAATATGATTGAATGTGTTACGATTTTCTACGACGGCCTTCTGGTTTTCGAATTCCTCTAAATATAACCAAACTAGCTGTTGTTACCCACGGCGTACTTACAATGACTGACTTTTATGCAAATTTTTACCCTCTTAAGAGTACATTTTCCACGATCACTGAAATAGATATGTACTAATTTTTAATCAATAACCTAGACATAAAGTTTCATCTTTGTAACTTTTAAACTGACCTACTTTCATATAAACTTTCACCCTATCTAACCTCCTTAAAAGAGTGAGAGACACTTTCTAAAAACCCTGTCTTAGAGAATGTCATAAATAAATCTACTCGTTAAAAATCATGCGTATGACCAAAAATCATAAGTTCAATAGAAGATTATGACTCAGTTAGTCAGTTTGTCAAGTTAAACTATTTTATATAACCACATTTACCTGATATTTACCTTTTTTACAAAGTAAAGGCCTGGAACGTATTTTACGACTATGTAAGTATCAAAGTTTATTAAGTACTAGCGACCCGCTCGCGGCTTCGCCACGTGAACTACCATTTTCATCCTCTATTGCCTCTTTGGGATTGTTTTTTTTTGGAAAAGGAGGGTAGTCTATATTTGACTTTCGTCACTAATTATGTTCATGAGAAAATCATCGATACATTTAGTGCAATGTCTATATTATTTGATAACATATAGCGATAACTGTTCTAGTAAGAAAACGTACGAAATCTGCTATCATATGATAGTAGATTTCGTACATATATACCATCTGGTATATAGTATTATAAACCGGTCATAATATCTTAAATAAACTTTAAGCTTTTTATTTTACAATTGTGTTACTTATTGATATTAAAAAATAGCTTTACTTGCAAATAATCAATGCAATTTGACTTTGCCAGTTTTTTACTTTTCTGCGGGAACTGTTTTGAAAACCAGGGTAATTTTTAAAAAAAGAGAGATAGCCTATGTTTGACCTTGCCTCATTAACTATTTTCCTGAGAAAATTCATTCATTTCAGTCAAGGAGTTTAGATCTTTCATTCTCACTATATACTCAACATACATAAGTTTCATCCACTGTTTCAACCTCCTAGGGTTTGATTTTTTATAAAGTAGCCTATATGACCCTGCATCTTCAACAATCTTCTTTACGAATTCCCGTCAAAACATAACAAATAGAAGAGATACAGATTTTTGCATTTTTATAATAATAATTTTAATGAGTGCGAATATGTCTAATACAATCTAATACAATGTAATATAATAACAAATGGCGCTACCCGTTGCAGAAAACGTAGTGACATCTGTTGTCATATAGATTATATAAATATATAGATTATATAAAGTTTTATAGACCGGTCAAATGTATATTTAATAAGTGTTATGCTTATTTTATTTTATAATTATTTTAATTAGTGATATTGAAACAAATTTAGCTTCACTCGTGAACTATCGACATAATTTGAATGTTTTTTTTTTAATTTTATTTTTCTGCGGGAGTTATGTTGAATACCGGGATGAAAACTATCCCATATGTTGCTCTAAACTCTAAGCTAACTCCATACAAAAAATCATTAATTTCTACCCGGTAGATACCGATATACAAATGATTTACTTATATCGGTTTTTTATTTTTTCCAAAAAAACTACATGGAAATCCGGGATAAAAACTATCCTATATGTACCTTTGGACTATAAGCTATCACCATACTAAAATTCATTCATTTCTATCCAGTAGTTTTTGCGTGATTGACGAACAAATTAACAGACAGACAGACAGACAGACAGACAGACAGACAAAAATTCTACTGAGTGGATTTTTGGCCTCTGTTATCGATATATTAACGCATCCCATTTAAATTTTTAAGAAATTTTTCATGTACAGAATTGACTTTTCTACTCTTTTATTATATATAGAGATAATTCAGGAAAGCTGCGTAGCTCGTGTGGACTCCGGGGCACTTACTATCGACGATATAATCCGGTCCACCTGAGCGAGTGGCGTAGTCGTAAAATAGTAATTGAACAATAAAATATTGTACCTCGCGTCGTTTTTCTTACAATTTCTAAAACATTTAAGTTTTGTTTCATATTTAACGCTCATGATGCCCGCCGCTCGCAACGAGCGCGAGCTCCGACAAAAACAATTGAGTTTTCTCCTGAAATTACGAAGGTAAATGACCTTTTTAAGACTCTTAATGTCTACAAAAAGCCCACGTGTCCCAGACAAATGACCGACGAGAAAAAATATATTGCGTACACCCGCGACCGCAAGTGCGCGCCGCCTTCGCGCTCTGCTACGAACTACTACGCTGTAGAGCGTCGCCCGCCGTACTGCTAGTGATGTCGGATATAATTGCGGGATGAGAAGCCCACGGTCCCAACTGAAAACGCTAAAGTAAAAATGAATTATTATTTATAAGCATGTGTAATTATATTAATGCTAAAACTAATAACATATTCGTATTTGTGAAAAAGACCGCTACGAAATGACCAGAATGACCGGAAAATGGGGAAGTGTTATTAAAACACGTGTCACGCTTATATATTATGGCAAAAGCGAGAAACCATAAAAGGAACGAATTTTATAATTTATGATCAAAGCTATAATAAAAATATTATAACTTACTCTTTAAAAAAAGAAACATGTTTTTTATTAAATGAATCGATCATATTTTTATTTTTATTGAACACAATACATAATTCGACATGAAAATATACAACATGCGTGAAGTAACGAGTGTAAATGAGCGACACCTGCGACGCGCTGTGGGACAACACTACACCTGCGTTACAGTTCCCTACTTACGACGCGACGTACTTGACCTGAGAGAGAGGAAAATTATGTAATCTATGTGTTTAAACTGTTTTGTATGTTAAACATTTATAGAACAAAAATTAGTTGTTAGTATGTGGGGAACGGAGTGTCTTAACACTAGGTTCTTTCAGCCTACCCTGGTGTGTGCGGAGTAGGGCGGAAAGCGAAAAAGAAATTTTATAATAATTTGGACGCAGCTGATGTAGAATACATGGTTTAGACGTTTTCCAAGAGGCACGAATTCGAGTCCCGTTATATTTTCAATTTTCTTATATATTTTCAAAAAAAATGTTCTATCAGAAGTTTAGGAATATCTTTATAAAAATGTTTATGTTAATGTTTCATATATTTTTTGAGATTTTTAACCTTAATTAATGAACCTTAACGGTGAATAAAGGTTAATTTTACCCATCTAACTTACAGGTATTTTAAAAAAGAATTATTTTTATTGATTTCGTTTTTATATATTGTTTTATTTGTTTGCTGAAGATGTTACATATGACGTGATAACGTGGATAATTAAACATTTCTTATAATATTTTTTTCAAACAGTTATATTATTTTTTTCAAATTCTAGTATTTTCCCTCGTTGTGTTGAGTGCAAAGTTTCAAATAAAATCATTGACGATATCATTTTGTTTTGAGTGCTGATATATGTAGGTTTAACTTTAACCCTATCGTCAGAGAAATATTAAAAATGTATATGTATTATTATAGGTATACTTAGGTACCTATCACCCTTAACCCTTCATACTTATATTAATATTTAACAAGGAACACGACGTGGCTGTCTGTACGTCGAGATTGTAGGATCAAAACTTATTTGGAGCAGGATTTGTATTTAAAGTATATGTAAACAATCCGGTATTCAATTAAATAAAATGCGATGTTCCGCTTTGTAAAATTTAGAGTCACAAAAAATAATATAACAAGTGATAATTCTTAAACGTGGAATGGAATAAAAACTCCCTTTTTTTAGCTTCATGCGTATGTATCCCGCACACAGCAGCGTAGGCAGAGAGAAGATAGTATTAAGACACTCCGTTCCCCACTTTCCGTCAAATTCGGAGGCATTACGTGTTAAGTGTCGGAACTTAATGCCGCGCTTTGCATCGACACCAGAGCGAAGAAAATGGAAATATTAAATATTTCCACTACTCGAGTGGGAATCGAACCCACAACCAGTCGTTTACAGTCACACGCTTGTACCACTGCGCCACGACTGGCCCCAAGCTCATTATTTGGGTTTTAAGCTTTAATACATATGAATATGTGTATATATATTATTTCATGTATAAAAAAATTATCATCAGTCAGTAATAGACAAAGCGGAGTACAATCTACAAGCAATGATCAAAACCAACTATAAATAGTATTAAATAAGTCGTAGTGGAGTGACTCCTCTCGTCGAACAGCGTTCAGCAAACAAACCGGCGAGCAACTTGGAATGGGCTTCTTGTTGGGACTTCCGAACAATAACAGGTACATTAAGTGAACTTGTCACAGTTGACACTTTGCGACGCCAACTTAGTTTGTATTCAATTAAACTATTTTGTGAGTATTTAACAATTATTAAAAATGTATTAAAAAGTACATTAAATGGTGTAATTGAAACAAATCAATGCTTTGTTAATAAGGTATAATAACGATAAAATATTGTTCAAGTGTTACCCTCATACTGTGAACATGAAAAACATTCTTAGAAAACATTTAAACGTTTCCTAAGAACGTTTTAACGTTTAAATGTTTTCTAAGAATGTATACTAATGGACTAAACTGAAAAATAGGTTGATATCTGGAATAAAAATTAAAGCATTCAATCAAATTTTTACTCACTTTCTAAAAATATGTATTGTTATTTTTACGTTTTTAAAGGTATAAGCACTTGATGTATCAGACTCCGGTTTCTTCATATGTTACTTTCAAGAAAGTATATGAGAAATATATGCCATAAAATACATACCATATTTCTAAATATATCATTTCTATTTTTTCCATATAATCTTCAGCTATGCGCTAATCCAAGTTACATATATAATTTCTGAAAAGATTTTCCTTTCTTTTTTTCACATTTATTTATATAACCGTCAATTATTAAAACATTTTACATGTGTGGTGGCCCAGTGACACAAGCGTGTGACTGTAAAAGACTGGTTGTAGGTTCGATTTCCACTCGAGGAGTGGAAATATTTAATATTTCCATTTTCTTCGCTCTGGTGTCGAGGTAAAGCGCGGCGTTAAGTTCCGCCACTTAACACGCAATGTATCTTAATACTAAGTTCCCTCTGCCTACCCTGCTGTATGCGGGATACAGCGTGAAGCTGAAAAAAAAAAGAAGAAAAAAATTAAAATCAAACATAAAATATACATTATGTATATCTAAATTCTAATATAAAATAATTATCAATCAATCGAAAACCACAATATCTCAAAGCTCGATATCAGCTGTAGATGTTTCGCTAATTGTACATCGCTCGGTAGTCAGCGCTCGCGTACTCCACGCCTCTCACATACTAAGTCGTTACTAAATGTTACTCTAAATGGCTTGATAAGCTCTAACATTTTTTTTGTTTTGGTATACTTAGAGTTTTGTTACTAATAAGTTACATTATCGTGATTATTACAATAAAATCTAACTATTTTTAATCGAATTAATCACGTATGATTTGGTATTGGAAAATATGTAGGTAGATAAAGGTAGGTAGTGGACCTGTGATTTTGGACTACTGTAAAGTGTTTGAAACATCGGGTTTTCTAAAAAGGTGTTTTTGAATATCAAAAATACACGCCATTAATCCTGTTAAAAATAGTTTTACATCAACTATTTTATTACTATTCTATTCTTTTAATTTTAGTTAAATTAAAGATAGGTTCATATTATTCACTTTTTAAGTATTTCACTTATACTTTGAGACAAAGTTTCACTTTAATCGCAATGGTTGCAGGTTTGTTCCTCCGGGGAATTCATTATATGTAAATAATTTTAGTGTAGTGTTTTAGTATTATATAATATTCAACGCTCACTGTCTCGAACGCGGACAGGAAGTGGACAGCAGATTATCTAGACACTAAGTTCTCTCTGACACTCAACATATAGAAGATGCGGAAAAAACTGCTAATATATAAATCTGCTTCATTTTTCACTTAAGCTAGCAAAGATTACTTAGTTGTAGGTTACTTGAGCACAATTTATTGTCAGTTTTTTAGTTACTAGAGTGTAATTTATTGCCAGTCGATCATATTTTCTTTTTAAAGCTAAAGCTATTTATAATGTGCTCGGAATTAAATAGAAGTCACTTAAATAAACCTGATTACTTACGACGCCGAGAACGAATAAATCACAGCAGACTTCTGAAAAGTTAAAGGGATTGAAGAAAACTTACTTTAAAATCGTTTTCATTGAGGAACATTAAATATAATTATCTTTTGTTCAAGAAATAGCTGAAATTGTAAGTGACAGTAACATAAAGGCCGCAACGAGTATAATGCGATGAACGATCGGCGCCACAAAAATACCTCTCAGCAATTTGTCCTCCGAGCTCCCGTACTTAGTGCTCTCCTTCTTCTACGGTTACTTGTGTGTATATGACTGTCTGTGTACTCTACAGTATTGTAGTTTTTCATGACAATTAAAATTAAATACTTCATCATACTTCATCATTTCAATTACACAGAAAAACTGGTTTCACAGTTCACTTAGTACTGACTAAGTAATATAATCTTAACTGTATAAATACACATTGTGAAAGAGCTCCAGGTATCTAGTATGTTGATGAGGTCGCCTTATTAAATAAATAAAAATATCTTTCAGAGCTATTCAAGGTATTTTTACGCAAATTTCTTATCGAAATCACACCGTTTATAATATAAAAATAGTTTGATAGCGAGTACATGTTTCGATAATTTTTAAATGATAAAATTAAGTTAATATTTCAACAATTTAATTCGTGTATAATCTGTCAGCCTGCCAGTCTCCGCATGCGCCTCTACGGATGGCCGCAGAAACTGGTTTCAATAAAATACTAAATAGTTAAAGTTGTCATTATGTTTGATGTCACATAAGCAAAGCAAGATGCAAATGGTCTCGTAGTGAGATCCTAAAGTAGAGAAGACACTAAGGTAATTAGACAGGAAGGGAAGTGAAAAGGAAACTATAAAAAGAGTTAGATAAAAAAGCAGAGAGTTTTCCCGTGGGGGGACGGTTAAGAATACAATTCCCCCCCGCCGCTGGGTAGCGTCCCGTAAAAGGCGGGTAACCTAGTAGTTTGGTGGTAGGAGATTCATTCTCCGACTGGCTCGCGACCACCATCATGTCAAAGACGAACCGCCAAATATCTTATGATGTGTTCCGGTTCGATGGCATGGAAGCCTGCTCTCCCTATTCCCACCATTCCTATCCTTCCTCCCTCCTTCTGTCCTACATCCCCGAGGCTGGCAACGCATCCATAACTTAAATGTTGTGGATGTCTATGGGCGAAGGTAACCACTTAACACCAGGTGGGCCTTCAGCTCGTTTGCCTCCTTTATTCCATAAAAAAAAAAGAGAGTGAGGTACAGAGAAAGTAAGGTAATGAATGAGGCTACCATACAAGAATCTCCTACGATTCACTAACTCATCAGCTCTCTTACCCCGCACTCCGCGCCCCGCACCCCTCCGCCCCACACTCCGCGCCGCCGCTATCGGCCGCAGTATTTGATTAGCGTAATACCGTTGAGATTTCAACCGGCTTAATATCAGTGCCAATTTTTCTGTTAATACTCGTTTCTCGTCGACCTACATAACGGATCGCCGCTTAATAAGGCGTTCTAAAGTTGTGTACTTGTAATTATAGCAAGATAACCATGTAAGCAGGCTTAGAGCACTTATAAAAAATGTAGCTAAATATTATCGTAATTTGTTGCGCATATTGTCACTAGTTTGAAGACCGGAGAAACAGGACCCCATTAGATATACTGAGCCACTCTTACCACACCACTTTTCTGCCTCCTCCTCCCGCCCCTATGAAAGAGGTTTCCAAGCCAAGGTCAAAAGTCATATAGTTCAGCCTGTAACGATACATACTATGTATAAATTAACGTAGGAATATAAAAAAAAAATAAACAATATAGTTTAATAATAGGAAAAAAATATATACAATTTTATGGAATAGTTTAAGCAAATAATAAAAAAATATATAATTAATATTTTCAGAAAATGCAAAGCTGGCTGTATGAGTTGCGGGCCGATTATAGTTTATAATTTTTAAAAATAGAATAAAAAGAGAAAAGTAGCATGGCGGGAGCGTGGCGTCGGTAATGTGACACTTAGAAAATTATTGATATTAAACTGCAAATAATATGAATTTAAAGCAAGGAAATGGATATTAAATTAGTAAATTTAATATATTAAATGCAAACTGATCTAAATATAATAATTTTGTCATATTCAAGTTTGGCTTACCAAACTTGCATATTTGTAAATTATGAAGAATTTCTTGGTAAGCTCTTATTACATTAATAATATTAAAGTAACAAAAAGCGAATATTAAAATGAATATTTAAATAATAACAACTAAATAATATAATAGTATTAATAGCAATAAATATTTAAAACATTAAATCTATGAAAAAGGAAACGTAAAATGTGTAATGCAAATTAATTAAAGCATTTGGCGTATGGCGGCGCCATCTTAAAATAGTGTTGTATGAACACTATAGTTTACATTTTCCTAAATATTATTAAATTTATAAATTATTCTATGTTGCGAGTGTAAATAATATTTATTAAATAAAAATAAATGATAATTGCATATTATAATTGCAAATTATAATTAATGATAATTGCATATTGCAAATATATAATTGAGAAAGAAACCCTTCTGTTGACTTATGTGTATTTAATATTTTACACGTAGAATTTCCTAACACTGCTACCTCTGAATCTTAAAAAGAACTTGAGTTACTTACGAACACAACAATATAGGCCCTAACCACAAGATGTATCATGAGCCAAGGCATGATTTGATAAATATATGTTTTCAAAAAAATTCTTCAGGTGGATTCTGGGGAGACCAGTTACAAGCCGGTGACCTTCTCGGGACCACTCTGGCCAATAGCTTACACTACAAAGTTGAAAAAAATAATAATAAGTTAACCTACTTATTTCCTCTCACGAGTGTAACGCAGTAATATAAATTAATAACTAATGCATTAGAGAGTGCGGCGCGTCACGGCATGTGTAGTCTGGATGTACGCGTAAGTATCTCGAATATGTCTCACGTTAATTTGCATCCCCGATGCGCCGCCGCTGCACGCATACGGGGGCTTAGTTAGATTGAAGGTGATAAAGCTACGAAAGCTATATTTATAATATCGTTACTTTAGTAAACGTAGTTCAGATATGGTTTGGAGATTTGACTGTCTTAACGCTAGGTTCCCTCTGCCTACCCTGGTGTGTGCGAGATACAGCGTGAAGCTATATAAAAAATGTAGTGAACTGCATACTGCTGAATAAACACGTAACGCGAGCCCTAATTGTTTGTTACACTTTAGAGACTGAAATTATTTTGAAAGATAATCTCTGTCTGTTTCTGTTAAAATAAAAATGCTTAAAAGCAAGCTAATATTAATATTAGCTAATATTAATTATATCGGGCTGAGTGTGATATTCGTATGACTATTTTATACAACTCTTACTAGTTTAATTTTATACAACTCTATCATCAAAAGATTGACTGGAAGTGACAGTTTACAATGAAGCCTTCACTTATTACTATTTACTTTTGTTTGTATGTCAATATAAGGTAATAACGTAAATCTGTAATATACACGCATACATGCACGCGTACGTATGTAGATATATTATGTGTATGTCTTTTTTAACAATATGAGACGCGAGCTCCAAATCCGGAAACACCTTACATTCGTTGAATCCGTCCTTTTCAGTATATTTCATAAATAACATATAAATAAGCAATTCGAAGTATTCTATGATGAAAAATGGAGGCGAGACGAAAACTGTTAGAATAAAAATGAGTTTTATGCTTTTGCTCTATTTGTTGGTCCGCAAGTTGAGGTTTCTTTTTAAACTGCTCAAACTAACAATCTCCGCTCTACATTACACACAAAAGCTATTTCACACGAATGACTGAACATACTGTACATTATATATTTTTACTCGTAACATTCTAGTTGCTCCACGTACAACTAAATATTATATCATGATAGTACCAGTGGAACTATGTCTAATTGTAAACTGAATGATTCTTGGTTCTATCTTCATTTGGGGGAATGAGTGTATTTCATTTATTTAAATTTTTCTTCCCTGAGTTCTGCCACTAAAAATGTAATGTCTGTAATTCGGACGGCAAGTAGATAATAGTGTCTTAATACTAACCCTCTCTCTATGCAGGAAAAAGAACGCAAAGCTGGAACACTATATATAAAATTGAAACTATTAATAACGAGCTTATTCTACGATTCGATTACTCTTATATTGGAAGTCGATAAATATTCTTTAGAAAATTTAATTTAAGTTTCCACTTGGCATGTATCGGCGCGTTAGTGGAGGAAGGAAAAAATACACGATATATATCAGAACACAGCAGCGACACCGCCCGCGACGACGATCTCGTACCGCGCATATGGTACGAGTAATGTAAGTATTATATATTATAAATTACACTAGCTGTGCTCGCGACTTCGTCCACGTGGAATCTAACAAAAGGGGAAATAAAATAGCTTAATTTACACCATATTTCATCAGTTCTACCAATGAAAGTCCAGTTGTTTCAGAGATTAGCCGGAACAAACAGACAGACAGACAAACAAAAAATCATAATAATAAATACTATTTTGGTATATGTACCGTGTGTATGTACGTATGCACTTACTAAAAAGCAGTTATTTTAATATTACAAACAGACACTCCAATTTTATTTGTTACTATAGATGTGCTTGTATTGTAGTATGTAGTAGTACGCAGTAGTATGTAGTGTAGTAGTGCGCTCGTGTTCTCGGTGTGCTCTCGCGAGCTGCAGCGATGAGAAATGAGATGCTTAATGTAGTTTTATGTTTTGTGAAAACAATCGCCCCATTTAGTGCCGCCCCGTCCGCCTCGTCCGCCTCTACCGCCTCTGCCGCCCAGCACTGCGACTCTAACTTAATGTATTTCGTTCGCACTTGACGACTGCATCAGAACGGATTGCAACACGATTTACATTACAAATTAATACAGAAATGTTTGTTTGGATTTTAATGAAAATATCTTCTTTTCTTACTTAATAGATTATTTATTGGGGCACAAAACGTGATGGAAAGTGCAAATATTTAATACTTCTTTAATTTTCTTCACTCTGGTGTCAATGCAAAGCGCGGCGTTCAGTTCCGCCATTAACATGTAATACAACTATACATGTCTCAACACCAGCAGCCTACCCTGCCAGCCTGTATGCAAAATACAGCGTGAAGCAAAAAAATAGAAAATTTAATAGATTATTTGATCAATTATTGATCATTTGTTTTTTTCTAACAATTAGTTAAAGATTCCGTTAGCAAAACTGCTAAATTGATTTAATACCAGACATGGGATACAGTTGTCAAGGTGAAGAGGCTATCTCACTGTGAATGGTTCAATCAGGAGACACAAAGGCGCACAAAGGGCGGCTACAGGCTTGCGGACGAGGCTAGTGTTGCTAAGAGACTAAGAGAGGTAACAGCTCTGTTAATATGTACGTAGACGTTGTTGTACGTTGTACATACATATATTTGTACGTATTATTGTACATGCATTCCTTATTTAACAAAATTTTTGATATTGTGTTATAATTTGATAAACAACATTACCTATAATGCTGAGAGTTTTGAACAACATCTGTAAATGTACTTACGTGAATAATATCAATGTATTACTAATATAATTTCACCCGAATAGATTGAAAATACAACTACTCTCCGCTCCTTACCGCTCCGCTCCGAACCAGAAACCCAGTAACTTGGAGGAGGATATTCGTTATCCGACGACTGACTTCACCCTGACAACCACTATTATGTTAAAGACGAACCGCCAAAATGTGTTCCGTTTCGATAAAATATAAGCCAGCTATCTTCTCTTATATGAAATTAAAAAATAACCAAAATATTTTCTATCTTCTGCTTAAATTCTGTGTAGAAAATGAACATAGGGAGAGATCAATTGAATCCGTGCGTATCGAACTTAAATTAGCTATATTTAAATCGATGCTCATTGAATATAAATTGGCCATACCTTGTCAAACTACGCTAAAATACTTACACGGTTGACATAGCTTTTAAGAGCTATCTATGTATAAAGAGATGAACATACCATATCTAACCATAACACAATACTTATGAGTTTGATGTCTGGTCGAAGGATGTTTAGATTAATATTATGTTCATTTTCTCTTCACGGCAAGACAAAGCTTCGCTGAAATTCTTCTTCCATTTCTAAATATAATTACAAAGATAATCTGATTACAATAATTAAATTGTTATTCTTTTTCATCTTAATTCTACTAGACTGGAAAATATATCAATCATTTGCATGAAAATGAAAAGAAGACAATTTCCAAGTCTTGGTATTTCCAAATCCTATTCGAATCTGCAGCATTTTTTTAATTTCAAATTTATGAATAATATTTTAATGTAACACAAAATAATTGCCTCTATAACAGTATAACAGTATCTCAATCAAAGTAAAAGTAAATCACGGTTTGTAATGTCCTGAAACTGACACATATTGAATGCGGAGGCATTTCCATTCCGGACCATTAAATTAAGCGCCGCAACAAGCGACGATCCTATTATAATAATAAGCATTTATTGGTCCAATGTATAATATTATGTAGAAATTGCTACGGAATGTGTGAGAGTGTGATGTTGAGGAACGTCTCGGAAGAAACGATATTTTTTTTAGCTTCACGCTGTATCCCGCACACGGCAGGGGGAACCTAGTCTTAACACACTGCGTTCTCCATCTTACGCTGAACACTAGAGGCATTGCGTGTCAAATGATGTAGCTTCATACCGTGCCTTGCCACGACACCACAGCGAAGAAAATGGAAATATGAAATATTTCCACTCCTGGAGTGGGAATCAGACACACAAACAGTCGCGTTTACAGTCACACTTTGTGCCCTCAAGCCGCGACTAGGCCAATCGCTACAATTTTTACATTTCTTTTATTGACGATGAGAGTATTGAGATATATTGTAATTGAAAAAAATATATACGTAATATAATATAGGGTGATCTATTTTATAGCACAACAAGAAATCAGATATGAATTTTACAAAAAAAAAAACTGCGACACGCGAATTCAAATCGATAACTAGTGTAGAGTGTTGAGTGTTAATAAATCAGTTCATGAAAAAGTAAGATTCCCAATCGTACGGTAGCGATAGACGGCGCTCGGCTATAGTGAAACATTTATCATCTAAGCAATATAAATATCGACGTGTGTGTGTACCTGTGCATATGTGTGTGTGTATATGTGTATTTAAGTGTACGTGTACGTGTGTGTACATACACAGCGAGGTACGGGTGTGTGCGCGTGATTCCGCTCGCGAAATAAACCGCTATGGAATTCGTTTGTAAGAGCCGAGGGCCCGCTGCGGATTGATAGTGGTTTGAGTATTTTTAAAAGTATGCTTTTTTTATTGATATTGTCGCTATTATTATTACCAGCTTTCGAGTACAGGACCTAGTGTCGAGACACATTGCGTCTTAAATGGTGGAGCACTATGCTGGGCTTAGTCGTAAGAGCAGAGCAAAAATACGAAAATTTCAATATGATCATTCCCCAAGTGGGAATTGAATTCACAACCATCGTTTTACAGTCAGACGCTGTGTCACTGCGCCACGACGGCCTCCCAATTATATAATAGAATAAAAATACGAATCATTTCTTTATAGATACCAAATTTATAATATAAAGATATTATAAATTTGAGACTATACTCATACCTTTATTGAATTTAAAAACATTCACTATTATTTAAAATACATAATGTAATGAGTCTTACAGTGAGTAGTGCCTACTTCAGGGCCGCAGCTGCCTCCCGGGCTATCTCCGAAACCGATCCTATTGAGTGCTTCATAAATATTTGAGGACACATGTATGCGCTATCAGCTCGCAGCTCCTCGCAGTTCCACGTTTTTTATCGCCCGAACTAGGCGTTTGTTTTAGTCGATTCTAACGGCGTTTCGTTGCCGCTAACCAATGTTTGAATAAGTTTTAACGGAACCGATCAAATATTTTCACTTTTATCGCGCATGTACGAAATCGATTTTAGGTCATCAATCAACAGTCAATATGAGAGTTCAATTTAAAAGAAGGTCTTTTCTGAAGAAGCGGGAGGAATGTATCAAATCCGTCAACGTCTGCCGAACATTGGCGCCGCATTTATTAGAATTTGTCGGAATATCGCCTCCGATAAAGGACTTGAAAAAGTGTTACACTTTATTCATAACTGTATCAAATATGTTACGATTATTTACTTTGCTCTGAATTTCCTTCTTTTAGGGACAAATGACGTTATTGTGTTAATACTTTATTATTTATTGTTCCAATATATTGAACTATTTCTGGATATTGAAATGAGATTTTACGAGAAAGCGTGTGCAATAGTAACTACTCTTAACTAATGTCTAATAGTATGTTATTATATACCAGTTGGTGCCCGTAACTCTATTTGTGACACTCGAAAACTTTATTACCTACTACTTCTATGTTGATCTGTCATATCAACATAGAAGTACTATGTAAAGTCTCCGAATATTGTATAAAATTATAATCAAATTAGACGTTAGAGAAACTTGACAGATCTCCATTCTCGATTTTCCACCAGTAACCTCTAAGCCATACGTCTATAATGATTCTACATCAGGTATTCCACTTTTTGAGGTAAAGTATACCCCAAGTCCTGCTCAGAATTTAAAGTTATACAACAAAATTTTATTCAAATATGTCCAGTAACTACTAAGATGTGCGTATGTGAACTGACAAACATGTAATAGATAGACATAAACTTTTAAAATCAAATATTCATATTCTTCTTAATCCCCTTAGATGATTTTTTCGTAAATATATTTATTTATTTATTAAGATCCATCAGTGACATTGAACAAGCAAGAGAGGTTTACAAATTATAACTTAAGACTAAATGCATTATCTTTTAAGATGAATACAGAATGCATAAAATTATGTTGCAAATCATTTATAAATATTTCTGACATTTTTGAACTATAGTTGTTTAGATATAATTAGTTTAAACATTTAAATATACACATACATTTCTTTTTTGTTATTACAATTTTGTTCTTTATTATAGTAACGTTTACCACCACATAGTCATTTTAAAAATGTATATTAATAACCATATAATAATATTGTCACAGATAATCCGAGAAAGTATTATATAATATTAAAATTTATATATCGGAGAAGCTTTATTTTATTTGAATAACGGTGAATATATCATAGGTGCGAACGTTCGGTAATTGAGTAAAACACTAGCGGCCATAATTATCTTTCTTTTATCTATTAGTATCGTCTGCAATGGTCAACTATAGAATCACACAAGGAAAAAAAACCCAAAGAATGTGTTGATTTTGTTTTTATATGAAAAGTCAATCCATTGACACTTCGTTTTTCATGCGTGAGAAAACGTTATCTTCTTTAATACGGCCAGCCTTCATCGCAATTTGAACTTCTTTGAGTGTTGATATACTCGCCGCGGTGTAGCCATCGCTCTGGAACGTGTTGAACTTCGTTTCACCCATGTTCATAACTGTCTCCGACATATATATTATGACTATGTACCTAGGTTTTCACGTCATAAATGAGAGGTAAATTCGTAACACTTTTGTCGAATTACATAAATATCCACAAACTTGTTCTTGTCACTGAATTACGGTAACATCGTGACATGCCTCATTATCCTGAAAGACGCTCTCTCGCGGCACAATACCAAATACGTATTTATTCTAACTTGTAATCTGAGTGTCACTTATTAGTATTCTGTATACACATTTCAAAAGTATTTATAAAATTTTAGTAATTAATAATTAAAGTTTTAATTCAGAAGACGAGTTCATCGTGGCTTCCGTTGACTAAACAGTCCGTGTTCGTTCCGCTCTAGCTGGAAAAGTTATATTTACATATACATATATTAATTTTCTTTCCCCTCTCTGATAAAACGCAGCGTTGAGTTCCACATTTCACTCACAATATCTTCAACTCGAATGGAAAATAAAACAACAAAGTGTCTGGACTCTAGTTTTAAAAAGAATGAAAAGTTATAAATATAAAGTGGAGTAGAGCGTATATTGTGATGATTATTGCATTTTATTTCGGCATTCGCTTGTCGTTCCCGCAAAGAGATTGATGACGAGTATTATAAAAGCGTGCGGAAATGCCGAGTAAAAGTTTTATATAAATATGAAACTTTCACCTAAACTACTTGAAGCATACAGGAACGCTTTCTTTTCATTGAAATTGAAATTTAGTGAAATCTAAAGATATATTAAAACGACTATAGATTAATGTAGTGCATACTTATATTACAATTAACATTGATCATATTAAAGACTAGGTACAGAATATCGCGACCAGAGCGTCTTTTCACGCGGTTCTACTTACCTTTAGCAAGAAAAATTGTGATGCTGTTTTGTTTATTGTCACTAATCCCTCGAAACTTGAAAATATTTAACATATCAATTTATTATTTGTTCAAACGACAAATGTTATACTTAGTATAAATAGAAAAATAAATAGTAATAAACAAAAATAAGGGGCGCATTAACTCGTGTCTAATATAAATAAGTACAAAAGCTTTTGAAATCTCCTGCAAATATATTTGGATACGTCACGTCATGCTACGTCAGGGCGGATGTCGAGAGAGATATTGAACTATTTCAATAAAAGCAAAACTCATTAGAGGTTTGATTGTAATCGACCTGAGCATGAACTTATAATGAAGTCACCTCAGCTCCGGGTCGGAGCGGTGGAGGGGGGATGGAGGGGAAGGGGGAGGGGTGTCGAAGGTCAGTCTCGCGAAAACATCGGGTAACTCGATAAGTGGTCGCAATTAGCGGGCGCTGGATGAAACGGGGATTCCAGTTTCACAATTAAAAGTTACCGCGCGTTTATTATCTATCCGACCAACTTCCACAATAACTCATTCCGGACGAAGCCAGTGAAAAAAGTTTCCATGTTATGAGGAGATGGAGATGAAATTTCGACTTGAGTAACTGCGGCAAGTTTGCGTGTGGCGCTATCAACGGCTCAGTTTATCACTTACTCTTACAATTCTACGTAATACTTTGCGGGGACTCCCCCTGCCTTCCTTCCGCCGCTTCCTTTTATTATGGTAATAACTGGCTGTTATGACACTTTACATTGCAGTTTTAGCTCGGATAGATGACAAAGTGCCGATTAAATGATCTTTGTAATTACAACGACCGCCTCCGCCTCCTCCGCCCCCTCCGGCTCCGGCGACAACGACACAACACTCACATAAAGTTCATTGGCTATTTTTTTCTTTTTATGAGTTTTTTTTCGTACGTAGGGTAGTTCAAGTTCATAACACTTTATGATAGTTATAGATCATTAAAACACATCATCAACTTGGTTCAAAAACCAAAGAAATTTTGAAATGTTCACTATCCAAACGGTGCAAAACCTTTATACTCTTTTAAATAATCTATTACAGCAGAGCTGGAGTTCAGATTGTGAAATTCTTAAAGCAAACGCTGAAGGTGGCGCGATCGGATGAATTGTGAACTTAATTAAGGCGTGGAACCGAAACCTCATCGTGTCCTGCCGTGGTTTCGCATATAAATGGCGGATTAGCGGGACCCAGCGATGTACGAAAATAAGGAAAAATGCAAATACCCCTGACCGAATACCGAGACGCGCTCACTCGATGCTTCAACGACGACGCTCAACGTACCTCTTACTAACGTTTTGCAATCGATGTGCACAAATTGCGACAACACATAAGGGTTCTGTCTTACCTCAAGATAATAATTATGATAAATACGAAATTAGAGATAAAATGTTATAGTTAACGAGTATTATAGTTGGATATTTTTATCTTCATATTATTTATTATTATCTATTATTTCATCCAGCTGTTTTCATTTGACGACAATCATAACGAAAAATATATTTAGATAACATAAACAGTAGGATTCGAAGCCGTACCTCTTGAAATTCGTCTAAGCGATTCGGCCTTATTTTTATTGAGGTCTGAGATCGAGAGTATTCATTTTTTTTTCTAACAATACTTTTTGTGTCCTAAGCGTGTAAATAACTCTAAATATGTTAGACACAATATATAAATACATGCTGTTTTTATTTAAACTATACGTGAAATAAAATAAATTAAAAAGCTTTAAAGTAGCTTACAACCACATAACTGTTAACTCATTCGCAGGAATCTTTATTAACAATGAAATAATGTATTTTGATTGGAAGTACATACATTTTTCAGACATTTTGAAAATAAAACTAGGCTCATATTCACGAACTTGAGAGAGGTTTAAAACAATGCAGTCAAATAGCTTTTTTCCGTTGTATAAGGGAGGCAAACGAGCAGAAAAACTCCCTGATGGTAAGTCACTACCTTCGCCCATGGACGTCCACAACGTCAAAGGAGTTGTAGATGCGTTGCCGGTCTTGAGGGTGAAGGAAAAAAGGATAGGAAGGATGGGGATGGTGGGAATCGGTAGAGCTTGGTTACATGCCATCGAACCGGAACACATCACCTGGTATTTGGCGGTGACAGTGGTTGCGAGCCAGTCAGAGAACGAATCTCTTACCACTAAGTTACTGGGTTACCCGCTTTTTACCAGACGCTACCCAGTTGCGGAGGGGATTTTTATTCATAACCCCCGTACGGGTAAAAATACATTCGTAGAAACATAAATAATTTATTTAACATAAATTAAATATTGTTATATTAAGAGTGTACATTGGAATAAAGAACCATCATTGTATTTATGACTTTAATTATGTAAGACCAAACAGGGCGTTGAGTTGAACGGCTGGTCAACGTATCAAAATCTCAATTTCGTACAAGTGAAGGAGTGTCTTGAGACTAGACTTTTTACTCCTCTCTGACAAGCTCGTTGGTTTGGAGGAGTAAAGGACCTAGTGCGGGAAAAAGCGTGAACCTTTGAATACATATACATATACTTTGCATACAAGAAATATTTTATAGTTTTGTTAACTTGCAGCCAAGTCCCTAGAGCCTTTAAATAAAAATAGAAATCCTACTCTTTGAAAATTGTTTTTAAAACCATAACGGCTAAGTAGCCAGACCTCTAGAGCGGTTTCCAAGACTCGTGGGTTCAAATCCTACAGCATTAAAATTTATACATACGTTTTTAAAAAAAAGTCCTCATATCCTATGTATGTGAACCACGTTTAAAAATATTAAAACCTAATTTATGATTTTATGAAAATTAAAATAATGTGAAAAGATATATTATCATTAGTTCATTATCATGAAGGATTTAAAGCTGAGTGAATGCAAAGTGTAAACAAGTTGAGGATGCGACGCGACGGCTGTAGTGTGTAGTACAGTGTAGTGCAGTGCATTGTGACGTCTAATTGACCTTAACTTTAATAAGGCTTTTCAGTTGGAAACCCGCGCCGCCCTCGCGCCTTGCCGCCCTACCGCCCGCTCTGCCGCCCGCCCCGCATTCCCACTGGGAACTGTTCTAGGGCTTAAATCAGCGTAATTGAGAATATTTAGAGCGTACACCATACACTTTGAACTCAAAGCTGGTGCGACGCTCGCCACGCGCCGCTCGGCGACTTTTTATTTTATTCAATAGAAATTAATTACAAGCTTTTGTCATTGTGTTCATGTTTGTATTTCTTTTTAAGTAGTTTATACATTTCTTCTATGAAAAACTTCATATGTATTCGTTTGCAACGTATGATCTAAATAAATAAGTGGAGAATGGAATGTCTTGACACTAGGTTCTCTCTGATTAAGTTGCTAATTAATATGTTTATAATTTACCATTAAAACACGAGCAAATCTCATTTGTTCGTTATCATTTTACATTTTATATTTATTTACAAATTTAAATAGAGGACACGGCTTGGAGACACAAAGTGTGACTATAAACGCGACTGTTTGTGGGTTTGATTCCCATTAGAGAAATGTAAATACTTAATATTTTCATCTTTAGCTTCACACTGTATCCCGCTGATAGTAGGGTAGACAGAGAGAACCTAGTGTTAAGACACTACGCTCCTTATTATCCGCTCTGTCAGGTGTCTGAACTTAACACCACGCTTTGTCTCAACGAGAGCGAAGAAATTCAAAATCTTAGCTTCGGATATAGCGTGAAATTAAAAAAAACAATAAATAAATAAATACACGATAAGACATATACCATATTTGTACAACAAAGGCAGTGTGTCACCCTGCCTGCACTCGCAGCGCGCGCCGAGCTCGCTCATTACCGCCGTCGGTCTCGGTCTCGGGGCGCAATCAGCGCACGTCTGCTCTCTCAAGTCTAATTAATTCACTTTGACTGCGACTGCACTGTTTTTATTCTGTTTAAACACTTGCATTGTTTTAAAAACTTGTATATATTTAAATAGTTGCATATAAAATATACTACGTAAGGTTTTTTACTTACATTCCTATAGATATAGTAGTAGTAGTCACAATACACGAATACAAACCAAAGTAATAACGACTTATATGAGTGTATTAAAATCTCATTCATTTACCTAATTGTAATTATTTATGCATGTAATTATATATGCAATACTAAAAACAATTTGTTATTGCATACAGAAATTACAGCTTTTTGTAAAATTAAGCTGTTTGTGTTTCACATGAACCATACGAATTTGTTATTAACGTAATCGTTGCTTTGAGAAAAACTAGGATTGTATTATTTGAAATATAATATTTTAGGGAGTTCTAACGTATCGTAAATATAGAATTTTGCAGCATGTCAAACACATAGCGATGTGTGTAATTATTATATTATTTATGTAATATAAATTCTGCTTTTTACGCAATATATTTACCATGAAAAATATAGTGTTCCAGCATTTCTGATTATTGTAAGCTTGAACAATATTTTAACATATTTAAAATATTATTCACACACTTAGGAAATTAGAAATGTTTTTAGAACACGTAAAAACATTTTTAACGCGAACATGATTTGACACATCGCCTCTTGTCAATCACTATTTCTCCGAATATTTTTATAACAATACCAAATTAATACACCCCTGTCGGCATAAGTTTCAAAAATACAGGAGTAGAAAGTTTTTCCTCATATTGAGTGGTAGTGGAGTAACAAATGGAGTGACGTGTGACGGTAACCGAGTTGTCCGTCTCGCAGCGGTGTAGAGCGACCGGGAGAGAGTGGCGAGCGGTCGGTAGTGAGATGTCGACGCGCGTCCGTCACGCCGCGACGCAAGTGACGAGATGAGAGCGGTTACTGTACTTTACCGTTTTATTATAGCATAGGAGAGAAGTTGGAGCCTAGTATCCAGTACTTTGTTCTCTACATTCCACCTAAAATGCAGAAATTCTTAGTTGAATTAGATAACTTTTGTTACTGTTATTGCTATTGTATTGCTATTACAAACACGAGCTAGCTAGCGAGGTTTTACTAGGTATAGCTAAACTTTACGGAATAGACCTAAATAAGTTTAAAGTAATGTCTTTTTCGATTAATATTGTCCTTTATATAAATAGAGAATAGCTACTCTATTTATATATACTTTATATAAATAGAGTACTTTTATGATTGTAAAAAAAATTTCGTGATTGGTTCAGAATTTCCTTAGATTAGCCATTACATACAAAGTTTACCTCTATTATATTAGTATAGATTAAAATGAAAACTTACGCGCTGCAACCTAGAACTGGAAGACATTCAGTTCATCTATTTAAATTGTTACTTTATAGAATTATTAATGACAATGATACCTTTGACATAAATTGAAGCGAGCTTCAACGCACAAGCGGCTTTTACTACCTTTTTTAAATTATAACTTGGAATACTTGAACGTTTTTAAGGATCCTGGTGTAAAAATTATATATGTACGCAAGTATACAATTCTATAAAATTATAAATTTGAGAAAAGTTTGTGATTTCAGCAAAAAAGCAAACAGATAAAAATACAAAATAACTATAGCCTTGTAGTACGCGCGGACGAACCCGCGAGCGGGTCGCTAGTAATATCTGGTTTAATAACTTGTTTTCAACCAAGTTTTAACTTGAATAAATATATTTAAAGGAGCATTTTGAACTTTTCCAAGGTCTGATTTAATTCCACATCGTTTGTACATTTGGTACATTACTCAATTTATGTTCCTGTAGGATACAACTAACACACACACCTAATGTTTCTGTAAGTTTTATTTTGAATTATAATTACAAAAAAAACGACTTATATCTTAATATGTTGATTTCATCAAAAGTATAAATTAAAACTATTTGTAACCAAGGTCTCACAGCTTGACCGCTTCAGCAATACAACTTGCACCACACACGACGATCGCCGACAAACAGAGAAATATTATCGAATTAAACGCGGCGTTTTAAAGTAATTGGATGTAGCGCAAGGATTTCCGAAATGCAGCATCCCCCTCCCTCTGGCCTCTAACGAGAGGAGCAATCCTACCAATTGACTATTGATGAGCCGGCGTCGTCCCCTCTACTGCATTCTCATTACTCTTGTTCTTAAAATGTTGCAGCAGTAAATGAGGCCATCGCTTAACTCCCACTTCGCCATTATCATTTGTCGTATACGGCTTTGTATTACTTGGGATTTTGCGGGAGACTTACACTGCTGTTATGGTATTAAAATGGGAAACACATAATAGAAAGTATAGTTATTAAGTTTTAATTTTTACATTCCTATTTCCATTCATTTTGGGGCCAGTCGTGGCGCAGGGACACATAAGTGTCTTTGCGCCACTGGTTCGATTCCCACTCGAGGAGTGGAAATATTTAGTATTTCCATTTTCTTCGCGCTGGTATCGGAGCAAAGCGCGGCGTTAAGTTCCGCCACTTTACAAGAAATACCTCCGAATTCGGCGGAAAATGGAGAAAATGGGAAATGGTGTATCTTAACACTAGCTCTGTTAACTGCTGTGTAAGGGATACAGCGTGAGCTAAAAAAAAATATTTTGCATTATAAATATACCACTCAGAAGTCACCAGGCAGGTGAGTGGCGTATCTCCGTAGCAAGTGCGGTGTGCGGGCGCGGCGCCAACATCGCCTCGCGCCGTGATTAACTTCATTTAGATAACACTTGATACGCCGTCGCTGCACCTCGCCCCATCCCCGCTCGTATCGCGTCTTACGTTAGAATTCAACAAGTAATACTTGCTATATTCTCTTCACACTGTTTGCCAAAGTGCTAATGAACTAAATTATTAGTAACATTATATAGTAGAGACTGGAAATTTGAGATTCATCTATGCACTAATAATATTTTTTTAAAATACGAGTAATTACTTCTTCTGAAGTATGCAAATAGCTTTTAACTTAAATATTCCTTATGATTAACTAAAGTACGGCGACATACGTGACAATTATGTGAGATAAGTAAGTTGATAATAAGTACATAATGAACACGGTAAATCTAAATAAGCTAAAAATGATAACACAATTTCAAAACTGTCGATACTGTATATAATATACATAAGTACCTATACGTATAGGTAATGTAACAGTATCTCCACTGCCACGCCGTATCTCCTTATCGGGCGTCGCGTGGGAGCTAAGTGCGCACAAATACGGGCACTGATTGCGGCAAACATCCCGCATGCGACCGACGCCGACGCGCCTCAATACTCGATACCTTTCTTTGATTTATTTCATACAAATTGCCCACTTAGTACAGCCGCGGTGCTTGACGAACGATCCATCTGATCTTTTATTACCATTTACTAGAACAAGTAAAAGTAAATTGCTTTAATTTACCATCTCATCTATATTATTTAGTGAAACATTACAAAATTGCTTTTGTAATTGCAATATTGATAGATCCTTTAGTAAAACTTTAGGCTAATTAAACAGCGAATAGATTTATGATAGCTCGGTATAGACAGTTAGTGAAAGATAATATATAGATACGAGGTCTCAAAGTGGAAGCATGTAGGATTAGAGTCAAGGTTCACGAGTGCTGGCAGTGAGCGCGGGCGCGAGGGCGGGCGGGCGGTCGGCGCCGCCGGGTCTGCTCCGCGCCGCCTACGACGGTGTTTGTCTTACATCTTATTCTACAAATGGCTGCGACCACCGCTCAGACAGCCGCTGTCTTTAACAAAATATTGCGGCGTAGGATTATCTCCTTCTCGCAGCCAACATGTTTCCCAATATCACTTACAAGAGTGTAAGCTGTATTTCTTTAGTTTATAAATCACTTGTCATGAGTATTGCTTTATTTCAGACGCTCCTCTTTACTATGTTACAGGAAAATTTAGCTTTATATTTCGTATATTTAGAAAAATTAAGTATTTTACGTTCGATATCCGTTTAAGAGCATTTTTTTGTCAGTATTATTTGGTGTCTCTCTGTAGAAATTATGAGTAACTAAATGAATACTGAATTCAATAAAACCTTTGAGTGAGCAGATGTTCTAAGCTCCTACATTAAAAAACTATAATACAAAAGTAATGGAACAATTATTGTAAAACGTACGAAAGCTTCTTCTTGAATAATTTCGCTCATAAATAAGTGTCCAACGCTGTTCTGATATTTACTCACAGCAGCAGCGAGATCATATATTCTGTTTTGTTATTACTTTAATAATTTTGCGCTTAATGAGTTTTTTATTTTTTTTCTATTGGCATTAATTATTTATACTTAGACTTTATAATACCCGGCAGGTACTTCATCTGGGTGGAATTTAAAAAATATATTATAATTCTGAAATGAAAATAGATTATATCTTGTTTTTCGAATGTGTAGTATGCTGTTGGCCAGAGCGGCTTTGACAGCGTCACTGAGCTTTGGGAGGCCGAGCTATATGAGATCTGACCTTGGTTAGATTATATTAGCTATCTGTCAATAAAAATCCCATCAAAATCGGTCCAAGTGTTTCAGAGATTCGCCGGAACAAACAAACAGACAGACAAAAACGTAAAAAATGTATTTTTTGCATATGTGCCGTGTATTAAGCATTTAGTAAAAAACTTTTATTTTAATACTAGCGGCCCGCTCGCGGCTTCGCCGCGTGAACTACTCAACTGCTTCGTTATATTGCAACCCTCGGGGGTAGATTTTTGAAAAATAAAGTAGCCTATGTTTAAGCTTAGATTATCCACTATATTTATGCCAAAATTCATTATTATTGGTCAAGCAGTTTAGATGTTTCATATAAACTTTCATCCCCTATTTCAGCCCTGTAGCGGTTGATTTTTGAAAAAATAAGTAGCCTATATTAGACCCAGTAACTTTTACTACTTTCATTCTAAATTTCATCCAAATCGGACCAGTAGATTAGCCGTGAAAGCGTGACAGACAAACACACAGACATTCGCATTTATAATATAAGTATGGATTGCAAAAAGAGGTGTCATTTGTATTGGGTAGACAAAAATCTACGAATTGGCAAATACCAGTCGTGGCTCATGGACAAAAAGTGTGATTGTAACAGCGACTGGTTGTAGGTTTGATTCTTACTTGAGGAGTGGAAATATTTATATAAATAACTAATAAATATTTATATTTCCATTTTCTTTGATCTACGCGGCGTTAAGTTCCGCCCACTGCAGAATTCGGGAGTGCGTGGGGAACAGAGTGTCTTAATACTAGGTTCCCTCTGAGATACAATGTAAAACTAAAAAAAAGAAAAAAAAGCTATAACAGTTTTCTCGCGACACACTTATTTAGCATCACACCCGATGCTATTACTGCATATGTATTCTCGGACGGGGATCACCAACATCGAGAAACATCAACTCACGAATAACTTCATATGTTATCAGTCCACGGTGAAGCTCATTTCCGCACACGTGTGCCTACTTACTACTCACTACATAGACGTTTGTAAGTAGCGAGCAATCGCTTCGTTCATAGTTCGCGTTCGCATTTGCGTTCGCGTCTCAGTCACAGTCGCGATTGCTGTCGACTTCTCTTATTACATTCATAATTGTGTTCCCTCTGAAATCATTTACAAGTACAATAGGCGGCAGGTGGGCGGGAGTGGGGCGCCGCCCGCCCCGCGCCGCCACACTGCACGCCTCATGGAACTGTAACGAAGTGCATTATAACTCTCGTGGAGAGTACAAAGCTACATTTTATATTCGCCTTTTGTCGCTCGCAAGGAGCATATAAAATTACTTTGGAGCTTAAACCGGGTGCTTGTTAACTATTTCTATAAGATTTTGCCGTGATTGAATAACTTCAGTTGGCTTGCGTCACACTCAAGGAATCGAAAATTCCACCTTGAAATTTACGAATGTATAAATCCTGAATAATATATCTACAATACAACACACTTTAAAAGTTTAAAGTGTAGTAAATTAAGTGAATACGTTTGCAGTCGGTTACTAGAATAATAGGTTGATTTTATTTTAAAACCTATTACCATTTAGTTTGGTTAAGAAAACAAATGTTAAATAATAAAAATATATAAAGAAAGTGGAGAACAGAGTGCCATGACAGGTTCTCTCTGAGCTATGCGATAAAAAGTCGTAAAGCTACCAAAAAATACTAAAAATAAATCATGGGAGTAATACTCGTATACATTGTACACTACGAATAGTGGAACAAGCTGCAAAGTTTGGTTACAGATTAATAAAGCAGTTGAAAATCCTCACACGGCATAAATTGCGGCCCCGACTGCCGACTGCGAGTACCGGCTCGGGACTCACGAGCTCGCACGACTACGTAAATCCCTTGAAACTTTTCCTTGAAACGCGGACCATAAACAACACGCCTGATATAAATTATTCCAAACTTTTTCGACGGTTTCGCCGCCGTACATGTCGATATTAAGAGATTACGCAAAATATGGCGGAGGACAAAAACATCGCAATAAAAAGTTTTTTCATACCCAGTTACCGACTCGAGTTCTGCTATTATAATTTCACCAGCGATTGAAACTCGTTTACTTTTGTCCTGATTTCAAATATATTTGGCGAATAAATATGGTTTTGTTTCGAAGGCTTATATGGGAAAACCTCATCAGTATTCTTGTCGAAAAGAACAAGTCCTAAGTGTCGACTAACAAAGCTGCAACACTCCCTCCGCACTAATCCCTACAGATTCTCGTAGCGCGTCTAAGAGACGTCCTCGTCCTCCGCGTGAGACCGTAAGCCGCACCTGAAACACTTCACGTGCCAACTCTACACTCACTTAATTGCGCCGCTTTGATCCGCACGACCCCCTGCGACGCCTCTTTGACGCCTCACTGACTGCTCTACCTGCAAAAACACAAAGTCTACTTTAGTTCGCCGCGCCGATGTCCCAGCGCCGTCTAATTTAAATCAACTCGTCCATTGCTCTGAGCAAGTCTAAGCCCCCAACAATACTACGGAGTACCGAGGCGAGTCAGCCCGCGTCGTGTGAGCCTCCTTGTTGCTCCTCTGATTTACACGACGTGAATAACTTCATTTTCGCTGCACCATTTAATAATAACTGTTCCTGCCACGTCGAATTTGCAGCGCTTTGCACTAATTACCTACTCACTCGCTTATAATATTATTTTATAAATAACCAATTAATTGTAAGAAATCGGTGGATATTTTAAACGAAACCTGGTTTTATATATATGACCATGCTTAATACTAGCTAAGTGTCGTTTATATGGCTTGCAGTATGACAGTAGATATGAGAGCCCGCTTATAAAGCTCAGTGCTCCGCTTGTGAGGTCGCAGACGGCTGCAGAAGAATGCTCAAATCAAAATACACAATGGACTGTGGAGTCGCGCGAATTTATTAAAAAGGCAGGGAACGGCGCGGAGGTAATTTCCTGAAAAATGCTTGTCAGGAAACAAACCTAGGACATAGAGATGCTGACTAGTGACTCCCTGAAGTAACGTACGGATGGACGAAAATAATTTCACGTTTTAAGTTGAAATTATGATTGAAACCTGAATTGAGCTCACTTATTATTATGCATGCATATTAATATTTAATTACCACAATTTCTGCCTTTTACATGATTTTAGTAAGTACAAGAATACCTGTTAGTACCTTGATATTAAATATTTTATTTAATCTTTCCTAAATGTTAAAATCTTTTCAAAATCAGTTCCAAATTAGAAATTAGAAAGTTTTATTTGTCTTAATAACAAATGTGATATATAATGTAAGCACGCAACCCGCGCCCGCCGCCGCGTCCTCACTGCGTCCTCTCCTCGTTCCTCCTCCGGAGCTCTTACAACCTTTTCATATTCCACGATATAAAAAATAAACAGCGACTCTTTCAGCTCCCACTATTTATTTCTTGAAGGCGTCTTTTGACGAGTCTGATGAATGCGGTCTCATACAACGGACGCTGGCAAATAATCCGATTATGACGCTGATTTTTTTTTAACTTCTTTCAACTATTTTAATAAATATATTAGTATTATTTTTAATATTTTGGTCCATACCTCATACACACTCAATTAACAAGGTAATAGTAATATGTACATATATAGATCTGCAAGACAGTTTATAAAATTTCAAAAGACAGACATAATTTTATAGTACACTTCATATTCTACTAAATCGTCAACTTTCAGATGTTGGCCTGACATCTTCAACAGAACTTACATTAAAAATAATTTGTGTGTACAAGTACAGTACAATTAGAGTTACAGTTGAGTTCACTTTGTGAATAGAATATGTCACATTATTAGCTATGATATTCATTGACAAGTCTATATGAGTCGATTTTCGACCAGATAGAACTTCATGTTTTCGTTTCGTATAGCAGAAGGAGATCATATTTCAAAAATACATTAGGCTTAATAATATATTTTAAATATCCATTGCATTTCACTTCTCTCTATATTATAACTGTTATATATTTTGTAATTTCATTCTTTTTTCTTTTTTTTTATACCGTATATGTATACCGCACACAGCAGGGTAGGCAGAGGGAACCTAGTGTTAAGACACTTCGTTCCCCACTTTCCGCCGAATTCGGAGGTTTGCGTGTTAAATGGCGGAACTTAACGCCATAAAAATATTTTTTCTCTTAACATACACCGATCGCGTCACTTATCATAAGATATTCATAACGTTATACGTTTTCTCGCACAGTATTTGAGACAGCGTGTCTGTGTGTGCTTGCATGTGTCTGTGTGCGCTCTAAAGCGGCTGATTAAAAAAGTTCATCAACGCATCTCTTAGTAGTTGAAGCCGGAACGCCTCGGGACTAACTTTGGTAATAAAAAGTTGCCGCAAGTAAAGCGGATCCTCTAATATTCATGTATTACTTGAACTTCAATTTCTAAACGCGAGCACTCGCCAAGTTGCAGCCGACTCGCAGATAGAGAGAGGTATCTACCTACCTGTATCTACATATACGGATATGTGGAATGTGGAAGTATACAATATTGTGAAATTATAAGAAAACTTCACTGAATACATCAATAATATTTACACGCCATTGAGAGTGTAACAGTGTTTGAGTGTAAAACGCGGTGGTTGTAGGTTACATACCCAATAATTGTGTATGTAATGATTATTTTTAAATTATCATAATTCTTTCGCTCTGACAAGACTAAAGCTGTGCAAAGACAGCGTTGATTCCAGCCGGAGGTTTAGTGATGTACAAGCCAGAGCGTACAGTGTAGTATAATCGTCACGGTAGCAAATTTTATTGTGTACATTTTTCCATTTTTACATCAGTTCGCGTAAGGCCATCAAGCACACCGCGCTCGTTCTTTGTCTAGTTGTATGAAGTACCTATATGTCAATCAATACGTATATTATATAAGAGACTGTTATTCATCAACTGTCACTAAAAGATTGTACAGACCGTACAAGCCGTAATAGCGTAACAGACAGATTTTCACATTTGTAATATTAGAATGGATTGCTAAAACTTAGAACTTTATTAATTTCCCCTTTTAGTAAGCATCCCTTTATCTGAAAATTTATTTAAATCAAAATTAACCAGAGCTTATAACTTAATGATGAAGAGAAAACATATGAATAGCTTTAAAAATTTTAAAATTATAAATTACAATAGTAATTTAAATTATAAATTAAAAAAAAAATATATAAAATACAATAGTAATTTATAATGTTAATTTTTTTAAAGCTATTCATATGTTTTCTCTTCATCATTAAGTTATAAGCTCTGGTCAATTTTGGTCAGATAAAAGGGTGCCTTACCTTGACTTTTTTTTCTTATTTTTTTGTTACTTTTTTACTCCTCGAGTGGGAATAGAACCCACAACCGGTCGCTTTACACTCACACTTTGTGCCTCTCTTATTACAGAGATTATATCAATAAGTGTTTATGTGTCTTTCCTTGGCCAAGCACACTCGCAATTGTCGCTATATCCTAGGAACATGTAGATTTTATCATATAAATAGACAATATTAGATATCCCCTGAATCCCGAATACGAATAAAGCGTAAAGATTAAATATTCATTTAGATTTCCCGTTTTTATTACTGCATGGCTAGAATGACATAAAATGCCCTTTAAATATTTATAGACGTGACGTTATAGATTACAAGCGGTCGGAAACAGCGGCGTCATGCAGAAAATGCAATTCTCTAACCGATGAAAAATGTATAAAGGCGGCGTCGTGAGATCGAGGCGGGGGGCGCGGGGAGAGGGACCCCTCCCTATCAGGAGCCCCCCCGGCTTCTAATGTTATGCAAATTCAAGGCCCTTTGTGTTCTCGCAAATTGTTTTATATCCGACAACAGACGCGCAAACACCAACGTCAAGTCAACTGTCCCATCTATTGTCCTACTTAATGTCCTAACCCGTGTCCTACTCGTCGTCGCTATTTGTATGTGAGGGCGCGGTAATACAATTGTACATTGTATTATACTACCATAGACTTCTTCAAGAATTTTATATTTTAGAAACTTTCCTATTTTTCATTACAATTCATTTTAGAAATATTGTGCACTGCACACTACCATACTTGTATTACTAATAATTACATAAGTTTAAATACTAATCATATGTAATTTATATTAAAAGGAAATCTATAATAGATTTTTAATATTGATTTAACATTCAACTTAATTCTTAAAACTGTTTAAAATTATATAATATATATTTCTAGGACCAGTGAGGCATGGAACTGATCTCGTCGACAGTAAAGTAAAAAAAACTAAAAGACAAAATCAAATCATTTTCTTCAAAATATGCTTATGTTTACAAGCTTGTATGCATTTTTTTACGTCAAACACTTTACTACAACACACGCTGTCACTAAAGTTCACACCTGAGAAGAACCAGCAAATGCAAAGAAAAACTAGCGATACGATACGATACGACACTCCGTCCTTCACTGCGCTTTGTCTTGCGACATTTGGCACACCAAAATCATTTAAGTACAATAATTTCCCCCAAACGAGGATTGAACGTAGATACAACTCAAGAAAGTATTCGTAAGTTGCCTTGCTACGCTGCGATAGCGAAATCTTGTTTATATTTTTGGATACGACATAAGTGCTGACATCTAAAGTATTTTGCTCAAATTACATATTAACCGTGAAGAGTTATAATAATCAAATAAAATCGTAGATGGCAGTTCAAAAGTATTGTTCATTGAAATGCAATCATGTGCAAATTCAGGTTACAACTCAAAACTAAAAAGAATAAAAAAATATCTAGTCCGCTTGGCTCCGCTTGCCTTGCAGCTAACATAAAATACTAGTATTTCTTGTAACAGTTGCTTCGGGGTGAAATTTGACATAAATTAACGTCAAATTTGGTACCGGTAAGAAGCCCTGGTCGCATACCGGGTAAACAAATAAAGGGGAAGAACTTTGGCTTTCAACTTTCAAGTTAAAAAATAAATTAAATTAACTTTAAAATGTTTGCTTACCAATTTATTGTAATATTTCTATCATGTCACTCTTTTACTACTGTAAATCTATTTGATATAGATCTAGCGGGAAAGAATGTTATATAGAACAACCATAGTGTATTCCCCTTTGGCACACATTAGTGTGAAAACACTACAAAAATGTTTAAGGTAAGGATCTTTAAATTATTACTGTATTATTTATAAGATATCCTGAACTAACCGTATGTCAATATATTGTTTTCTAAAGATATACGTAGACTTTTACATTTCGTTGTTTTCGTTTCTTCTTATTTTATTTTTAACAGAAACAATCGATTTAAAAAAATTTGTAACGTAATGATCACTTTGCTACCTTATGGTATGTACCCATTATTTCTTTTTTTATTTGAAGTCTTGAAAACAACATCTCTGCCATATGAAATATTTGATGTACATTAATATAAAGAAAAACATATTAGTTTTAAGATTACAATTGTACTTATTTGTATACTATATAGCAACAAAATATAATAAAATACTACACTACATAACAAGAAAAGAAAAATTATAATTCTTTAATTCTTTGCTATGTGTAAATAGATAACATGCTATTTAGACAATATTATACATATATCTTTACTCAAATTCCTTTTGAACTATTTTCAGGCGTAAACAAACCTAACAACAATGATTTAATAATTCTCTGGCAAGCTACAGGACCAAGAGAAATGTTAGTGATTGATGTGGAGGACCTAACAAAACAGTTATGTACAATAATCTATTTTTCTAAATATCTTTGTTCAAATTTCCAAATGAATGGGCAAATCATGATTAATATGATGAAAATTTATGTGTAAAATATATTTCTGTAACATATGTAAGTACTTGTTCATTTCTTTATTAGTAACTAGCTGCCCGCACGCGGCTTTGCCGCGTAACTACATACATTATATAAGCTGTTGCGATGGCTTGCAACCCTAGGGAATAGATTTTTGAAAAATAAAGTAGCCTATGTTAAACCTTGGACTATCAGCTATATTTATGCCAAATTTCATTACAATCGGTCAAGCGGTGTAGATTTTTCATATAAACTTTCATCCCCTATTTCAACCCTTTAGAGGTTGATTTTTGAAAAAGTAAAGTAGTGACAAAAACCTAGACTAACCAAATCATACTGGTAGATTAGCCGTGAAAGCATGACAGACAAACACACAGACATTCCCATTTATAATATAAGTATGGATATTAATCATTGTATTATAAAAAAGAAAAGTGATTGCAGTATATTGTTTTAAAATAAATAAGCACTATTTTACAATTCTACAATATTTTTAAGCATTAGATTTTTATAAATATATTGAAAAGGGAGCATCTTCTTAATTCCATATAAGAACCAAATGTAAAACATTCAATTATTTGTATTTACAGATAGATAGAAGATAACTTATGTGAAGCATACCTCCAGATGATTTCATGTTTCCTGAGTGCAGTGTGGAATGAACTGTAAGTAATATTTGAAATATATTGAACCAATTATTTGAATTAACAAAGAATATTCTTGTAGAGTGCTCTGTTAGAAATTATAAAATATTGTGGAAATATATATTTTTAATTGTAATGACTTTAACTATATTGGCTATTATCTATGTACTTTGTTTTATTACACACAATTTGGATAGTTATTACAAATTTATAGAATTACTAGTGACCTGCTCACGGCTTCACCTCATTTTCTGCATCTTTTTTTATCCCCCATTTGAGCTCCTTTGAGTTTTTCTAAATAGTCAAAATAAAATATGGATATACACTATTTAGGAGGGTTATAGGATTATAACCCTCCTAAATAGTGTAGCATTCATAATTCTGAAAGAATTATGATCGGTTTAGTATTTCTTAACTAATGTTAACTTTACTACAAACAAAGTTACAAACTTTACTTCTTTATTATATACTAGTATAGAAATGTGAGCATTTATTATTGAAGATATTAATATGTATATCATTATTTTACAGAATAATTGATGAAGTGTATGATGGGGAACCAGAGACATATGTATATTGATTGATCGAGTACATAAATAACAATCCAAGTCAAGATGACTAAGTAAGGTGAGTTAATATTCATAATAAAATTTACCTATTAACTGTTGATAAATTTAAGTGATTAAAACAAAATAGTCATATGGATTTAAATTTTTGTTTTTTTTATTGTGAACACTTACATACATAAATATACTACAAGTAACTACTAAAGTTCAAATACCATTCTTTTATAGAATTACTAGCGGCCCGTTAACTACATACATAGCTGTTACGGTGTATTGCAACCATAGGGGATGGATTTTTGAAAAATAAAGTAGCCTATGTTTAACCTTGTATTATTAACTATATTTATGCTAAATTTTATTATAATCGGTCAAGCGGTGTAGATTTTTCATACAAAATTTCGTCCCATTAGAGGTTGATTTTTGAAAAAATAAGTAGCCTATGTTAGACCCAACTATTGTTACTACTTTCTCTCTAAATTTCATCCAAATCGGACCGGTAGATTAGCCGTGAAAGCATGGCAGACAAACACACAGACATTCCCATTTATAATATAAGTATGGATAATAATATAATTATTTAATATATTTATGAAATCTCATGTTTAATACAAAATATAAAAACAAGCTTTTAATATTAAAATATTTTAAAACTTGTCATAAATCCTATTATTGGATAATCTTTTTGAAATACACAATAATATTTTTTATCAGTAATAACAAATACAAAATTAACATGTATTTTTTTGCCTTAGAGTTAATGTTTTTATAGATTTCATTATCATTGAATGTGGTTTGTATTTGTTTAATTACAGATAGTGGGCATATCGACATCATCTCGTGCTACAAATACAACTGCTGCTGGCAATGAAAAGCCCAAAATGAAATCTTAAGAATTACTAATAAAATAGCTTCACGCTATATCCCGCACACAGCAGGGTAGGCAGAGGGAACCTAGTGTTAAGACACTCCGTTCCCCACTTTCCGCCGAATTCGGAGGCTTGCGTGTTAAGTGGCGGAACTTAACGCCGCGCTTTACCTCGACACCAGAGCGAAGAAAAAGGGAAATATAATTTCCACTCCTCGAGTGGGAATCGAACCCACAACCAGTCGTTTACAGTCACACGCTTGTGCCACTGGGCCACGACTGGCCACTAATAACTTATTATAAAGTACTAAAATTTAATATTGAACTAAAAAGTATGATATAGTGTATATTTTGTCTCAAGGGGTCTCAATATTCAAATATACGACAACTCCTTTATTTTAAACATTATCTTACAAAAAGACTATTATATTTTTTTACAAAATATAAGAATTAAATCACCTGTAAGAAAAATTATATAATTATTAAAAAAAAAAAATCTCTTTATATTTAATTTACTTGGTTCACCAGTACTTCAAACAAAAAAGAAGAATATTTATTTTCAACAAAAAATATAAAACTGTAACTTAATGTTAACATATCTGAGAAATATTCTCATTCTCAAACGAAAAAAACAGTTGTGTACAGCACTTGTTCTTCTTTGTCATGTGTACATGACACATTGATCTGTACACAGATCATCGAACAATTAATAGACTGTAGCAAGAAACAAGGACGGCAACAGAATACAACTCTTTATATTTCATTAATTAATTATACCATTAAGAGGTTGTTAATTTCGAATAAGAAATTATTAAGTACAAAAAAACCTAAAAGAAATGAATGTAAGATCATCTCCTCCTCCTACTTATATTGAAATTGATTTTAAACTGTATTATATTGTAAGATTTGTTTAAAGTGGTGCTATGTATTAGAAACAGTCTCCAGTCAGTATTAATATGCTTAATGTTAACATAACAGTTGTATATGTAGTTACACATGCTAAAAACAGCATGTGTTACATTAATGTTATAAACATTACTTTTTGCTGACAGAATTATACTATTGATAAAACTACTACAAAGATGTACTAAAACCGAATTTATCAAACTAATTGTTTTATCAAATTAAAGTTAACAATATTTAATTATATATACTCTTTAAATTATAATACTTCTTTGTCTTTGTCAACCTTGAATTTGTTAAATTATCAATCCATATTTACTGATAAATAATAAAGAGTAAATTTTGGGAATATTGTGCATAATATTAAAAGATAAATTTGAGGCTTTTTACTATAAAACATGTTATACTATATAACTCAAGTGATAATTCAAACTAAATTTATTTTAAAATTAGTCACTATTTTTTATATACAAACAAAGTTGTAGTAATTATGTCGATAATAAATTTCACTAAACTATTGTAAAACCATATTGTAAATTAGGTTTTCTGTAAGAATATAACAACATATATTGTAAACATAAATATTATCTGTTAAAATAAAGCATTGAAACGTTTGTCTTTCATTTAAAGAGAACCGCGGGAAAATGTAACGAGTAACTAGCGACATCTGTCGGAAGTGAGAATTGACTAAATAAAACATGAGAGTCTCTTGTCTTTGGATATTGTCTCTATTGAGATAGGTTATATTTAGTTTAAAAATTTACTTAAGTACTAGTGTGGAGCTACGCGCAGATTTTATTTGAGCATGATATGGTGCCCGTTTTTATATTTATATGCTAAATAAATATTATTATAAAACATTCGATTGTTCACTTTACTTATTTACTCCATTCTCATCTTAATCAAGAACTTGAAGATTGTCTTCCTCCTCTAGCTCCTAGCAATAATAATGTTTAAAATATGCTAACATTTTTGTAGTAAAATATATTTTTTAAATAAAGTGGCGATAGAGGTATAGTAGTTATTAAAATACTGTGTATATTATTGTATTTTTAAACTCATCCGATAAACATAGTAATGTGAAGTTATGTAAAAAATAAAAATTAAATTAATATTATACTATAAACTTATAATTATTAAAATTGACTCATATTTTACTTAAAAAAAATTAAGTAATAAATACAACATACTTATTAAAATACCATCCATGCAACAGGTAAAACGAAACGTTAAAAGAATTGTGTTGTCTATTGTAGTTCTCATGTCAACGTAAGACTAACACAAACAAAATACGTTAATAAACTAGTTAACATTGATAAAACAGTTCAAATCAATCTCTATTGTATAATCTCAATACGACGCAACAATGATAAACTAAAAATGCTTAAGTATTAAGAGAAGTAAACAGCTGAGTGATAAAATTATTTTGTTGATAACAAATTATAGTTAAAAATTACAGTTAATTGTTAATCAGTGAGTTAAGTGCTTTCTCCTACGACGAAAACCAAAAATATTTAAATAATAAACATCATTATGATACGAAAATAAAGATAACTAAATTATTCGTCAAATAAAGGTTATGTAATAAGTGCTTACGTTTTAAAAAGTTAACTCTTATTTTTACCCGCGACGGAACGGCGACTGTATATGTGTTTGGGGTGAGAGGTTGTTTGTTTGTTTGTTTGTTTGTTTGTTTGTGTGTTTGTGCAAATTACTATGTCAATTATTTCCAAAACTATAAGTCCGATTTTGATACGGTTTTCTATGATAGGTTAAGGTTCAATTGGCGTATGTTCTTATGTATGTGTTACGGTGATGACTCACCAGGGGGCGCTGCAGTAAGTACATTTGTTTGTGCAAAACTAAAACTACGAGTCCGATTTGAATGCAGTTTTCAATGATAGATTCAAGTTTACTTAGTGCATATTTTCATATATGTGTCATGTATGTTTACTTAGTGCATATTTTCAAGTATGTGTCAACTCTCTAGGGGACGCTGCAGTGAGGCAGCTGCTTCCATTTTTTGTGTATAACAATAACGACTAGTACGATTGGAAAGAGTTTTCAGTATTAGATTCCGCTTTGTTTAGTACATGTTTTTAAATTTATATTACGGTGACAAGTCACCAGGGGGCGCTGCAGTAAAATATTGTTTGTGCAAAGCTAAAATGACGAATTCGATTTGGTTGCAGTTTCAGTGATAAGCTCAAGTTTAATTAGTGCATGTTCTTGGATATGCTTTATCGTGTTAACTCACCAGGGGGCGCTGCAGTAAACATTTGTTTGTAATATTTAATGTAAAACCACAACTACTAGTCCGATTGGACAGAGTTTTCAGTATTAGATTTACCTTTACTTGGTGTATGTTTTTAGTTTTTTTTTACGTTAAGAACTCACCAGGGGGCGCTTCATTAAACATTTGATGGTGCAAAGTTAAAACTACGAGTCTGAATTTGATGCAGTTTTCAACGATAGGATCAGGCTCAATTAGCGCGTGTTCTCGTATATGTGTCGTGGTGACACCTCACCAGGGGGCGCTGTAGTAAGCATTTGCTTGTATTTTTGTGTGAAACCTATTTAGATGCGGTTTTCTGTGATAGGTTCAGGTTTAATTGTTGCGTGTTTTTATATGCCATATCACAAACTACCACGGGGCGCTCCAGTATAAATTAATTTTTTCCAAATCAAAACTACTAGTGGGTTTTGTGATTTTCACTGATTTGGTTAAACTTAAGTTTCCTAAAAATGTTGCGGTGACAATCTGCCAGGCGCTGCAATAGGCATTTGATAACCAGAAAGCATTGGGCTATAATTTTTTTTGGATTTGCATGAAGATTAATATAAAGTATTTCGAAATTATGTAATAATATATAATGTGTATCTATACACTTTAAAAAGTTTAAAATAAAAAACAAAATTAAAAATTTTGAAAATACCCACGACGGTTTAATTGTAATTGAAAAAGGATAAAATAACTAGAAATCCCCCGCCTAAAAGAATATATGTAACGAGATGATGGGGACAACTTCGTCGGGGGCTGCCAGTTGCAACCTCTATTTTAAATATAGTAGCTAACAGTATAGATTTCGTTCTTAAAGTTTTTTAAAGGAATACCAGTTATCAAAACTGTAAATTCATATTAATATTTTAATTTTTTCCTAAACCTGTTTTAACAGCATGAAAACCTAGGAGAAGTTAGCAAACTTAAAGTAATGGCAGCTCCGACGAAGTCGCCCCCATCATCTCGTTACATATATTCTTTTAGGCGGGGGATTTCTAGTTATTTTATCCTTTTTCAATTACAATTAAACCGTCGTGGGTATTTTCAACATTATTTTGATATATTTTAAGAAAGCAAAAATGTGTACATTAGTAGGTACTCTTATTTTGATATATTTAATTTTACTTAAAATATATCAAAATAAGAGTATACTGTCTATTGCAGTAGACGATTTTCACCTGAATAATTATGGATGCTGTAGCCTAGTGGTCAGAGTTCCTATGATAAAGGTAGATGAGAGTTCAAATTCTACTGAATATCAAAAAATTTTTTATTTTCCTTTTATTGTTTTTATTCTTTTTTTATTACTTTTTATTTTAAGTTTTTCTGTATTCTTCCTGTATTTTAATTGTAAAGTTTTAAAAAAAGTTTTTTTTTTTTCATCTTTTTAAACATAACGTTAAAGTTAACATTTTCAGTGTTTTCAATGTTTGCGATATGTTATAAAACTGTGATTATAAGAAAAACTCCAAGTCAAAGTCAAAGTCAAAGTCAAAGTCAAAGTCAAAGTCAAAGTCAAAGTCAAAGTCCAAGTCCAAGTCCAAGTCCAAGTCCAAGTCCAAGTCCAAGTCCAAGTCCAAGTCCAAGTCCAAGTCCAAGTCCAAGTCCAAGTCCAAGTCCAAGTCCAAGTCCAAGTCCAAGTCCAAGTCAAAGTCAAAGTCAAAGTCAAAGTCAAAGTCAAAGTCAAAGTCTATACGAAACCTAACTTTACGAAACCCAAGTCTACGAAACCCAAGTCTACGAAACCTAGCTCTACGAAACCTAACTCTACGAAACCTAACTCTACAAAACCTAAGTCTACGAAACCTAACTCTACGAAACCTAACTCTACGAAACCTAACTCTACAAAACCTAACTCTACGAAACCCAAGGCTAACAAACCTAACTCTACGAAACCCAAGGCTACCAAACCTAACTCTACGAAACCTAACTATACGAAACCTAACTCTACAAAACCTAAGTCTACAAAATCTAACTATACGAAACCTAACTTTACGAAACCTAACTTTCTGAAACCTTTCTTTATGTTTATGTTTGTGTTTGTGTTTGTGTTTGTGTTTGTGTTTGTGTTTGTGTTTGTGTTTGTGTTTGTGTTTGTGTTTGTGTTTGTGTTTGTGTTTGTTTGTGTTTAGGTTTAGGTTTAGGTTTAGGTTTAGGTTTAGGTTTAGGTTTAGGTTTAGGTTTAGGTTAGGTTAGGTTAGGTTAGGTTAGGTTAGGTTAGGTTAGGTTAGGTTAGGTTAGGTTAGGTTAGGTTAGGTTAGGTTAGGTTAGGTTAGGTTAGGTTAGGTTAGGTTAGGTTAGGTTAGGTTAGGTTAGGTTAGGTTAGGTTAGGTTAGGTTAGGTTAGGTTAGGTTAGGTTAGGTTAGGTTAGGTTAGGTTAGGTTAGGTTAGGTTTTGTTTTTTTTTTTTTTTTTGAACTCCCACAGACTTCCTTCCAGAGAAAACCCCGCGATTTGGTACGGGCGAAGACCCCAGAAGTTATAACGGCAAGAGTGAGTTATATTTTACAAACATGAGTAAATGGGGAAGGAAGTAGCCAAATTATAATAGAGACAGAAATGTTTTATCTCCCACAGACTTATCCCTGAGGAGACCCCGCTATTGAGTACGGGCGAAACCCCAGAGACTTGTCTACAAGAAATTGAGTCATTCTTGTAGACGTTGTGAGTTGTCTGAAGAGGGAAGGAAATAGAGCTATATAAACTTGAAGATAAGTATTAGGACAATTTTATCACCCGGCAGAATGGCCCCTGTGGAGACCCCGCGATTTAGTACGGGCGAAACCCCAGCAGGACGTGTCCACCAGGAAGAAGAGGAGAAGAGACAAATATTTAGGGACTTTTGAGATATTGAATAAAAAGAAAATATAGATAGGCAAAAAGTTGAGAGAAAAATTATTATAGGACAACATTTTTCACCCGCAGATTGGCCCCTGAGGGAGACCCCGCTATTGAGTACGGGCGAAAACCCCGAGACTTGTCACAGGAAAAAAGAGCCAAATATTTTAGGACTTTAAGGTGTATGAATTAAAATGTAGGTATAAATATTTGAAGAGAAGTTATTATAGGGAATATAATCAACCGCAGACGTGACCCCTGAGGAGGAGACCCCCCCGCTATGAGTTACGGGCGCGAAAACATGCACATAATACCAACATTGAATTTTTCCAAAAATAATTCTAGTTCCAGTTCTTTGCCTCCTAGGCCTTGTATATTTTGATGTACAATGTTAAGTCTATACGGCCTAGGCATTGTCTTATTGCTTAGTTTAAACTGGAACTTTCAATGTTATTATTATTATGACATATATTAATATTATTTTCTATATAATTTACCTTCGTTATACAATGTACAACGGGGTTATGTATATTATATGCTACTAAAGTAGCAATTTGTTTTTTGTAATATAAAGGTAGATACAATGTATCTTCTGTCAACTTACAACTATTATAAATAAACTTATTTATATCTAAATAAAATAACGCGTCGCTATGACGTTGTGTCGTATTAAACAATGTCATGTTTAAATTATAAATATATTCATTTTGTTTATCTGTGAGGGAAGAAGAGTATGGAAAAGAGCATATAATAAATTTACATTTAGTTGTATTATTAAACTCAAGCAAGTTTTCTATACTCTTAATAACATCTTGTTTCCTCACTGACAAACTATTCCCATGTAATAGTACAATAGTACTATGCTCATTTACAGACATGGTCATTATTTTTTTTATATTATACTGGTAACTGGCTCCAGGAGAACATACATTAAATACATTTGAACAATGGTGGCTTAGAAGAGACCCAAAGCCTTGACCTAATTTATCTGAGATTATAATAGTTTTGTGTAGTGAGGCATTGGAGGAGTTGTCAAGTTTTTTATCAACATTTAAGCTATCTTTATTGCAGGCAATTAATTTGGTGTGTATGGCCGAGTCACTAACAACCTCAGAACCGTTTTGAGTTTTAGTAGCACATGATTCAGTAGACCGTGCACCAGAACAACCACAACTGTGCTTGTTTGTTAAAGATTCAAATCTTTCTAAGTTGTAGTTACACAGGTCAACCAAATCATTTGTAGCAAGTATGTGTTCTTTTATCTGGTTTTGAGAACTTTCATACTTTTCACTTAATGCTCTAAGGGAGCTATGCAAGGTCTCTATTTCATTCTGCAGTTGAAGCGTGTCTCGGTCATACATATACCTACTTTGCTTTAATTTGGCATAGTAGTTTTTTAATGATTTATTTAATTTATTATTATTGTTTTTTAATGTATTTATTTTATTAGCTGAATATTTTAATTTTATTATATTATTTGTTTTTTTAATAAATTTATTAATTTTAATATATTTTTTTAATTTATTATTGGATGTAAGTATAATATTTTGCGCAGCGCATGAATCATCCTTTGTTAAATCAATATACATTGGTGAATTTAGTTGTAGGTTACATCCCACCAGTTCATCATACAAACATGAGGTATTTCCCGTTTCCTTTTTATTGAGATTTTCTTTATTCTGATATATAGAGGCCTTGGCCTCCTCTAATTGAATTTCTAGCTCTGTAATTCGGTCCAGAGCCTTCTCATGTTCACTTTGGCACTGGTCGAATGTACCCACAATATTATTAAGACTATCACGCTGAGCTATTACCTCTAAAAGGTTTGCATGCAATTCAGCAAGCTCACTTTTTAAAACAGAATTTTTTTTTATAATTAAAGCAATTTCCTCCTCACTATCCTCCCGTTCCTGAAGAAGCTGCTTACATGTGTCTTGAGTAGATTTTAGCTCTTGTAAGGCTTGCTTCAGTTTGTATTCTAGGTCTTTCGCACTGGCTTTGCGGGTCATTATTTGCTTTTCCATTATTAATATGCTGAAAGATAGGAAGCAAATAGACAGTGAGGACAGAATCAAGAAGAAAATAAGTTTATATATAAGTATAAGTAATAAATGAAAATATAGAATTATAAAATAAGCATATGAAAGTAGAAAAGTGGTCTTTAAAACAAATATTAAATATCAACAATGGAAACTTTTGTTCATATACATTGACAATTATAATAAGAAAGCAATAAATAGAACTTAATTTATAGGAAGCACTGGTATTTGGTGAATATGTAGGTTAGTAAGTATATAAGCAATATAATTAATGTTTTTCTTATTTAAATTAAGTTAAGAACAATTCTTATCTCAAGCAAGATTATATTAAAGTGTATTTACTATTGTATTGTAAAGTGTATTATTATATATATATGTCTGAGGCAAATATGTTAAGTCTGCAGCTAAGCTTCCAGCTTGTCAAGCAAAGTGAGACAATAACAGTGCCGAAGCGTGAGGAGTGACGTTACTCACTGTGAAAATGAGTTTTGTGTAGTGTAAATTAATGTTTAATATGTATTAGATTAAAGAAATAGTACTCCCCGGGTTTAAGAATTTTGAAATCCTTCCGTTGGCACAATGACAGACGGCAGCCCACGGCGTTGAGTTGTACACCTTACGTGTTCTTATAATTATCGAAGGGAAAACACTAATAACATGTATATATACTATATCAAAGTCTACACATATATATATACAATAATAAACCTAATAAATAATAATTTAAAGTATTTTAAATAGTGAGCTAATAATTTGACATGTTGCCTGGGCCAGTGTTGCCAAAGCTTATGCAAGCATTTTACAAGTACAGAAGAAAACAGACGTAGTGCGCAGTGATCTAGTGTATGTATGTAAATATGATAGTTATGAATTCGATTTTCAATCAAAAGAGTTATTATATTTAAACGATTATTATCTTTCCGTTCTAGTAACATAAATTATGGCGTTGTATGGCCACTAAATAAAAGTGGATAAAAAATAAGTGTTACGTGGGAAACGTATGAAGCTGCTATTGTTGTGGTAAAAATTACAGAAATATTAACAGAGTTAGAAATTTCGCTATTAGGAAAAGATAATTGTGATATTAAGTTCAGATACAAATCTTTTAATGCAAATATTAGAAAATGAAGCGTCCATGACTTGACAAGTTAGTTATTTATCTTAAAGTTATTCATCTAAACTCAAATAATTAATTTTCAACCATATGTTATTCTAACATATCTTGTGCCACTGGGCCAGTCGTGGCCCAGTGTGACTGTAAACGACTGGTTGCGGGTTCGATTCCCACTCGAGGAGTGGAAATTATATTTCCATTTTCTTCGCTCTGGTGTCGAGGTAAAGCGCGGCGTTAAGTTCCGTCACTTAACACGCAAGCCTCCGAATTCGGCGGAAAGTGGGGAACGGAGTGTCTTAACACTAGGTTCCCTCTGCCTACCCTGCCGTGTGCGGGATATAGCGTGAAGCTATTTATTGTAACACGAATCTATTAATCTAAACACTAATTAACTAGCTATAATGTTCTCAAAAAACAGATTATTTCGATGTTTTTCGTAACAAAGTAGGTCATGAAAATGCACCTAAATGTTTTACTCAAATGTTTTTGTGACGTGAGTTACAACGCTACCTGTGCCAAATTTTAAGTCGGACAGCTTTAGTTTCTATTATGAGTGAAATAACGATACTCGAGTATCTTTGTAATGTTAGATAGGAACTTCTCGTTGCATATCGAATCACTTATGAGATCTATTTTCACTTTACGTATTTTATAGTATTTGAATTTTGAAGTAAACGTAGACCGATTTTAATAATGTATATTCGTATTCTTTATATAAATATATATTATTACAATATCATTTATAGAAAAATGCACAATAAGCAGGCTTAATGCTAAAAGTTCAAATAAATAAAATCTATTTACGTTCAGGTAAAAAAAGCCCGGTTCCCCGTTTGGTATGGCACTTCAAAGTCAAACACATAGTGACTAGTGTTAGATACTGTCTTCTATTTGTTTGAATGTTAAACTTATGTGATGTGAATGATAAAAACTTGTTAAAAAAATGCGTAATAGCTAAATAGAAATCAACAAAATCTAATATTCATACAACTAAACCTATTTAATATAAAAGTTACTTATCGTTAAGTTACTTATCACAAAGTTACTTATAATTACCTGAACAATTCCCACTAACATATACTTTTACATACAACACATATCTACAATTTTCCTTTGCCATATCAGATCAAGTAGTTTCTATTGTGAATAAATTTAGTAAACAAAAGCGTTTACTAGAACTCGGGGCTATTTAATATAAAGTTTACTCGCCGGCGTCGTAACGCCTGCATTGGCTCCGATATCGCGATATCGGCGTATCGTTGCAGTGTATTGGAGCAAGCGATATCATAAAATTACTGTTCTCTGATAAATACTTAAGTTTTGTTTAGTTATACACGAATAAAAATTTTAAATGTGTTTGTTATATATTTTAATTCATTAATTATATAAATCCTATGCATTTTAATTAAAGAATTCGGTGGAAAATGGGGAACAGAGCGTCTTATTACTGGGTTCACGCTGTGTGAGGTTATTGCAGTAGCATACAAATCTAAGCTACATTTTTATAGCTTTACGCTTTATTTCGCAAAGCAGGATAGACAGGGGGAATCTAGTGAGGGCAATGTTTTCTCTGTTTTCTGTCAAAATGCATATGGAGTGACGGAATGCTACTATTTCGTATTGTTGCCGATCTTATTCTTTAATTCGATTATTTTCTTAAATATCCGAAAAATTCTTTCAATGTATTATTTTATTTAATTTCAATAGAGACTTCAGTATATTTTTGTCTTTATTGATATCGATAAAACAAAGTAGAAATTCTAGCTTAATCTAAATTAAAAACGTTTATGTAAACCGCATTCAAATCTAATGAAAAGTGTTGAGACAGTGCTTGAAGTAAATCTTCAATTCACCGTAACTTCTTTTTTTACCGATTTTGAAGAAAAAAAGTTTTGACAACGTTCCTAATTATATGTAATCTATCTGTGAAAACCGCCTTCAAATCCGTTTAGTAGTTTCGAAGTTATATATTTCAGTTTGAAGTTATAAAACCAGTTAGACAGTCAAAATAAATAATTATTTGATTTGGAAAAATATTTAATGACGATATTTTTACTGTCTTATTCTATGTATTGATTTCAATTTCTAGAGAGCGATCGAACCCACAACCAGTCGCGTTTGCAATCACCCTTTGTGCCCACAAGTCACGACTGATCTCCGAGTCGAGCTATAATAGGAATGTTTTCATTTAAATTCACACAAAAAAATAAAAACAATTTAAATAAAAATAAATAATTACATAACCTAAGTTAAGTTGTTTTGTCGTTTTTTCGTTTAAGTTGTGTGAGAGGTGAGACAAAGGAGCTTGTATGAGCAATTTATTGTATAAGCCGAGGGCAACATGCTTCGAAGTGTACACGCCGCGCGCGCACCTTTGAAATATTTATGTGTTTATGACGTACAAACGTGTTTATTGTTATATTATATAAAAAGAGGCCATCGTGGCAAAATGAAATAGGTTCTGACTTTAAACACAGTGGCTGTGGGTTTGATTCCCACTCGGGTGAAACCTTAACAATGTTTCTGTTAATAAATATATATTTTGTTTTTCTTTTCTTTCTTTTTAATTCCGCCATTTTTACGAAAGAAAAGCGCGGCATTGGGTCTTAACACACATTTCGGGCGCACAGACGAGAACGAAATATCTTGACAAGTTCTTTTTATTATCCTACTACGCTGTAAAGCTGCTTTTTATTAGTAGAATATGACTACTATTATGTTGACGTAAGTCAATGAAACATTATGTGTAAGTAATTTCTAAATCTATTATATAATTTGTATTATAACAACTAAATTAATACATTAAGCTACTTTAAACTTTTCTTTATAAAAAATGACATGCATAATATAGTAAAAATATAAGTAAACTTTAAATCAACGGCATACTATTACATGTCATATGTATATGTGTTATATATCCGTTGATAAGACGAGGTATTTAAGCGTCAACTGATGTCCCATCAGTTAATAGTTAAATTAAAAATACCTTATTAAAAATACATTCAAATTGTTTAAAAGTTGTGTGTAAAAATGTTTTATTTTGATCAGTGATAAAAAATCTATTATCGAATGATAATATCGAACAAAGAAAATCAATTATATTTTTAATGAGAAAACGTGAATGTTTTCATAACAGGACATGGCCAGGTAAATGTTATTGTAAGATTTTTTTCTTATATCTTGTCTACGTTATTTATTTTTCCTGTACATGCATTTTCCCGTGTAGCAGGGAATCCAAAGTCTCAAGACTCTCTATTCAAATTTCAATATATTTTTACTAAAAACAGACTATACTATAATATACAAGCACATTCAACTCACTATCAATTGGCAGTCCTACAAGAACCTACCACTGTCTCGAAATACAGTACTGCTGAGAACAACTCGCGTTAAATATTGACCCAAATACATAAAGAGCTCAAATACATCAAAATAAACCAATTAAACATAACCATATATAGCAGATATGGCATTTCCGTTCGCCAGCTTCATATAAAAAACGCTAAACAATTTTTGGTGTTCAGCCAAAAGCGTCGCGCGAAGCGACACTGCGTCTTCATTGCTATGAAAAACTCGATTTGGCTGTAACGTCTGAGACGGACGGCCCTCCCTGTCCCACTCGCTGCGCCGCTTCCGGAAGCTACTTGTCGTTGGATGACGTTCAAATCTTATTGCAATTTATATTTATATGGTACTGTGTTTTCCTTATTATTATTAAGTCCTTTATTTTTTTACGCTTTTTCCTGCATAATAAAGTTGTCAGATAGGACCTAATGTCGAGACACTCCATGCTCCATTTTTTGCCCGAAGCTCTGTCTTTGATAACAGAGCAAAGAAATTATAATTTAAATGTAATCCTTCCCCTGAGTGGGAACCGAACTTACAATCGTCGTGTTACAGTCAGAGGCTGTCCAAATGCGCCATGACAGTTTCTTTCTTTTAATGTATATATATATATATATATATATATATATATATATATATATATATATATATATATATATATATATATATATATATATATATATATATATATATATATATATATATATATATATATATATATATATATATATATTTCTTTCGTTATGATTTTTTAAAATTTTATTTACCTAAGATTTAGTTTATTATGCATATGACGAGGTTGTCACGAGTTTGTGAGGCAGTAAGCCTGTAAGCACAAAGCCTGTGAACGTTAACATTAGAATTGCGTTAGTTTGAAACCATCGTGACGCAGTGTGTAATCATCTTGTCGTAAATGCGATTGTTGTGGGTTGATTATTGATTGTTGATTCTTTTAGATCACTGTTATATAGAAATTGTAAAAATTAAAATTATTGGGTATCAGAATACATGCACGCAATTATCACAGGTTTTTTATTCTTCGCAATTATTATTCTTGTTCATTAGAACAATACAATAAAGTAATGTGTATAATGAAAAAATAAATAAATAGTATGGTGTGGTAGGACATTATCTGACTATAAACGGTGGAACTTTATGCCACACTTTGTCCAGAGCGGAAAAATGAAATAGTTAAAATATAATCATTCCACCGAGTGGGAATCGAACACACAACCATCGCGCTTACAGCTGAACTCTGCCTCATTGCGACATGACCGCCGCAAACTAATTATAGCAAAAAATATATATATTTATTATTACGTCAATTGGAAACCTAAAAAAAATATAATTAAAATGAAATCTCTTTCCGAAGCACCTCATCCGTGTTATTTACAGAATTCTAAAAATATAAAATCATTTGAGAAATTTACTTTTGAAGCGACTTTAGACAGACTGTTTGAACAACGCCCTCGTTTACGATCGGTCTCGCTTTGACTTTGCGGAACGCTGGAGGTTCGATTACTACTTAAGATAAATAAATAATTAGATAGAGAGAAATGGGACCAGTCGTAGCGCAGAGGCACAAAGTTTGCCTTCTAAGCGACTGGTTGATTATTATTTTCATTTTCTTCGCTCTGGTGTCGAGGCAAAGCGCGGCGTCGAGTTCCGCCACTTAACACGCAATGCCTCCAAATTCGGAAGTGCGTGGGGAACGGAGTGTTTTAACACTAGGTTTCCTCTGCTTACCCTGCTGTGTGCAGGATACAGCGTGAAGCTAAAATAAAAGGTCGAACACATTGTGGCGCAGTGGGACAGCGTCTAACTGTAAATGTGATGGTTATGGATTGGATTCTCACTGAGGAAAAGGATTGTATGTAAACTATTTGCATATGAAATTTAAAACACGAAGAAGCGCAGCTTCAAGTTCTACCACTCAACACACTATTAAATGGAATTACGGAGTGTTTTGACACTAGTTTTCGTGTAACTACCGTGCTATGGGAAGACAGTTTGAAATTCTAGTAGCAATAGATTAAGAAAATATATTAGAGATCACCGTAGCACAGCGGGTTAGAGTCTGACTAATAGTGGTTGGTTCGATTCGTACTTGGGTGATTGTGTAAGTTATTTTCACTAACCCGCTTTCATAATATTAAACATTTAACAATACATACTGTTAATAAAATTTGTTATTAAAATCGTTTTTATTTCAACACATACCATCAAAGTATAATAGTAAAAAAAGTAGCTTTACCCATTTTCTCGCGTAGCAGGATAGCGTAGAAGAGTGGCATATGACACTGGGTGGTTTCTTCCGCTCTCCACTTTCCCCTGGAAATCGAGATATTGCGTATTGATTAACGTTAAAATTTAAAGTATAATCATATCCCCGAGTAGAGCGGAGTCTCAAAGTCTACTAAGTTTTTAATATGGACTGACAAAAAGCAACGAAGAGGAATCCGACTCGAGGAGTAGAAACATTTAATATTTCCATTTTCTTCGCTCTGGTGTCGAGGCAAAGCGCGGCGTTTAGTTCCGCCACTTAACACGCAATGCCTCCGAATTCGGCAGTGCGTGGGGACCAGAGTGTCTTAACACCAGGTTCCCTCTGCCTACCCTGCTGAGTGCGGGATACAGTGAATTAGTAAAAAAGCAACGAAGCAAAAAACAAATAAATACTAAAGTTAAATCTCCCCACCAAAACCCACGTAAATCTGTGTCAACTGTATCACCGCGCTTATTCCTACAAACTACAACACTTGTTTAAAGTTCGCTTATCGATGTACGCTGAAGTTGTGCGACGTTGTGATCAGAGCAATGGCTTTGAGATTACACTGTACATATAAAGGTTAGATACAATTACAAGAAAGTTTGTTCTCACTTAGTGTTTGTACTTTGAAAAAGATAATTGAATATCCTAAATTAGAAATCTTGATAGAAATCACCTACATGTAAGCATTGCAAAATGTGTGTGCACACAGCAGGGTAGGCAGAGGGAACCTAATGTTAAGACCGTTCCCCACTTTCCGCCGAATTCGGAGGCATTGCATGCTAGGTGTTGCGTGTGCAATTGCAAAATGTTTTAATAATTTTTAAAAACGTTATTCACATTTAAAAAAGTAAAAAGAAGATAGGAAAAAAAAGTGTAAAAGCTGAACGCAGCGAGATTTGAACCCGCGCCTCCTTTTCTAAATGTCTTTTTCAGTTTTCCTTAGTGTACAATAACACTATAAAAATGTTAGAAGATCTGTTTTTAATGATTTATTTATCCCATAACTATAAAAAATAAATAATTATTCACAAGGGTAGAATAGAAACGTAGTGAGAAACGTAGTGTGTTAGCATTCGGTTTTTTCTGGCCACACTGCTATACGGAAAAGCGTGAAGCTGAAAAAAGATATACATATGCCCCAAAAACAGCTATAACAGCTTAGACACGAAATTAACAAATATAATAAGGTACACATAAATATACTCCATACGAAAACAAATCGGCATGTTAATACGATATATGAGTTATTAAAATCCAGAGCAATATTATGCTTAAACATTCGAAGTAACATTTCTCAGAAGTCCTCCGTCAAGTCGTCGCGTTCAACGATCCTTGTCCAAACATCTTGTAATAAATAATACCTAATATCTTTTCCTTTTATTTGTTTTGATAGAAGTGGAACAGAAATGCTTAATAGAATATACTTTATTCAATAAAAAAATACATTATTTATCAATAAAATTATATAAGTATGTGACGATCAACGAGACGTAAACAGGATAAGTTGGAAAAAATGAGAAAGAAGGTATTGAAAGATCCATACGTGGTCTCTATTCCTTTTTCTATGTCTATTAGTGGCTGAAAATTACATTTTTTTGATTAAATTAATTTCTTTAATGCCATGCCAAGAAGTGGAAACCTGATGATCTGTATTATGAGTTTTTTACCTATCCCCAGGCACCACCTAACGTCAAATTTACTAGTATATTATTGTAACTGACTATGTTATTACTTAGTGTAACATTATACTTATCATAAGTTCTTGTACTGTACTTTCAAATTTTGTTGTATATTTCTAAACAAGATTTGTTGTTATTATTTTTAATGTTATATTTCGTCTAACCAAAACAAAGTAACAGAGTTTTAAGTCTCACCACTTCTCCATATCGCACCCACCCCTCTGATCAATGAGTCTGCCACTTTCGGCAAATGAGGTATAACATTAATATAACTATATGAATACTTATCCAAAATGAATACTTATCCAAATAACTTTTCAAATAGCATAGAACTTCGAAAATATATGTAGATTACACTCAAACTTGTTCAAGATATACTTCTATAGATCTTCTATAGCTCTAACTATCAGCAGTAGACTCGCTGCAGCATTTAGCACGCTCGTCGGTCGTCGCGCGTCGTCAGGTAAAGAGAGCACCATTCAATATTCCTGTTAGCGCAGCGCGTAGATGTGATTTGAATAATTCAAGTAGTTCCCAATCGAAGTTCTTTTAATTACATTCTACTAATGAGAATGTTCGCCAAATGCAGAGCTCTGCGTTTAATACGGAAATGTTTATTACTTTTGTGTGCACTTCATTAAAATTACATTTATAGATTTAAGCTTTCTCTCGTATAATGTGTTAGGTACTAAAGTACAGAGAACTTACTGTAAAAATACATTATGATCACTGATTTCATAGAATGGCAGGTGTTAGGGATAATGTTATAGTAAGAATGAAAAAGAGCGTGCTCAGGTGGTTTGGGTACATAGAGAGGATGAGTGATGAAAGAATGGTAAGAAATATATATGAAGCAAACGTAAGAAAGGTAGGGGAAAACCTGGGTTGACCTTCGAGAACTTGGTACTGGAGGAAGGTGACGTAAAAAACATGAGGATCCCTCTGAGTGAAGAGGGCATGAATCACTTCGATTGATGACAGTGGATGCGGAGAGAGAAGTGTGCAGGGACCGTAGCGTTTGGCGCTCCGCTCTCTCTGACTACTCCGCGAGGGATACAGCATCTGCTGACACTTTATAAAGCGCATGGAGTTGTGGAATTTAATACTGGGACACTGACACTTCCTCTATCTATGGCTAAGAATTATAAATAATAGACTTTCATAATAGACTTTCAAAATAGTCTTTCATTTCGTTAATGGAAATATCATCATTATTCAGTCTAAATTTGATATTAATATAAAAATTTTGGTTTTTTTAAGTTTACAAGGAAATAAAATTTACTTAATCTTTTAACAAGTTGAAAAATACATTTTTAGAAAACGTATAAAAATTTGAACGCGGCGGGTTTCATATCCACGCCTTTTGTCCAAGGCATGGAGGTGAACGCATTGGCTTGCTGGGTTAGACAGTATCCAAGAGGTGGGGTTCAAATCCCGCTGCGGTCAATTATTTGAACGTTTGCAAGAACAATCTTTTACTTCCCCGTGTTTAAAAGTCAAAGCAGATACTCGGACTCAACACTCAACCTCGTATAAGTTAAACTTTTATATTTATATTTTAAGTACTTTTATATCAAATATTAACGCAGAAGTTTTTAAAGTATTATCAATTACGCAATTTACATAATTATACTTTTTAAAGAAATAAGAGGCACAAGTACAGTTAAGTAGAAAACAAGTTAAATTATACAAAGTCATAAAAAATTACTCAGTTATTCTTTTTAAGGCCCTATCTAAATATCATTACACTTAACTGTGGCTTCGAATCTCCAGACAAATTATGCATTCTACATTACCTACCTACTGTACAGAGTTGAGTTCCGCTACCCAGTATTAATGCGTTTATGTAGCTTCACGTTGTATTCCGAGTGGGAATCGAACCCACAACCAGTATATATCGTGGTCTTATTTTTTGTTTGCTTTTTTACTTAGCTTCGGATATGTACAATCAGATTGACATTAAATAAGTCAATTTTCAATTCCATATCTCTAAAACTTATTTTAATTAAAAGACTAAAACGGATGAAAATCTTTGAGTTAGTGAACTGCTAGTCTAAAAATAGAAGTAATGATCTGTTTCATAAAGATAAACAAGCAACTTCCCCTAAAATACACTGAGCTATTGCCGATGGAGACACTCGCGACAAAAAGTTTCGGTAGAAGTTTAGGTTAACATAGAAATACTCATATTATTCTTATTGACTTTGTGTATCGGCTGTTAAATTTTTAATGTTCTGTGGTCATTGTTATTTAGGATAATTATTATATAATAATTTTAATTTCAGGTTCAAAATACTCTCAAAATAACGTTATGGATATGACAAAAAGTAGATGACATTTTAGTCAATATGAATTTTACAGAAGACCAAAAACAACTAGCACCGTCTACGATGACGTCGTTTAATAGCTATTTCAGTGATTTAAACTAAATATATAACTATTTTTTCACTTTTAGAAAGTATTGAAATCAAGGGCAAATACTTTTATTCAAACTAAGAGGTTAGATGCTTCATTTTTTTAACATTACATAATTTAAAACAGGACACAGGTTCACTAAAGTGCAACATACCTGAGAAAAAGGGCGTAAGAATTTCAACGGGACTTTTTTACAATTCATTGAAATTCTTAGAAATTTAAATTAATATTTAAGTATGTATTTAGGTCAGTTATAAAATGACGCTTTTGGAGTGATGCCCTTTTGGTCTCCATCAAAGAAGGTCCGTCGGATAAGTTTAAAAGATATAAAAGTTATAACACTAAGTTGAAAATTATATCGTCATTAAAAGTCACGTCTTTCTGTTATCACCCGCTTTACTGATAAGAGGGCTTTTCCCTCGTCACTTAATTTTTTCTTTGAAAATTAAATTATGTTTAATTAAATAAATTATTCGTTTTGAGACATTAAATGAGTTTGTGAGATGATATTCTTTGCTTTGGTAACGATGACTAAGTCAGAGATATCTATTATATTATTAACTACCAGTGCTCACGACTTTGTCCGCGTGGAGTTTAATAAAGTAGCCTAACTTACACTTTATTACATCTGCTATCTGCTAGTGAAAATCCCGTTAAATAGTGTTTAGCCGTTCCAGAGATAAATTGAAACAAACAAACAGACAGATGGACAAAATATATACATACGTAAGCATTTAGTAAAAAGCGGTTATTTTAATATTACAAACAGACACTCCGACTTAATTTATTAGTAGTATAATTATTAGTATTATAAAGTGGAAAGTTTTAGGAACGATTACATTAAAATTATATTTATTTCTCCGCTCTGGTGGCAAAATAAAGAACGGCATTGATTTCAGTCATTCAACACGCAATGTCTTAGATTCGATTGAAAAGAGGAGTCCGGAGTGTATTGACATTAGGCTCTCTCTGCCCACCCTTAATATGATATGCAGGAAGTTAATGAAAATCTTATAAATATGTCATGGCATAATTTAAAAAATATATATTTTGTGAAAATCCCATGACATTTTATTACTCTTATTAGTATGATGTATATTTGATAATAACATAATTGTTGTAACTAATTAAAACACACGTTTCTAAATCTGTCTCATTCCTCCTTTTAAACGTTCACTAATGCGCCTCTAATAAGAATTACAACGTCACGAGTACATTTTACTAAAGCATGCGCTGAAAAACTTCCAGTTTTCACAAAAATTTGCGTTATTTTGAATTAGCCCAGAAAAAATGGAACTATTTCCCGCTCGCTGCGATTCTCAACGATTTCTAGTTTTTATTTTATCTCTTTAAATTATGGTTTTAGAGAGGTTTTTTTTAAATATTTAGTTCTGTATTCGGTATTTGCGAACTTTTCTGGCGTAAGAGCGTAAGAGCTTTTTCATCGTGAACAAAAAATCCATTTTGTTTTGTGTATTTTTAAGCCAATATTTGCGGGAATTGTAACTTCCTCGTGTAGTTTGTAGATGTTTCAAACAAACTTCGATCAATTTTTCATTTTTGGCCTACATTTAGTTGATAAAATAAGTAAACTTTTAAAAAAAGTAGATTGTAAAGAGTAACAAAGAACCCGCATAACATGTAGTCAAAGAGATCTAATGTCAAGACACTCTGTTCTCCACTTCTATATTGCATATTGACTAACGGAACTCAACCCCACGCTTTGTCTTCTTATCAAAGTGGTACAATAAAAATAATTTAAAAATTATTCCCCGAGTGGAAATAGAACCCACGACCAATCACGTTTACAGTCACACTGTGCCACGATGACGATTTAAAGGATATGTACATAGTATTGATGTTTTTTATATTAGACTTTAATTGAACCACCCAAGATGAATATTATGTTTTTTGTTCACTTTCTGTATGTGTGAAACTTGCGACAATTTGGAATTACTCTACGCCGAAACATAAACTAGTGAAAAATTCAGTTTCCTTAGTTGTCTACTTTTACAAGTTAAAACTACAGTTTATCTTAACTAAACTAAGACTTTTATATTCAGTATAAACTTACCTGAGATAAGAAGTGATGTCCTTGTAGTCTCACGCTGATCCACCGTTTGTGACGAACCGCCAAACTGACTGACTTCACTCGTTTCACTCATTTTTTGGTCACATACATATTTTTTTATTTTTTCTCTTAGTTACACAACAGTTCATTGTCACCTTATCACTGTAATAAAATAAATTTAAAGAATTTTATTTATTTTTAAATATATAATAATGCATTAATTATTACTATTTGTTAAATCTAAATTATACTAACAAGCTCTTATAAATTGTTCTAAATTGAATCGTACTGACATAAATATTATAATAATAGAAGTACTCGTTGTAAGTACAACTTTATATAGGGTAAAACTAGGTAAAACGCCCCAGTTGACAAAACGCCCCACAGCCATAGCAGGCACATTAAGAAAGCTAGATGATACACGTATTGCATGGAGAGTAGCCATAAGTTGATAAACAACATAGCTAATGTGCACGTGTGGTTTATTACGCTCCGTTAAAAAATATTAATAAATTTAGTGTTTCAGTGAAGTTACAATTTGTGGTAAGTTGCAAACATTTTTTTATATTTTAATACTCATTAAATTTAAGTTAAATTGATATTAACTGTTGAAAATAAACATAAATACACTTTATTATAAATGTTCGTTAAACGTGATAACTTTGAAATTGAGGCTTTTTTCTTGATAGGGCGTTTTAAAAAGCAAAATTTGCAATACGCCCCACCGCATGTTTTTTAAAATGCCCCGGTACTGAAATTACATAGATACCAATTTATATTGTATTTTTATTACAGAGTATATCTCGTAAATATAAACGCAAGACTCTTCGAGCTTCTTGGAGGCAATGCGATCTGTATGAAGTAAAAAAATGGGAGAGAATGAAGCTTCAAAGCACTTCAAAGTTCCATCTTTGAGAAGCACCTTAAAACTGTTCGGATATGGACATAAATAAAAGCGTTGAATGTAAATAAAATTACTACATAACAAAGTCTTCTGAAGACTGGAGATTCAAGTTTGACACGTTCAGGGTACCACGTTTGTGTAACAACTATGGGCAGAAAGCTGTTAAAAGCAGCAAGATTTGATTTTATTCTATTCAACTATTTTATGATCATTTTAATTTGGTTTATGTCAAAGTTAATTGAAAAGACTATTATGTTGATCATTTATTTAGAAGACTGATGTTTTTTTAATGTTACAACTTTTCTTTTAATTAATTACTTACAAATGAAAATGTATTTTTTTTTAATTAGAGCTTTTAAGGACTTTTAAGTCTTGCCTTACATTTGTGGTACGTTTGTAAGTTATTAAACTATTGATATATTGTGTTTTTTTTACGTTTTGGATAAAATTTAGGTATGGACATATATGAGGACATTTTAAATTGCATGGGGCATTTTATAATACAAAACGAGGCGTATTAGGTAACATGTACCTGATAAAACGCCCCACTCCATGTCTACAAAAAAATTGAAATAGATCTTTAACCATCGTTCCAATTACAATAAGCTTTTGTAAAATTATTGTTAACGAACCAATTAACGTCCAGGAATAAAAGAAATAATGAAATCTATGATTATTTGGGTTTTATTGAAGATTAAAAAAAAGTGGGGCGTATTACCAAGTTTTACCCTACACCGACCGTATCCTACTCTCTTAAAATTAGTATCATATAAATTTATATTTATTTACTTGATTACTTGATTTCTAGTGTTTCTTGTAAGCATTGTGCGAGTACAAAGTGTTAAGATTGACTGTTGTAAATTATTACAACAGGAACTTTACTTATTTTTCAGATATAAATGACTGTATTGTGTTATTGAAGAATAAATACCTAAACCAAAAAAAAAATCTAATAAAAATAATTGGTACGAATTACGAAATCAACTCAAATTTATTTTTAAACACTTTTAAAGTGTTATTTTACACTTAGGAAAATTGTAAAATACATTTAAAAAACGTATAAAAATTTGAACGCAGCGGGATTCGAACCCGCGTCTCCTGAAAACCGTAAAGGCGATCTGACGACAGCCACGCATGGCAGAGCGTCAAAATTACTAACTTCTACGTTTGATAATTTCAGAGTTTAGTTGTAATTGTTAATTAAGTTAAAATGAACAGTTTTCTATAGTTAAAATTCTAAAATATAATAAGTAATGATTTTTTTCAGCTTCACGCTGTATCCCGCACACAGCAGAGTAGACAGAGGGAACCTAGTATTAAGATACTGCGTTCCCCATTTTCCGCCGAGTTCGGAGGCATTGCGTGTTAAGTGGAATTTAACGCCACGCTTTACCTCGACACCAGAGCAAAGAAAATGGAAATATTAAATATATCCACTCCTCGAGTGGGAATCGAACCCACAACCAGTCGTTTACAGTCACACGCTTGTGCCACTGGGCCACGACTGGCCACAATTGAATTTATTTCATCATAAAGTATTGTATTTTAGTATAATTCATGTTCGTATAAATGAAAAATACTAAAAAACGATAGTTATAATACTTCGCTAGGCCGCTCTGGAAGGGGCAGAGAACGAAGAATAGTATCTTACAGTATTTTAAAGTATGTCATCATATAAATTATTAGTACTAGCTCACTAATATCTATTAATATTCCTTAGCCTAAGGATGCAAGTTACATTTAATTTAAAAGACTATTATTACTATTTAACTAATTTATATTACTCTATGCCCATGTATCATAAATATGTCAAAAAAAACTAAATGTAAAAAAAAACTATCATTCATCTTAAAAACAGAATAAAACTGTATGGACTTTAATCCTAACAGGACTAAAGTCCACTTACTTGTGATATAATATATATTTCAACACCATTTTTTCATCACCATTCACAAATACACATTCAAAACCTGCACAAAATTTAATAAAATATTTATACACACCACGACATTATAATATAATGAAGAAGATTACAAACTGATAAATAAGAACAGAGGAAACAAAGGAATAATAGTAAGCGCATCGAAAACAAAGTAACGACTGTTAGGAATTAAATATTAGTCGATACGCCGGTGAAAGATGTGTAACTACCCGCGGCTTGCGAATATTATTTATGAACTAAACTAGCGACCCGCCCGCGGCTTCGCCCGCGTGAACTACAATTTTTGTATCTCATTTCTGGTCCTTAAACGTTGGGTGTTTTATTAAATAGGAAACCTATGTTTGACTTTGCGTCATAAACTAAGATAGTTTATGACGCAAAGTCAAACATAGGAAATTTTATTGAAATTCCTTAAGCGGTTTATATCTTTTATACAACCTTTAAGAGTTGATTTTGAAAATAGTTGACCAAGAGTCAACTTGACCAAATACCTGCATCAGATTGCACGTCGGGAGATATCGCCGGCGTGCCACGAGTGTAATGCGCCCGTTGATACGGTGCATCACACTCTGGCCGAATGTCCCGCTTGGGCCCCACAGCGTCATGCCTTGATGGCTGTAGTGGGTAGGGACCTCTCATTATCCAGTGTGGTGGGCGCCATGTTGGATAGTGAGAGGAACTGGTCTGCGATGGTCTCCTTCTGCGAATCTGTCATCGCATTGAAGGAGGCCGCGGAGCGGATTCGCGAGTCCAGTGCAAACATAGATCCGCTCCGTCGTCGGAGGCCAGGGAGTAGGAGAATGCGGTACGCGCATCTCCAACTTCCCCTACCTTAGAGGAGCTACTGCGGGAGGGTCGGGATGATCCTCTTGCAAGTCATCAAGGCTGCGGGTGCTCTGGAAGAAACCCCGGAGCACCCTGAAGGCGACGGTGGCCCGCAATAGGCGGGCCTTCCACCGAGGCGTCGTAGCAGAATGCGCGAGCGATCCTGCGACGTCCTCATGAGGGTGGAGAGGGTTTCCGCTGGGTTTTAGTGGGTAGTATCGGACTCACCGGTGAGTCCCACAGTATCATCCGTACGCAAGGCTACCTTACGAACGGATGATCTGCGTAAACAGCATTTCCCAGCGACAAAAAAAAAAAAAAAAAAAAAAAAAAAAAAAGAGTCAACTTGACCAAGGGTCAACTATTTTCATTCCGAATTTTATCATAATTAGGCTGATAGATTAGCTATGAAAGCGTAATAAACAGACAGACTGTTAAATTTATAATATTAGTATGAGGTTATATATTTTTTCTTAAATTCCCGGCAGATGTTGTCGCAGACACAGCTAGAACATTTTATTGGAGCACAGTTCCGTATACAATATTTTTTGTTTTGCCATAATTTGTGAGAATATAAAGATTTTTTGGATTCGAAACACGTGAGCATGCTACATAAAGCTGCCCATGTGAAAAGCACGGTTTATGTAAGTGCACACCCGCTACCTTAAGGGTCTGGCCTTGGGCTTTATTAATGGTCATCGCAAAAGCAATTTTTAATAGGAATTGCAATCTCTTAAATTGGAAAGGCAAATCCGTTGGTATGATTGGGATTCGAGGAACGAATACGGTCTCTCCTCTGGCCGTTAATAGTCCTTAAGCCTCAATAAGTCTTCATAGTAAAAAAATCACTAATTAAATTTCTTATTTAATTAAGAACCTAAAGTATTTTTTAATTATTTAATGAAAAAGAATATATAGGAATACGCAAAATATAATTAATATAACCTAACACAAAAGGACAACTGAGGAACTAACCTATTTACTTAGAATTTAAATTTACTTTACTTATAATTACTTTTAAAATCGTGGATGTACTAACATATGCTAATATAATAGAATAATATAAAGACTTAAATTATAGTTTCGAATGAATATAAAAATATAAGAAGACAAAATAAGTAAATTAGAGAAAAAGATAATGAACTGAACGGAGCATAAATTTGTATATTTTTGTACGTGCATCAACATCTGCCCTCGCAGCACTGCCCGCTCGGGTAAGCGTAGCTTGAAACATGCACTCCCCCTGCTTCACCGCACGTGTATACCGCCTGCGCTCACGTCACATCTCCAGATATTTAATATACGTATTGGTAATATAGCAACGGGATTGATTATTTATCGAATTAAGATTGATTCGATATATATTTTGTATAAGTAAATTTTAATGTTAATTTAATGTTAATTTAATACATATGTAAAATTAATTAAATATTTTAACGTTAAATAATTAAGAAAGTGTGAATATTTAATCCCGAACTATCAACTATATGGATTCAGTTAGTTCAAAATGTTTCATAAACCTAATTCTAATTAATCGTTTAATTACTAAAAGCTTGGTTTTAAAAACATTAGTAGTCTATATCAGTCAAACGGTTTGTATTTTTTATACAAAATATCATCCCCTATTGCAACTCATTGGGGGTTGATTTTTTAAGAACAGATTTGCCAATATTTACACCTAAGTTGTCTATTATAATGCCAAAATTCAATACAATAGTTGAAACAGATTAGATATTTCCTAAAACCTTTCATCCCCTATTTTACACATAAAGGGGTTGGTTTTTAAGAATTATGGTAGCCTATGTTTGATCTTGTCTCATAAATATTTTCCTGAGAAAAATCAGGGAAATCGGTTAAGCGGTTTGGATTTTACCTACAACATTCCTTCCTCTATTTGGACCCCTTAAGGGTTGGGTTTGAAAAAAATAGGTAGCCTATGTTTGACCTTGCATCATAAACTCTCTTCCTGAGAAAAATCAGGGAAATCGGTTAAGCGGTTTGGATTTTATTTACAACATTCCTTCCCCTATTTGAACCCCTTAAGGGTTGATTTTGAAAAAAATAGGTAGCCTATTTTTGACCTGGCATCATAAACTCTCTTCCTGAGAAAATTCAATACAATCAGTTAAGCGGTTTAGATTTTTCATACAAACTTTAATCACCTATTTCAACCCTTTAGGGGTTGATATTTAAAAAAAAAAGTAGCCTATGTTAGACACAGTGTCATCAACTACTTTCATTCCAAATTTCATCTAAATCCGTCCAGTAGATTAGCCGTGAAACCATGACAGACAAACACACAGACTTTCGCATTTATAATATAAGTATGGATGCTAATACTTATAATGCTTAAATACATGAATATGATATAATATTATGTATAGTGTGTTTATATAATAAGTATATAAGAAAATATAAATGATAAATAAATAACGTATGATATTATGTAAACGTACAAATGAAATATACTAAATAAACAATAATTATAGATAACTAGCGGCCCGCTCGCGGCTTCGCCACGTGTACTGCCTAATTGTTTCGCTATGTTGCAACCCTCGGGGGTGGATTTTTGAAAAATAAAGTAGCCTATGTTTGACCTTCGGCTATCAACTGTATGTATTCCAAAATTCATTACAATCGGTCAAGCGGTTTAGATTTTTCATATAAACTTTCTTCCCCTATTTCAACCTTTTAGCGGTTAATTTTTGAAAAAATAAGTAGCCTATGTTAGACCCAGTCACTTTTACTACTTTCATTCTAAATTTCATCCAAATCGGACCGGTAGATTAGCCGTGAAAGCGTGACAGACAAACACACAGACTTTCGCATTTATAATATAAGTATGGACTAGCGGCCCGCTCGCGGCTTCGCCGCGTGAACTATTTCGTTATATTGCAACCCTCGGGGGCGCATTTTTAAAAAATAAAGTAGCCTATGTTTAAGCTTAGATTATCAACTATAGTTATGCCAAAATTCATTCAAGCGGTTTACATTTTTCATATAAACTTTCATCCCCAATTTCAACCCTTTAGAGGTTGATTTTTGAAAAACTAAATAGGCTATGCTAGACCCAGTCACTCACACATTCACACACAGACTTTCGCATTTATAATATAAGTATGGATAGTTCACTACAATGTTAAGAGAAAAGATCCAGACCATATATTATAAAGTAGTTCTTAGTACTCAAATATATTATTAAGATATTATTCAAAATCTTCTAGACTTCGATAATAGCTGAGATTACTTGTCTATTCCAATAGTATCCCTAATGTGATCCCTTCAAACAAATACTATTTCTCAAAAATATATAATATTTTAATATTTGGCTGTTGCTATGAACAGGTATTATTAACCGATTCATTTTACGTCATTATGTAAAAGATAAAATTAGCTTTTAACATATTTCTAAAGTGTTATTGACACACTTAAGTAATAGAAAACGGAATTTTAAGAAATTTAACGCAACAGAATTTGAACCTGCGCCTCTTGGGAACCGTGCAAGTGCTGTGATCGCTAAGACATGCATTGAATGTGAATTTTGTTGGGTTCAATTTTTTACGTATTTAAAAATGTCTTAGACTAAATTTAATTTATTATTTTCATGATTCGCCACTTGCCTTGACAATGCCTCTGAATTCGGCGGAATATGGGGAACGGAGTGTCTTTAACACTTGTTAAAGACACTCCGTTCCTCACACTAGTTTCATTATCTCTACCCTGCTATGTGCGGGATACAGCGTGAAGCTAAAAAAAAAGTAAAAAAAAATATCATGATATGAGGCCATCGCAGTAGTAACAGCGTCTTACTATAAACGTGACAGTTGTGGCTTAGTGGTTACAGAGTGACTAAGAAAAGAGAGACTTAGACGATTTCCAAAGGGCATGAGTTTGAGTCCCGCTGCGTGTAAATTTTTAATGTTGTAACAATACTCTATACTTCTTTTAAATTTTACCCTTTAAAATACCATCTTACTACAAAACCTTTATTCTTTAAACGCATCTTATATATTAATATCTTATTAGTAGCTCCTAACCTTTCAATACACCAATACTTTATATATTTCATAATATTAACGATAATGTAAACTAAAATGCCCATACAACACTGTTTAAAGATGGCGGTGCGTCGCGGTAGACGTACGGTGTATATTTGATAAACCTCATCATATAAATAACTTTCCTAACATCTAATGTTCTTAATATTATTATTTACCATATAATATATATTCTTCTATTTAATTAGTTATCATTTCATATTTATTTTATGCAAATTTGCTATTAATAATACAATAAACTTACCAAGAAAATCTTCTTAATTTGAAATTATGCATCTTACCAATTCCTTTGCACCTTAAATAATATTTTTTTTAACTAAATATATGCTTCCTTGTGCTTAATTTGTAATATTTTCAATTTAATTTCAATAATTTCCTAAGCGTCCTTTTATTACGTCATCCTCCCGCCAAGCCCCTTTTCTTTTTCTTTTTTAAAATTCCATAAACTATAACTTGCCAGTATGGCATTCAGCCTACACATAACATTTATAAAAATATTAATTATCTTTTTATTTATTATTTATTTAAAAATATTAAATAAAATATTGTCTTTATATTATTATTAAATCAATTTACAATATATTATTTAGTAAAAATATTTTATGCACATTCCTACGTATATTTTAGTATAGTATGGATTGTTACAATGTCTTTTGTATAACCTTAAAATGTCAATATACATATATTGTGATATGCGATATACATATATGTGTGTAACTAACGCAGTTATTATCGTTATAAAATGTTATAATTATGTACTCACTGTTTAAGCTAATAAATAAATATTATTAAAATTAAAATAAATATTATTATTATATATGTATTTAATGTAAATTATAACAGATTTGATTTTGGATTACATTCCATAACTTGTTAAACAACATCATCAATTATTTTGTTATTATTTCATTTAATCTCTTTTTTCTTAACCTTTAAACTAATAGTAAACTTAGATCACTTTTAATTAAAATATTGATGAAAGTATCGTATTGAAATTCTTAGCATGAAAATCTTAAATAGCAAAGTAGAAGTGCTACAAGACTTCTCGGATCGCGAACTATCAGCAACGTTGGCAAGAATGCACAACAAACCGGTACTTGTTGTAATAAATTTATTTTTTACTAGCTGTGCCAGCGACTTTGTTTGTATAAAAAATACCAAAAAAACATTATAAATTTTGGAATAAAAGGAGCCTAAGTAAATACATATTATATCAGCTATAATCCGGTGAAACTATTGTCAAAATCAATTTAGGCGTACCAGAGATTAGCTGGAAGAACAGACAGACAGACAAAACTCGTTAAAAATATTAATTTGGTATGTGTCATACACAAGCGACTCCTCTGGGCTTTGCCTGCGTAACTAAACAATTTTACAAACAAACTTTAATTTCTTATTTCTCCCCCTCTAGAAGGTGACTTTTGAAAAAAAGTGGTCTATGTTTAACTCTGGTTCTTCAACTATTTTCATTTCGAATCCTATTCAAATAAGACAATAGGAAAGAATAACACACAGACAAACAGATACACATTTATAATACTTGTATGAATATGCATTTAGTAAAATGCATGCAGTATTATTTGCTACTGCAAACAGACATTAAAATTTTATTTATTCCCATAGATTAGCGATCCAAGGCAGCGAGACTTAAGATTTTTTACAATGTGTGGTGAATTGAGATGAGTCGTGGCCTACTTCCGGCGCTCGAGCCGCGGACATTTAAATATCACTTCTAACGCGCTATATCATATTCTATAGTGCTTGAGTGCAGTTGAGGCGCTCCGGTCTGATGGGTTCGGATTCGAATCTCGTTTACGCTAAATATCTATGTTATTATTATATTATGAAGTATATAAATCAATTATAGAAATAATTTTAGTACGAGATTGACCTTCAAATCCTTAAGTGAGCGTGAAGTGAATAATTAAAAAACAATACCTTACAGATCGTCGTGTTTGTGGGTTCCATTCTGGTTTTGGGTAAAGATTATGTTTAAATTATTTTCATAGTTCAATTGGAGAATGAAGTGTCTTTATTCTAGGTTCCACCTGACTACTCTGCTATGCGATATAGCGTTAAGCTACTTTTTTCATTTCCCCGCACTGGTATTTAAGGCAAAGTGCCTTGTGTTCCAGTGAACACGCAATATCTTAATCTCTGGCGGGGCGCAGAGAATGGAGTATCTTGACACTAGGTTCTCTCTGCCTGCTCTGCTATGCGGAAAAAAGCGTGAAGCAGTAAAAATATATAAATGATAAATAATACTTCTTTCATCAGTGTTAATTAAACCCAACTAGCACCAACTATTACTGACTGCCTTCATGAAGTAATTGTAGTAGAAGTTTCATAGTTGCAACTTGAAGTAAAACCTTTTATATCTAGAAATGAGTCTTGAGACTAATTGCTTTTTCCAACTTTCGTTGTTTAATTATAAACGTATAAGTAGGTACGTTAGTTTGTAGTATTATTAAAATATAATTACATATGTAATAGGAATTTTATGTAAGTTATTCAATACAAAAGTATTAGTAGAATATAGGAAAGCGTAAAAAATTGTATACCTATACGTTTGTGTGGTAAAAGTAACACCTAATTAATGAATTTTCAAATGTTAACACTCCTTGGAATTGAAATGCTCGCTACAGTCTATTTCAAAGGTGACATAATCCATACTTATATTATAAATGCGAAAGTCTGTGTGTTTGTCTGTCACGCTTTCACGGCTAATCTACCGGTCCGATTTGGATGAAATTTAGAATGAAAGTAGTAAAAGTGACTGGGTCTAACATAGGCTACTTATTTTTTCAAAAAACCACCCTAAAGGGTTGAAATAGGGGATGAAAGTTTATATGAAAAATCTAAACCGCTTGACCGATTATAATGAATTTTGGTATAAATATACTTGATAATCTAAGTTTAAACATAGGCTACTTTATTTTTCAAAAATCCACCCACGGGGGTTGTAATATAATGAAGCAGCTATGTAGTTCACGCGGCGAAGCCGCGAGCGGGCCGCTAGTCACTAATAAATATTTGTACCAGTAAACTAATGAATTTCAAAAAAAAGTCCCGCTGAGTTTCTTGCGCCGGTTCTTCTCAGGTCTGAGGCATTAACTTTAGTGAACATGTGTCCGATGGTAAATTTGCCGTTCAAAAAATGAAGCATGTAACTTTTAATGATGAGTAAAACTATTTGACTTGAACTTTCTGGTACAGAAGACGTCTCGACATTGAGTGGTAATTGGAGAACATCATCTACATCTTTGTTTGCTTCATTTTCTTCATAAACACGCGCCAGGCCTCGGCTGGGATGTAAATGAAATTCGTCCACATAAATTTTCTTAAAAAGTAGTTTAGTCAGATGCAGTTCTAAATATTATACAAAGAATATTAATTTATTTATGAGAATCTCATGGCGCAGTGAGACAGCATTTGACTGTAAACGCAGTGGTCGTGGGTTCAATTCCCACTTGGGGGGTTTTTGTTTATATATTATTTTCATTTCTCCACCTCGCACAATGAAATATGTGTTGAGTTTCGCCACTTAACACGCAATGCCTCGATTCATCTTTTATATTTTTAATACGGTGAATGTATTATATCTTTAAATTAACTAAATAAAAAAGCAAGCATCTGAATGTAATACATATTACTTATTTACAATATCTATGATATACTCGTATATGTCATCAAGTGAGTACACGATTCTTCAAAAATATAGCGAAGAAAAAAACAATAAAAAGTAGTGCGCTTTTCTGGCACAACAGTGTGAGTAGAGGAAACCCCCAGTCAAGACACTTGTCCACTTTCCATTATTTTTTTTTAGCTTCTTCACGCTGTATCCCGCACACAGCAGGGTAGGCAGAGGGAACCTATTGTTAAGACACTGCTTTCCGAAGAATTCGGAGGCATTGCGTGTTAAGTGGCGGAACTTAACGCCGCACTTTTCAATTAACTTAAGACATTACGTGTTGAGAGACGCAACTCAACGCCGTTTCTTTTGTTGTTATAAGAGCGGAGAAATAAGAAAAAATTCAAACATAATTATTCCTCCAAGAGGAAATCGAACCCACAACCATCACTATGATAACGCCACGATGGCATCATAAAACAATATTGTATCATATTTCAATTAAGGAGAACCTTTTAGAAAAGTTACAAGTAATTAATCGCAATGGTGAAGTTGTTACCCTCTACTCCCGTCTTCCGTCACGGAGGGGGGTCGAAGTCACTCACAAACTTTGGTATATATTTAAAACAAATTAGAGATTGCCCTAAAACTACGTTTCATTTGAAGACGGAGGAAACAAAGCGGAGTCTCAATAACAAAGGGGCAAGTCTATTAATACACATAATTTGAATTTAATATTAATTATTAAAGTTTAGAGGGAACAGCTCAGTGCGTTCACGTTGTCTTATAGATTGGTTTCGTTTTGTTGAGTTGATGTATTTTCGTATATATTATCTTTGTATGTATGTATTTCATATTTTATGGAACACAAAAAATAGGCATATAAAGAGTTGTATTTTATCGATATCGATGTTGAAAAGAGATAGATATAGATTTATCTACAAATAAAAATAATATATACTTTTATCGATATTGCTATGAAAATGTCAGCAGCATGGGATAGCGTGTGACAGTGAATGCGATTGTTTGTGAGTTTGATTCCCACTCAGTTAGAGTTGATATTCAAGACAAAGTTTCTCGTTGAGTCCCGCTACTCAGCATGCGATGTCTCAATTTCGGACGGAGCATAGAGAATGGAGTGACACTAAGTTCTTTCTGACCACCCCGATGTACAGGTAAAAGTATAAATAATAAAATTACAAAAATGAATTCCTTAATAAAACACTCCAAATGCACCAAATCAGTCTAACCTATCTATTATACCTATCTCCAGGAAACCCTCACAAAACCGTTCCCTTTCACAAAAACAGTCCCAATCCATCGACAGAAATCACTGCATTAATTGCTCTCAATTCGCATATAATAGAATTAATTTCTCACGGATCTTGAACTGCTAATTTGTATTGCTAATTGGTTGAACCGTTTCGTTCATTCTTTCAGTTGTTTGTTAGTTCCGCGGTGTACAGCGAGGAGTACAGCGAGCTCGAGTTGTTCGCTTCTTGCGAACAAATATTTATGGCTCTTAATACACTTGTTCAAAGTACTTTGAGATTTATTTACAATTTATGGTTATTTATGATGTTTGTGTGTTTTTTATGAAGTAGTTGTTTGACGTTTATTTTTTTCCTAGTGTGTATGAAGTTTCAATAAAAATGCAGCTTTACTATTGTTCTACGTAGCAGGGTAATCAGAGAGAATGTACTATCAAGACATTCGGTTTCCCACTTTCCAATTAAATTGAAACATTGTATGTTAAGTGACAGAACTCAACGTTACGAGGAAGGTCCTATATAGCAGAGAGAAAATAAAATTACTTAAATATATTTATTCCCCCAAAAATGGAAAGAATCTACAATCTACAACTACATAGTTTATATTCAGACGCTATGCTCAGATGGCCTGTAGTAATAATAAAACTAACAAAGCGTTCTTGTCAAAATATTATTTTCTTTAAGTTTCCTCTCATTTATTTAGTTAAAAAAAAGTCGTAAAACTGTATTTTTACATATTTCTGATGCATTAAAAGCCTACATGCACTTATTTCTTATTATAAATTTCATGAATATCTCGAGGCAATTGTGGCGCATTGTGACGTCGTCTACTTCTAAGCAACCTGTACTACTGTAGTTATGGGTTCGATTTCAATTCTAGGAAATGGGTATATTTAAATCAAAAAGACATTTAAAGTATTTTCCTTAGTGTGGAATAACACTTTAAAAATGTTTAAAAAATATATTTAAATCATGTTCATTTCCCCGCTCTGCTGACAACAAACATAGCAATCTTGAGTTCGACCATTTAAAATGCGATGTCTTCGAGTAGAAAAAAAAGAAAAACGTAGTATATTTACACTAATATCTCTACCTACCCTATTATAAAAGAAAAAAAAACAAAGCATGAACATCTTATAAATCCTTCTCTTCTTGTTGTTCAATATTTCCCAACACCAAAGAGATTTCAGCGGAAAAATTTTGGCCGTGAATTGGAGCATAACGTGAAGCATTGTGCTTTCCACCGCGTTACTGTAATTAGGGTGACTAATTGCCACACTAATGATAGAGAGCGTGTTTTTTGATACGAAAATGCTGTTTTAGCTGGATTTTACCACATTCTGTTTAGTTATTTTATGTATTGTTTCTACTTTTTATTATTTTATGTTTTTGTAATGAAATGAAACTATTGTTGCTGTCTTATGTGATGATTTTTCTTATAAGAGCGCAAAAATAACAATCATTTAATTGAAGTATTTCTTCGAGTGGTATTTGGACCTGTCTAATTAATTAAGTCTTATTAATTAATTAATTAATTTGGATGGTCTAATTAATTAAGTTATGATAGAATTTATTATTTATAGGGACTTTTTTTAAAATCAAGAATTAATAAATACAAATATGTATCAGTGACAATGATACCTTTGGAATAGACAGAAATCGAAATGAAATCAATTAAAACTTTTACTCCTAATATATAGAATATGTATGTACTCGTACATATATGGCGTTTTGAGAATTTCTTGTTTATTTCATCTCATTTTTGCTAATAATATTCATATTCTTCGAAAAATACACAGCAGAAATATAATAGAGGCCAGTTGTGGGGCAGGAGCACCTTAGAGTGACTGTAAACGTGACTGGTATCGAGTTCGATCCACACTCAATAAGTGGAAATATTTAAGAATTTAATTTGTACACATTGTGGCCAGTCATGGCCCAGTGGCACAAGCGTGTGACTGGTTGTGGGTTCGATTCCCACTCGAGGAGTGGAAATTATATTTCCATTTTCTTTGCTCTGGTGTCGAGGTAAAGCGCGGCGTTAAGTTCTGCTACTTAACACGCAAGCCTCCGAATTCGGCGGAAAGTGGGGAACGGAGTGTCTTAACACTAGGTTCCGTCTGCCCACCCAGCTGTGTGCGGGTTACAGCGTGAAGCTAAAAAAATAGAAGAAAAAGAGAAAAAAAAAAAGAATTGTTCGCTCTAAAGTAAACGTAAGGTACGGCGTTAACTTCTGCCAATTAATACGCAATGCAAATAAATATAATGCTAATCTAAAAATCCCACAATTTCTAATCCAATAAACTCATATTCTTATTTCACAACGATTAAGTAAACAGTTTCAACGATGTTATTTTAATTATTCACATCATCCACTTTAAGTGTATAAAAATAAATATATAAAAAGCAAATTAATTGCTCCAAATATTGGCAGGAATTTCACTTACTTTAGTAAATTGAAGCGATCTTATTTGGTATTTACACGGTTTTTGTTCGGAGCCTCGATAACGTTTTCATTCTGAAACTTTTTCTCAACTAACTTGAATTTTTAGCTTGTTCGTTTCGATTTAATTTATTTTTTTAACATAATTCCAGCATATATTTGGGACCAGCTGTTTCTGTCGACTGCTCGAGAGGGGTCATAGAATACCGGTTTTTACTATTTTTCATTTCAAAGTTGAGTTATGAATGTTAAGATGGAATGGTGCATATATTATGCAAAATTTTGTATGTTCTGTAGATATGTTTGATTTTTTATTGCATTTGGCGTTATACGAATATATTAGGAAAGTTAAGGACACATCACTATCTTGTACACTTTTCGATGATTTAAAGCCATTTCAAAGGTAGAACACAATGTACATTATCAGGTTAGAGTCTAATTTATTCACAACTTTTTTCTACATATAGCAGGGTAGTTACAACGAACAAGTGTCACGACACCTTATTATTTATTTTCCTTTCGTATTTGAGACATTGTGTATTGAGTGATGGAACTCAACGCCACGCTTAATCTTGTCACCAGAGAGGAGAAAATATAATCACCACCTGAGTGGGAATCGAATCTACAACTATCGTGTATACAGTCCGATACTGCGCCACAATGGCCGCAAGATGTCTAGACACAAATATGACCTCTTAAACTTATCATCATCTCAAATCAACAGACTCGAGTATTGGAGAAACTGTTTTTAGTATAAGAAGTACATGTACATGAATATGATATTAAATTCGGTGAATATATCAGAACGATTGGCTTTTATCAAAAAAGGGTTGCCAACGAATATTTATACTAGTGGAGTAAATATCAAGTTGTAATAAAAAATCTATAAATATCTATTTATATTTTACTTGTAAAAAAAGCTATCGTAGCGCAGTGAGACAGTATCTGGCTGTCAACTCGATTGGTTGTGGGTTCGATCCTTACTCGAAGGGATTATTTTCATTTCATCACTCTGGTAAGCGCGGCGTTAAGTTCCGCCACTCAACACGTAATTGTTCAATGTTATGTGAAAAGTGATCTCTCACTACCCTGACTGCTGAAAAAGCTTGAAGATGCATTTTTGGTCATAAAAAAGGGTAATATATTGACGTCAGCACATACGAGTTATTGTGGTAACTTACAATCTAGCAAATAAAATATTGGGGACATATTTTGAGACCAGAGGCGGCTTCAAAGGGTGGCAAAGTGTGACCGTAATCACGACTGGTTGTGGGTTTGATTCCCACTCGAGGAATGGAAATATCTAATATTTCCATTTTCTTCGCTCTGGTATCGCAGCAAATCGCGGCGTTAAGTTCCACCACTGAACACGAAATGCCTTCAAAATTCAGCACAAAATGAGGAAAGGAGTGTCTTAACACTAACTTTCTACCGAATACCGTACTGTGTGCGTGAAGCTAAAAAAAGAAAAAATACCTCTAGTGGCCACAGTACGGAAACAAATCAACATACTTAAATTTGCTTAATTAAAAACATAACTCATACACGTGTTTCAATGTTTGTTTCTCTTTGTTAATGTAATTTATGAGAATTTCTCTAAAAATCATTATATTTTGTTTATATAATATAAATTGTTCGTGCCCGTTATTTTATCCATTCATATATTATATTATAAATGTGAAAGTCAGTGTGTTTGTCTGTCACGCTTTCACGGCTAATCTACCGGTCCGATTTGGATGAAATTTTGAATGAAAGTAGTAACAACAATTGGGTCTAATATAGGCTACTTATTTTTTCAAAACTCAACCGCTAAAGGGTTAAAATAGGGGATGAAAGTTTATATGAAAAATCTAAGCCGCTTGACCGACAATAATGACTTTTGGCATAAATATAGTTGATTATCTAAGCTTAAACATAGGTTACTTTATATTTAAAAAAACCACCCCGAGTGTCGCAATATAACGAGCCAGCTAGGTATGTAGCGAGCGGGCCGCTAGTTACGTTATGAGTTAACGACGTTATACAATAATTATAGAAATTTAATTATTATGGAATATAAAATTTGGACACAAAATTACGTTTCCTGTATTTTTAAATTTTCTTTTTTTTTAAGAATTCAACATGTTCCAGGCGATTATACTTATATTTTCTTCCGCATAAATCTTTCATATCAAGGCAGTCACACATTCTTTTGTGCTTTCTACCCGAATTCGAGGCGTTATATGGCGTCAATGGAAGAAAATCAATAAAAAAAAATGTCATAATTAATATTTTAAGTGGTAATCGAATCTACAACCATAGCATTTAATGCTTTTAATAATCGCTTTTTAAACATTCGAATATGATGAACATGTTAATCTTATAAGTAAACTTCATCGAAAATCAGCGAACATAAAGTAAATAATCTTAATTGAATATTTTAATTTTTGTATGTATTCTTAAAATTAATGTATTATTTACAGAATTAGCAGTTTCTTCGAGATTATAAGAGATTGTTACTCATATATCATGAAATTAATCGAGTGATGTTGAAAATTTCATTATTTCTGAGTTAGTCTTAGCATGGCACTAGATTAAGTTGAGCTAATAAATATTAGCTACTGAAACTGTACACGCGATCGGTTGGGGGTTCAATTTCTACTTGGAGGAATTATTTATATTATTTTCCGTTATAACATAAATAAAATAATGCGCAACATTAAGTTTTACCACTCAACATACACTGTCTTAAATCGAAATAGAGAACAGAGTGTAAATACAACATGAAAAAATAAAAAGCAAAAAGTGTACACTAAGCGCTCTCTACCTACCCTACTATTTGAGAAGAAGCGTGAAACTAGACATTTAGAAAATTTATAAAAAAATTTAACGCAGCGGAATTCGTACCCGCGCCTCCTGAAAACCGTCCAGGCGCTCTGACCGCTAAGCAATGCGTTCTGCTGCGTCGAAATTCTTATACGCTTTAATACAACTTATTCTTGTTGTTAGTATCTCTGTAGAAAGAGATTTTTACAAATTTTTGCTACCCAAAAATTATTCTACGAACAATCGCTTCGCAAGAGAGAAGTAAATGAATCTATTAAATACTTTTAAACGTTTTTATACGTATAAATATTTTTTTTATATGTTTTCTTAATATTTTTCATTGTTCCTAAGTGTGGAATAACGCTTTAAAAATATTTAAAAGCATTGCTACCGAAAAATAGTTATCAAAAAATTAAGATAATATTATAACAACAAGTATTTACAAAATGAATTCCTAATCAAACTTAGTTGAGGAGAAGCGAGTAAAACGCATAATTGATCATTGATGAATGTTGGTAACATTAAAACATTAGCTTTAACCGCGCCGATGATTGCTTCCGAGAAGGTAGTTAGCGTCTTAATTAAATTCCATTCAGATTTGTTCGAGAGTGAATTCTGTACTAATTTGTTCTTTATTGTAATTAAATTATAATTGCTATAATTTATTCACATATTGTATTGTAATTTGGTTTCTTTGTTTATTTGTTTTGGGGCTTGCGGTCGCAAATGTTGTTTGTTTAAGTGTTGTATTGCTTTTTGGGTCGAAATGTAAAGGAAAAATGGAAAATTTTCATATATTCTTTGATTTTTATTTTTGTTTAAGCTTTTGTCTTTTCAAGGACTTTGTTTCCCGAGTTTTAATGATGACTGTGTATGGAGTAATAACTACATATAGTTTGTCCAAATTCATATAATACGTATGTATGTAGGTATACGAGTATATTGCAGTTACTTTGGTTTCAACTCAATTTAGAAACATTGTGAGTCAATGAAAATAAATTCTTTAAATAAGTGATTCTCTCTCTTGAAAGACAAATATAGGCAATGACTTGTAAAAATGTAAAAATACAATCGTCTGGAACTCAAATGGAAGCCTTTTATACAAGAAAATGACCACCTTAAAGGAAGTTGTCATAATTTTAGATCACAATTTCAATGTAAAACTTTGACTTACTGGTAAAACTTTGACTTAATTTACAACAACAAATTTACATTTTAACATCAACAATATTTATACCGTTCATTATGTTATTTCACTCCATAATATTTTTTTTATTAGAGCACTACTCATATTGCTTTTAAATCTAGAATAATAGTACCAGATAGATAGACATTGAAATATACCAGTTTCAGTAAGACAGTGTTCATTATGTGACACATGATAGACACTTTGTCCTTGTGACAGAAATTTCGTGAGTCTAAAATGAAGTCACAATCTTTGTAAGACTAGAGAATGGGGGAAGAACTTATGTAAATAAAAAAAATAATTCATAACAGTGTCAAGAAACTCGGTTCTCCACTTTCCCACATAATCGAGACGTTGTGTTGATTTCTTTGAGTGGGAACTGAACCCGCAACCAATTACGTTTACAGTCAGACGCTGTCCCACGCATTACATATCACTAATCCATAAAGCAACTTTAATTAAAACTTAATTAACCAAACTTCCACATTAGTACTACTACTTACCAAACAAAAGTCATCATTTTTTTCCAAATTGAAATTAAACGTACAAAGGCTTCAGCAAAAAAGTTTGGGTTCATTCCAACATAACTACAGTGAAGGCAATTTGGATAGAAGTTTTTATGTCCTTCCCCTCGACATATGTAATGAGGGAGGCTAATTTGCCGCTGGAAATGAAATGAAAGGGTGAATAAAAGTTGGAAGGCGCTAAGGGATGACAATGGGTTGCTTTTGACAGTTGGTCAGTTGAACATGTGAGTTTTATTTAATTTTTTTAATTAATTCCCTTTTTCTATTTATTTTACTTTTTATTAGAGTGTGGAAATGTAAAGTATTATTTTTATAGTATCTATAATAATTATATTCTGCTACTGTTACAATATGCTTTTAAAATACTTATATATAATTAAGATAAGTGTATATAAATTATAATGTACCTTAGTGTCTTGGAAATTCTGAGTACTCTAGCCAATTAAGTTGTAGATACTGTTTTTTTGAGGTCATCAACACGATGACCTCAATGCAATCAATGGGACAGCGTCATAGGTTCAATTCCCACGCGGCCTTATGTTCTGCCATTTAACAAGCTTTGTATTTGATTTGACTGGAAAGTGAAGAATGAAGTGTCTGAATATTTCTCTCCTTACCCTGCAATAAGGGAAAAATCATGAAGATGTTATTTTATAATATATTTTATAATTACAAAACTAACTAAAAAGCTAATAACACACTAAACAAAAAGTTCAAACAGGAAGGAGCAACAAAAATCTTACGCGTTCATATTTAGATTTGTGTTTAACTTCTTCTTTATTTGAGAAGTTTATTTTTTGTTCGCTTTATACTTTTATTGTTTTATTACGAGTGAAACTTGTGCCTTTGTTTCGAATACCGACATTTATGAGTTTACAATGATGTTAGTTTGTTTTGTTACTTAACGCGATCGTATCTCAGTGGCTGTGCTACTCCTAAAACTTATCTTAATGTAGTTTAAAAACATTTTTAGAATGCATATAACAATTAGACCGCAGCGGGATTCAAACCCACGTTTTTCGGAAACTGTCCAAGCACTCTGACATCTGAGCCATGCGTTTTACTACCGGCTGCGTTGAAATTCTTAAATATTTTTTACATGATATGCTTGGAACAATTGCTTCAGCGGTCAAGCGATCGGGCGGTTTACAAAAAGGGCAGTTTCGTATCCAGCTGTGTTCATTTTTTTATACAGTTTTAAAATGTATTTTTCAATACTCTAAAATGATAACAGTAATTTAGATTTCTGTGGTACAGAAGCCATATACATATATAAGTATATATAGTCAGTGGAAATACAAAATAAAAAAAGGGAGTTAATTTAAATTTAATTAATAATACTACTCCGCTCTGGTAAGAAGAGGCGTGACGTTGAGTTGTCACTCAACATCTCGTACCTAGATTTCAGGCGGAGAGAGGAGAACGGGGAAAATGCTACGTGAGAAAAAGCGTTAAGCTGTAAAAGTTTTTAATTGGTGAAATGAATACTTATATTACTAAGTTGTTAGTAAATTCATATCTGTTATTACCTATATTATAGTTATAAATATATTCATAATTATTAAAACTAGATATAAACTTGAAAATCCTAATCCCACCGCTGTACAATTGGTTCCGGATATCAATTACACTCAGCGGTCATAATTGGCATAGTTAATGTTGATTATTTGCGAGAGACCCCGAATTAAACGTTGGTCCTTCGAGCCGGATGCGGTCGTCTGTCAATGATCTTTGTGAATCCGCTACATGAGGGCGAAATCTGTTTGATGATAGCAAACTACTATTCAGTTTAGTTACGGCTTTAGCGAGGGTTTTTAGTTGCCTATTATACTGAAGTTTACGCTGTGTTGGCGAACCTATGTGGAATTCTGTTCTTCGAATTTATGGAATGTGTAAGGGTTTTAATGGTATTGGTCATCAAGTTTCATGAGTTATCATGCTAATGTGTACACGAAGAATCTTTTGTATTGATCATAAAAAAATATAAAGAATAATCCCACTGATTTTTCCAGTGGTTCTTCATAGGTCTAAGGTATTCAAAATTTCAGTAAACCTCTTAATTTACCATTTGATATTTAAAATAAAATATGAATGTAACTTCTCATTTTAAATTAGAATATTTGGTTTTACTTTGGTTACTGAAAAAATCACGTACGTTAAAAAGCTTAAAGAACTACAAAGTACAGTTTCTTAAATTATTCTTTTAAATCTGCTTTACTTTAGCTTTTTATATTTTTAAACATTTTATTCTTGAATATATATTTTAAAAATTGCTTTAAGTTTTTCCAATATTTAAAAACCACAATTTGGTCGAAATGCAATTTAAAAGTTTTCAACTTGATACTTATGAATGGAAGTCTACATTATTTATATCGTTTGGTCGGAGTCCAGGGCGGGTGTCGGCTTCACTTGCAAATAGCTGCAAAATGGTCAGGATATTGGATTAAAATTAACGCCAATAGCTTGCTGTTTCTTGAATGAAGTAAAATACTTTTTATATTTTTTTCAAGACCTTTCGTTCTTCGTAACTGCTCAAATTCCTTATATTACATGTTAGGTGGCGCAACTTATCGCTGCCAAATATAAACATTATTCCGGGGATTAAATCCACAACCAACGTGTTTACATTTAGACTTTTCCAATTGCACCATAATGTCCTCATCTAAACAAATATTTAATTATTTGTTAGATTCCATAAACAACTTTGAAGGAAGCCGGATATAACTAGCACTTCTTGGAACGCCAATTAAGGCATACATATTGTTATCGCGTTACATCGAAATTCTTATATGCTTGTTACAACTTTCGTTGTTAACATATCTGCTTATTATAAAGAATAACATTTCATATTTTCACATAATTTACAACAAAACACATTATTCACATGATTAGGACAAGAAAAATTACTAAATTGTATATTATACTTTTTTTTAAACTCCGTTCCGTTTCGAACTCCGTTCCCCACTTTCCGCCAAATTTGGAGGCATTGCGTGTTAAGTGGCAGAACTTAACGCCGCGCTTTGCCTCGACACCAGAGCGAAGAAAATGGAAATATTAATTTCCACTCCTCGAGTGGGATTTGAACTCAGAACCAGTCGTTTACAGTCACACGCTTGTGCCACTGCGCCACGACTGGCCCCAACTTATACTTTTTCTACGGATTTTTTTTTTTCAGATTTATGTTGTGAGTGACAGCAGGGTATGCAGAGGGAACCTAGTATTAAGACACTTTCCCTACTTTCCGACGAATTTTGAAGGCATTGCGTGTTAAGTAGCGAAACTTAACGCCACTTTGCCACCAGAGTCAAGAAAATGGATATATCTAATATTTCCACTCCTCCATTGGGAATCGCACCCAGAACCAGTCATTTTTTTTTGACACTTGCGTGCCGCTACACCATGACTGGCCTCTACAATAAAATGATCCACTAAATAAGTTGAAACGCCTGTATCAGTATTATATTGATAGTTTGCTAGTCGAGTGGCTGCGCTGGGATCTGTAGTGGGACTTCGACAAACTTCGTCTACATTTACTTGCTCTTGTGGAACCTTTCAATACAGTTCTGAGTTTGCTTTCGTCTAAAGTAAAGCTGGAGCGTCTATGATCGAATTTAGCTTGTAATTCGCTTCTTTGGACATGATTCATTTATAATCATATAGCGTTTTCTTATTTTAACATGTTTAATGCTATTCACGTACTTTGTGTAAGAAACACAGTTTTACTGAAGGTACAAAAATTTGAACACGGCGGGATTTGCTTGATAAGACGATTCCAAACCACCTCGGTTCAAATTCCGCTGTATTTATTTTTTTATATGTTTTCTAAAAGTATTATCTATTTTTACAGCTTCACGTATTTACCCGCATAGCAAGAAAGACAAATAGAAACTACAGTTATGATATTTTATTTCGGTTACTGCCGCTCGCTTTAAACATTTGTATACTGAATAGCGAAACGTTGCGCTTGGTCTAACCAAAACGAGACAATGAAAATTATGATTAAATATAAAAAAATATATAAACAGAATAAAACTCCCCTTGTGGTAATCGAACCCACAAACAAAGTGTTAATAGTGGGACCTCAGACACTGTCTCACTACGCTATAATGCCTCAATACTATTTGAATAAATTAAATATTCATGTGAAAATATTATATTTCATGAATGTGTTATAAAAAGACCTATTATTTAAAAATCGATAGACTATTTTGTCAAACATTGGAATAATACTTAATTTTTTTCTGTGAATAACTATTACAAAAAGAGTTATATAAATGATGCAAAAATAAATGAATTTGGACACTACCTACACGTGAATTTCAAACAATACAAATAAATGAAATTTTAATATAAATATCAGCTTTTATTCGACAAAAAGACAAATGGATTAAATATTCGAAAGCAAAATCGTGTAAAATATATGAATATAACATGAATACCTTTTTATATAGGTTGAGTATTCTTTTCAGCAAAACTACTGACGTTGGTAATTTCCATCTGATCAGCAATTAGAGTTGAGAATATTTTAGTTTTAACCCAGTATTCTGTTAGATGTAGACTAATATATATTTTTAAATTTTAACTTAATAATTTTCTTTACAAATAATATATGAATTTAGATGAATTAGTTAAAGAAAAATATATTTTTAACTTAATTATGGCAAACATTACAAAAGGCCATAACCTTACCTTGAATAACTGCATACTCCTTTCTCTTCATTGACTATCAATAATTGCTCCATACAATTTTCCTGCAAGAGATGTATTAGGGAATAAAAAATTAATGCTGTCTGTCTTGCACCGATTTTTCTTAAGTATAAGGTATTTATTAACTTTAGTGAACCTGAATCCGTTGATAAATTATTTGACGTTTTAAAAAGCATTTACCTTAATATTTTGAACAAAATTTACTTCACTTTGGTTTTGACTTGAATCTTTTATACTTGTCACCATGACAAGAGGCTTAGCATGATTTTTACGTTACTTCTAAATTAACTAAATAACACTTCTTTAGGATTGTGTCACACTCTTTCTTTGTTGTTTATTTCGTTTCTGCATATTTATTACTCTTGCCAGATATACAGTACAGATATTATTTACTTATGGCAGACATTTACTTGTTTTTCCACTGAATTTATTAAAAATGTAAGAAAACACACAAAATATAATATATTTTTTTAATATCATTTAATTATTTATAACAAAATCCTAATTATAAATTAGGTGAACCAACATTTGGTAAACTAGTTGTTCATTCCCATTACTACATACTGACGTTAAAAGCCAAGTAATCTCATTGTGGAAAACGCCAGGTGTTGGAATTGCTTTTGAATCTGAACCTGACGCTGTCAAAGTAATCTACATGATAATGTGTAACATATTGTTAACTTATATTATGTAGTTATATTATGTTATGTTAAATGCAAGTTTGTATCGTGATTACCCTTTGGCTTGTTGCTTGTGGGTGGGTTTGCTTGTATGGATTTTCAAATTTTTGTAGTAGGTAGTAGATTCTACTTGTTTTAAGGAAATAAGAAATATTATCAAGCAATTCATATTTTTTATTTGTAATGTGGAAACTTAAAAACTACTACAAGCACCTGGTCTTATATTTTTTTTTTGTTAATATGATTTGAATTTTACTCCTAAATTACATTGACATGTACCTACATATTTCTACTCATAACCGACATTAAGTTGATGATTATGTTCAAAGATGTTTATTTCTCAAAAAGACAAAAACAGTCACTTACATGAGAATATAACTAAAGCTAACAAATCGTTAGTAAAGTCGTTCTTGTCACGCTATACTCTCACTATGTTATTTTTTTGATTAATTTGATTGATGTACTAAATTAAGCTAAGCGAGTTATTCTATTCTACTTATACTCGTATATTTGTTCTAATTTTATACATTTCTAGCAATGTTTTTCTAATACTTATTATATGGATAACACTTAAAAAATATACATGATAAAATAAATTTGAGATTTTTAATAGAATACAATCAATAGACAAAGATAGTGCCAAAGTAAAAGAAAAAAAAAAAATCACTATATTTTGTCAATGCCCTGCTATTATAATTTTATTATATAAAGAATAAGAAATCTCCATAAGAAACACAACTAATCTAGTTTCCCCATAGGTATCTAAATCATTTATTTTTTACTATTTGCATATAAACGTTCATACATTACAAAAAAAAAACATACACGAGAAAAATTATTGTAACATCGAAAGGTCTAGGATTTTCCTATCACAGGCGAGCTCGTAACCGGGAAATAAACAATAAAAATAAAAATATTTTTTGAATGAGAATAATATTCGTATGGCAGCTTATGACTGGAGCCTATATCCATAGATTTCTATTCACTGCCTGGCCTCGAAGTCTATTGGGAAATATTGATATAAAAAACAGTCGCTTTATAATTTTCCCCCGCGCCGTAGGCAGAGAGAATCTAATGTTAAGATATTCTGGTTTCCGCTGATTAAGTAGCTATAATTAGTTTTAGTAAAGTGAAATTAAACTTCTTTGTGTATATACAATAGAAAGTAAATATGTAGTGGTCATCGGGGGGTAGTTAGACAGCAACTAACTGTAGACGATGGTTATGAGTTCGATTTCGACTCGGGGTAATATTTATATATTATGTTATTATATTTTATCCACTTTTAGTACCTAAGACAAACACGGCCTTAAGTTCCACCATTGTCTCGCAACACGGAGTGTCTCAATTTCAGGCGTAAAGTGACGAGTCCGAGTGTCTTGACACTGGTTTACTCTGACTGAAAAAGAGTGGAGCTGTTTTTTTTTTAAATATATAAAGAGAGAATTTGTCGAAACAAAGAGTGGCATTAAATTCCACCACTTGACACGCAATGCCTTCAGAATTCGAAGCGGGGAACGGAGTGTCTTAACACTAGAATTCCTTTGCCTACCCTGCTGTGCGCGGGATACAGCGTGGAGCTAAAAAGAAAAAGAATCGAACCCACAAATTTTGCTCCAAATTTTAGTTACGACGGTCTCACGTAGGTATATAGTTGTACTGTGCCTGATATATACTCATATATGTATTGTATAGGTCGCATTGCCGACCGATTTCAATGGGAACTTCTTTAACTCCAGTCAGCCGTGCGCGAGCATTGTGCTCTGGCGACGCGTGAACACTTGCTTATATGTTCTGAATTTCTAAGAATTGTGATATGAAATCAAATGAAATGTGCTTTATAATGATGTGCTAGTGGTTTTGTGGTTGTATTGGTTAAGTTTGGTGGTACTAAGTTTGATTTATTGGTGAAGAAAATGATTATAACGTCTAAATTATTATAAAGTCAATATTAAGTAAGTAGTATAGCTGTTAAGTTCACGATATATTCGAATTTTTATTTTGATAGAAAAAATATTTATAGACGTTATTGATATGATATACATAAATATCAGTACGCACATGTGCTTGGAATAGTACTTAAAGAGGGAGAGAGGAGTGTTAAGATACTTGATTCCATCATTCCGTCTTTTGGACGGAACGACGTGACGTTGTGTATTGAGTAACGTAACTTATCACGCCGATTTTTCTTCTTAACTGAGCGGAGCAATAAATATAATAATTCCCCGAAGTGGAAATCGAACCTAGCGCCAAATTTTGACGCTGTTCCACTGCGGCACGGCGGCTTCAACGAGCGTATTTAGTTATTTTAGCGTTGTTTTAGTTGTTAAGCCAAAAAGCTTAGTTGTTTTCTTATACATTATTGTTTTAAATTAACATAAATATACCAACCAAATATAAAACAAAAATAACATCCTTTATAATGTAATGCAGATACCATTTTATAGGTATAACAATTCCAACACAAAATTATTTTATTATATTAACCCTAATTAATTAGTAAAAATTATAAAATATTAATAATCCTATTCGAATGTAAGAAACGAATGAAATATATAATTAAATTATTTCTACCCGCTGTGTGGAATGAAACAAAGCGGTCTGAAGCGAGCCAGAGCCGACGGTCGCTTTGAAACAACTTATACAAAAAACGTAAAGTGCACTTCTGAAACAACCAAGACTATTCTTTTAATTATTTATATTGTATGGATTTTTATAGCGACTTTGTTCAAAGGTTAAGACTTATTTTAGCGTTTAATAGATAGGGCACGCTTGGGAACTGTTAATGGGCTTTGAAAACAAAACATGAACGATAAAGACTTTACCGCTAAAGTAGTGCTTGACTGTAATCGTCATTAGTTGTGGGTTCGATTTCCACTCAGTGAAATGGTGACAGTTAAATTATTTTTATTTATCTGATCGGTTAAATAGGACAAGGCGCGGCGATCAGGTCTGCCACTTAACATGCTATGTCTTGATTTCAGACAGCAAGTCGAGAACGGAGGGTTTTTTGACACTAACGGAGTGTATTTGCTGCATAAGCTCGCACAAGTGCCTACTTATGAAATATATATATGTCTGTTAATTAATAATGTATATATGTCTGTACATATTAATATGCACACCCTTTTGTGCAAGCTCGGGACTAGAATGAGAAAGAAATTTTTTTTAGCTTCACACTGTATCCTGCACACAGCAGAATGTAGCTACGATTCTCACGCTGAAAAAATATTTTATTAAATATATTTTTCCGCGTGAGAATCGAACCTACAATCATCACGTGAGACGTCAGTCTGTTAAATAGTCACAATAAAATAAATAATTAAAGTAGTTAAAAATAAATATACAAGTAAAATCTCAACAAAACTGATACATTGAACATTTTCAATACAAATTTGAACATTCTATTTCACACTTTCACACCAGAGATTGAATTTCCAAAAATCCCCGCAGCGGATGTCTGCGTAATAATAACCGGATCTCGACGGCCGATTTCAATATAAATTTCACTTGTGGTTTGAGCTTTGCATTCATAGCTTTGCCTTACCTTTATATATTAAAATTTATATTCGTATGTGATGTGGGAAGAGAGAATCACTGTACCGTGCGCTTTCCTCTCGTTTTAGAGATATTGAAGATTGTTGCGGAGTTTAACTCCGCAATTAGTCGTTTACACCTCGTGGCTAACAATGACTATAACTAGTTTCTTTGCTTGTCTGCTTTCTCACGTCTCTCGCGGTAGATCGCTAAGTTTACTTAAGTTTATATTTAAATTGTTGTACTTTTTTCATTTATGAGTCGATTAAAAAAAACGAATGAGGTATGTTGAGGGGTTTACTAAAATACGTCAAAATTTCATTCAAATTGGTTAAGCACTTTCAATAAGCGTGCATAAAAAATTAAAATCATTGTTTTTGAGTTACGAGTATATTACATGGATTAACGCTGCCAATAACATTTTCTCTCATATATGGATGTATCTTCCATGTGCAGACATCGATGTGCCTAAATAGGCACAATACAAATTTATTGTATGCACAGATTGCGTTATTCTTTGAGAAGTAAAACCACAGCAATATATACAGTCTTTGTGAAAAGATAAAACAAACAGCAAGAAAGTTTTTGTATTACATTACATAATTAAGATGACTAATATACCAAAATGAAAATAAAGGGGCAATTTAAAAGTTAGAAAGGGCGTTAAGGGTACGCGTTTTTGTGAGAAGTGTCTCCTAAAAAAATAATGAAACATTACGTCTGTCACACGACTCAAAGGCTTCGGTTTAATTTTACTTTTTTTCGTTATTTACCCTCATTTACCAAAGTTATATTTTTTTGAATTTTATATATTTTTTAATGGAAATTGTAAGAAAGGAGCAAGCTGTCCATAAAATGAATTTTGAAATTTTAGAGCATATATATTTTTAACTTTAGTTAAAAATAATAGGCAATGGGTATAGAAAAAATAGTGTAGTACATTCTAACATTCATTTTCTTCATATTTTAGAAATTTTGCTTGTTAGTGATTTACGTACACCACAGAGGTGTTTAATGTGTATCTTTTATGTTCTCATTCTTATTTTATGTTCTCATTCTTATTGTGAGACAATTTTTGTTTAGTTTATTATATAAGGGCTTGGGAGACCTGTTTTATGCGTTCAAGTTAGTGGGAAAGACTGGAGGAGTTCGAATAGCCAAATCTAGTAATTTTTGTCGTTGTCGTTACTGTAGGTGACTAAGCTATTTCTACATTTACATTCCTCATCATTAATAGATCGATCGTTGTTTTCTTTAGCCCATTTTGACATTTCCCTCTCGAGATTGTTACTTGTTAGTTCCTAACGTGTTATTTTATCTTATCAGATCATTTTCTTTTTGTCCCATAAGGATCAAGTCCGTAACATGTCATATACAATCACAACTGCGCCAGAAGTACCTCAATTCCACTTTAGATACTAGATGCATAATATCCGTGATTTCGTATGCACTCCACACCGCGCTCTTTGTCACGAGTTATAGTTCAGAGTTTCAACATCACTTGTCCAATAAGTTGTCTACTAACGTCCTTCAATCTGCAGCGCCTGGAATTGATGCAATTCAGAGGATACTCTCAAACTAACAGTAGTCACTACATTCATTATAAAATTCTCAACAAGTATTATCAATAACAATGTTTCTAAATTAAGTTTCTAAATATATATATATTCTAAATTTAACATTTTAGCTCATAAATACTTCTCTAGATTAACAAGTTTAGAATAAAATATTCAATACAGTGGACTTCCAATCCATGTCTCTTCAAAACCAACTAAGTGCCTTGACTCCTAAGCCTTTTACATTCGGCTGCATTAAAATTATTATACGCTTATTGCATCATATTTTATTGTTAGCATCTCTGTAAAGAGATTCTTATAAATTTCTGCTGCTCAAGGATTATTTCAACGAGCAATCGTTTGGCAAGAGAAAATGCTATTATATATTTTAACGTTTTCAAAGTATAATTTACACACTTAGAATATGAAAAACAATGTTATACGTTTATATAAAATTGTTTTTCTCTATCCCAAGGCTGAAAACTCTTTAAAATCTCTAGACTATTATACTATATCCATACACATAACTACTCAGATCTAGCAAAATAATAAAGCCTCGCACAGCAAAATCGGTTTAGAAAATGTTCATTCCACAGTTATACTATCGGGCGGGTTTCAATTACGGTTAGCGGTCACAATTGGCATAGTTTGTGTTGATTATTTGCTAAGCGCGACCCTGTATTAAATGTTGATCCTTCGAGCCGGATGCGGTCGTTCCGACCCTCGCGATCCTCTACATGGCGCTCGAATTTGTTAGATATGGACTGTAAACTAGTATTATGCGTACATTTTAGTTACTGAAATAAGGGTTTTCGGGTGATGAGTTTTAATACGTTTTGGGTGTCGGATTTTTGGTTTATATGTGTTTTGTGACTAGCTGTGACTTCATGTATAAATATAGAGTGAATATTCTTTAGATATATATTCTTTTTTTGGACTTAAAATATATAAGAATTTAAAAAGAATGTCTATGGTAATGCACACAAAGATAAAGTTATCTCTTGTCTGTCTTGTATGGGTCTTCCAGTCAATCCGTGGAGGTAGATAAGTAGATGCAAAAAACTATATAGAAGATTGTACCATTTTATTAATTTCAATGAAAATTAATAAATACAACGTGGATAATGATGTGAATTGAAACTTATTATTGAATTATCTTTGTCTAACCTGTAAAAGATTAGGGAAAATTCCATACTTTTTATTTTAAATTTTCCTTTACTTTTTATTTAAAATAGCAATTTTTAGTGTAAACCATATGTAAATAAATCTATATCGAGGAAAATTTCCTACTTTTTTTAGATATATTGAGCTGTAATTAATATTAGCAGTGATTCAACATCAAATTATATTCAGTTTGATTTGATTATCAATACGTTATATTGAGTCTGAGTGTTATAATCCATTCATTGTGTACTCATTTGTAATTTTGATCCAATAATTTTAATCTCAAATCGTGATATGATTATTTTCATATTATATTTCACTGATTGCCTCCAAATTAGCGGGAATTCATTTCGGAAAACCATAAATGAACCACTAACAATAAGCGCGGCAATTGACTATTAAATAATTGGGCATTACGTACGTATACAAAAATAATAGGTAGGCAATTTTGACTTTTATTTGTGTTCCTTCCTCCTAGGGACCCTCGTGTCGCAGTGGAACAGCGATTGACTGTAAACATGATAGTTTCTGGATTCGATTTCCACTTCGGGGATTATATTAATTTTTGTTTCCATTCTGGATACCCCTTTACTAGATTCACCTAAATAAGACACGATTCTATTTTTGCCATCTTATATGTTTGAAAATTTACTTATGATATGACTTTTGATTAATTTATTTAATAACTAACAATTTGGTTTGTTTATTTCATTAAACAAGAAATGGTTATCAAATTATTATTTAATACAAAATTGAATAGAATACAAATGTTTACTCCTGAAATTGAATCATATTTTTATAACATTTCTTACCAAGTACCCTCTCTATTATTTTCCCCAATTTTATACAAAGTAAATTTAAAATGATCAGTTATACTAACTGAAATTAAGAGTAAAGTTTATATAAACAACATTTTTATTAGGTACAACTAAAAAATCGTTCAAATATTATTGTACAATGTAACTAGCTTAAGTGCGTGGGATTCATTATTAACTCTTTTATCATGACAATGAAATCGTCTTGAACTCTTCGTCTTATTGTTTATAAGACTTCTAATGGTAATTTTAATAAAATATAACTTGGCTTTTTAGTTATTGTTACTCAAATTTAAAGAGTTTATTTAAACACTGATTTAATTAGTCTATTGAAGCAAATTATCAATGACAGCAGAGGATCATTCTCTTATCAACATTATCTAAAAGTACGATGATTGTGGGTTCGATGCTTATTGGGATAAATAATTCCAAATAACATTTCCTTAGGCGGGTCATATAAAATGCGGCGCTAAGTTTCTTTATCCAACAAGCAAAATCTATATAATAAACTCTTATTCTACAGGAAATGAATGAGTTTCATTCAAATAATATTATTGTTTAAAACATGATTATATTATATGATATTGTTGATTGCCATGTAGAAAGCAAAAGAAGCTGCACATTTCTACCTACGTAGCATTGTAGCTAGAAAGAAAATAGTATCAGCTGACTCCATTCTCCACTTGCCAACCAAAATGTCAATTCATTATATGTCAAGTATCATCGTATATCAAGTGGCGGAACTAAACACTAAACTTTCTTGTACTAAAGAGAATAATAAAACTAACTTTAAATATTTCCATTTCTCCGATCGGTGATCGAACTCACACCTAATCGCGTTTACCGTTAGATATTATCACATGCTATTAACTTTCTACTAACTTTTACAAAGTATAAGAAATAAAAGAATAAAGAAGGGTTATTATAATAAGCAGGTCCTCAACAGCAGCTGTAATGATAAAATTATATTACAGTATAACGATAACTTGTAGTTTCAATATTGGATTGGATTCCTTGCTCCGTTGATTCCGAAGGGATTGGAGAGATGAAGTCTCACTGCTTTATATGCAATACTTATAAAAATCCTAGAAATTTCGTATTACATTATGCATATAGTCAGATTTGAACTTACTCCTAAAACCAACAGTTAGTCATATAGTTTTTAATATTATTTTTAAAATGAAGAACACTGTTTTTAGCTTAACGCTGTATTCCGCACATTGTAACATAGTCAGGGGGAAACTGTGTTAAAGCACTCCGTTCTCCATTTTCCGTAGAATTTTGAAGAAAATGAAAACATAATTTTTTTCCACTTTTCGAGTGGGGATCGAACCCACAACCAGTCGCGTTTAGTCTTACTTTGTGCCCACAAGCCACGGCAGTTACAAAGAGAATTTGTAGTTTATTGTATAAATAAATAATCCTAAGTGCATACGTTGGATTATAAAAAAACAAAAAAAACAACGGATAACGGCGAAAAATATTTTTTTGTTAAACTGATGGTCACGGATTGTGAGTAACTGAGGTCATCGTGGCGCAGTGGCAGTATCTGACTGTAAACACAACTAGTTATGGGTTCGGTCTTCACTCAAAAGAATTTATTTAAGAAAGATTATATTTAAATTATTTTCATTATCCACTTCGTTGCTTAAGACAAAACGCGGCGTTAAGTCCAACCACTTACCACGCAATGTCTCGATATCGGATGGTAAGTGGAGAATTTTGACACTATATTCTCTTTGAATACTCCGCTATGTAGAAAAAGGCATGAAGTTGCATACAATAAAATAACAATAGATCTTCTCAGACACATAACAAACTAAGATATAATATATATTAATAATTGAATGATGGAAAGCAAACGTCCCGGTAAGTGATAGTTAAACAATAGCACATTATTAATGTTGCACAAACGCGTTTACAACTACACTAAGAATGGAGTACAGTGGGATACATAATAGATAGAATTCAGCGAAGATCGTAAATCATGGGGACGTTTCCTTCAAGAACAACTGAATGTCTCCTGTGTATGGGCGTAGTAATGTTTACTGTACAACTACTCCTAGATACGAGTATATAGGCTTTGAAGTTCTAGCTAGTTGTATTTTTGTTGACTTAGGACCAATATCAATAATCAAATTTTATTATACAAAAACTGCAACTTTAGATTGATCCAGCAATCATATTTTTGTAAAGTAATGGTTGACTATTCTATAGCAATACTTTGGTTGGTTTGTTGAAATTTTTTTGGACTATGATCGATATTTTAGCTTATTTGCTTAGTTAGATATATGTTTTTTTAACTTAATTAGTAACTTCATGCTTTTTCTCACATGGCAGGGAGAACCTAGAGTAGATACTCCGTTGTTCACTTTTCACCCAAAATCGAGACATTGAGTGTTAAATGGAAGAGCTCAACGTCGCGCTTTGTAACAGATAGTATTGTTCTATATGCCAGAGCGAAGAAATTATATTAAAATATAATCATGCCCCGTGTCGGAATCGAATCCGAAAACATCGTAGTTACAGTCAGGCGTAACACTGCACCGCGACGGTTTCAGATTGAATTTAATGAGTCGTGAATTTCATTGCATAATTTTGAGTTTACAATTAAAGTAATTATAGTCTTACTTTGTATGAAAATTTTACAATTATATTTTGACCCACATTTCGCCAGTTAATTTACTTGGAGAGTTGCACACTTATATCACAATGTAACTATAACTAGTTACTGTAGAGTATTTCAAAGATTAACATATGAATTTTTTTTTTAGCTTCACGCTATCCGCACATAGCAGGGTAGGCAGAGGAAACCTTGTGCTATGACACTCCGTTCCCCATTTTCCGCCGAATTCGGAGACATTGCGTGTTAAGTGGTGGAACTTAACGCCGCGTTTTGCTTCTACACCAGAGCGAAGAAAATGGAAATGTTAAATATTTCCTCTCCTCGAGTGGGAATCGAACCCACAACATCACTATATACTACAATTCAACCTATTAGCATCATGTCGTGGATACGACTACAAATTTACCGATTAAATCGATAACTGATGACAGTTCAAATTCATTTCAATAAGCAATAGTAATTTATAGTGGAATAACCGCTGAGTCGTCACGACGTGAAATTTGTTATTTAATCGCGACACGATGCGCGAATTACGGGTTGGGAATAAATGTAAATATATTGATGTTTTATATAAGGGCTGTTCAAAAACCAGTTCGTAAGTACTTTTAATATTTTTAAAGTGTTATTAATACATTTAGGAAATTGAAAAAGAATTTATTAGAAAGTGTATAAATCTTTTAACCGTTTGCACATAACTTAACTGAGCTCTTGAAATCTCAAGACCTGGGTTCAAATCTCGCTTTCAAATTTTTATACGCTTTCTATAAATGTCTATTTGATTTCAAAAATTCTGTTAACTATGTCTAGTGTTTTGGGTTAAACTGACAATTAAAATAATGTTTTTTTTTATGGATTTTAATATGTTGCTTTAGTCTATGAATGAATATTCATACTTTGAGGATACGAATTCATAGCAGCGTATATTGAGTGAGCTGAGAAATGTTAATAATTAAAATAGGTGTAGCCTTTTCTCTGAGTACAAATTGGACCCAAAACCACTTCCATTTACAGTCGATTTATTCTACTGTACTACATGTCAATTTATTCTACTACAACAATGTACAAATGTATACATACTAAAATATTGTTATAGACCATTGTAGTAGACAATGGTCTATAATAATATTTTAGTATGATTTTTAGAGACATAAATTAAAACTACTCTAATTAAAACTCACAATAATATCAATTAATTTAACAATCATTGATTCGTTCTGAATATCAATATTATTTTAATTAAAGTCAAAAATAGAAATGAGGAGAGAAAGAGACGCCAGCGTGAATAATTAAACACTTGACGTGATTAAATTTTGTTATTAAACGAACGAGGAAGGAAAAATAAGCTTTTGCTTATATTTTTTTAACCAGTCCAATGGGAGCTTAATTGATCCAATTTTTTGTTTTTGAAGAGAAGATGAAAAAAGGTTTTGGTATTTGTAAATGTTTTTTTTATTTCATGATGAGGTAATTAACATGTTTTACTTATGATAGTAGATTAATGTGTGTATCACAAAGAACTGCGTAGGATAGTCGATTGGACTTTAAAAATAGGTGCATATGCAAGCTAATATTAATTAGTAAATATACATAAATTGTTCCTAAAAACATTTCTTAACTTGCAAATAATACCCTAAAAACTTGTTAAACAATTTTGCTAAATATTTTATTCAATAATTATAAACATTTCTGTCCATGCATCAATTTTTAATAAATTAATATTAATATTTTCAAGATTATAAAATGTTTATAATTAAACATTATTTACAATGTGGTACGATGTGACCAATGTCTGACAGCACGATGGATGAGGGTTCGATTCCACACGGGGGAAGAATTATTTCCATTTAACATATAAAGCAAAGCGCAGCATTGAGTTCTACTTCGAAATTGGACAAATTCAGACAAATTCCTTGTGTCTTACCCCGCTAAGTAAGATAAAACATGTAGATGAAAACAGCTATTTACATTTCTTTTAGCTTCACGCTGCATCCCGCACACAGCAGGTTAGGCAAAGGGAACCTAGTGTTAAGATACTCCGTTTATTTACAATACAATACTATACAACAAAAAGTAAATAATCATATTACAACAAGGAAAATCTAATAGTAATTTTCAATTACCAATAACATACAAATCTACATATATACACACACTCGTACATCCAAATCTATCTGACGTATTAACGTTAACGACCAAACAAATACGCACCTGATTAGTTCCAACATTTCAGTAATTCCGTCTGCTTTTGATAGGAATTGGAAACAGTATAGAACGCTATAGTGTTCAGTTTGTTTTGATACTGTGGACATTAAACTCATCTATTTGATTTAGTCGTTATAAATTTACTAGTTGTGCCTGCGACTTCGTCCATGCGGAATATAAGAAAGTAGTTATAACTGCAAAAACAAAATATTAGAAAAATACACTTTTTCCCCATTTACTTCATATTTTAGATAATTCATGAGTGAAGTGTCTTGACACTGGGTTTTCTCTGACTACTCCGCTATGCGGTAAAAATTGCAGTCTGAATTGATTGATTTATACCCTATAGCTACTGAACAAAATTATTAAGATAGCATAATTAGTAATTCCATAATTCATTTGTACTAAGAATTGTTATAGTTCATAATAATATAGTAAACATATGAAAATCTGAAAATACGATACTTCATACTACAGACCTTCATAGTAGCACGTTTTCAAGATAATTCATATATTATAACATTTATATAAGGGAGATGTAATTTGTGAATCCTTAGCAACTGCGTTCACTTCCCAACTGCACTTACAACGGCATTAGAGACCATATTAAATTACAGACTGTCATGGCACAGTTACAGCGTCTGACTGTATGTAATGGTCATAGGTTCGATTACCTCTTAGCAAATGATTGTAATTAAGTTATTTTTATTTCACTGCTCTGTTATGACAAAACGCGTGGTTAAGTTCCGCTACTCAACACGCAATGTCTCGTTTACAAGCGGACACAGTGGAAAAGTGGAGAACAGAGTGTTTTGACACTACGTTATGCTGCTTTATGAGAAAAAGCTCAAGGTTACTTAATTAAATAACAATTTATTTTTTTAGCTTCACGCTGTAGTTCCCACTTTCGGCCGTATTTGGAGGCATTGCGTGTTAAGTGGCGGAACTTAACGCCGCGCTTTGCCTCGAAACCAGAGCGGAAAAAATGGAAATATCAAATATTTCTACTCCTCGAGTGGGAATCGAACCCACAACCAGCCGCTTTATAATCACACTGTGTGTCTCTGCGCCACGACTGGCCCTTAAATAACAAATTTCACTAAATAATACCGTAAATTGAAAACTACAAGCTTCCGGCTGCTGCTAATAGCACTACGATTTTGTAAGGGATTTAAGAAACACGGTAAATAGATTCTCGCACCTGCACGTGTATGTATGTATGTATGTATGTATGTATGTAGGTGTTAATGCACGCTGCAGGGAGTTCAACTTATTACCACGCTCATTCTACTTTAGTACGGAATTCATTGAAATTGGTTTAAGCTCTTGTGACTGTGGATTGGATTTATGTATGCATATGTTCAAGTATGTTTACTTATTACAAAATTTGTAGTAAGTTCCTTTATGCATCACTGTTGGTTTATGTACATATCAGGGGTATCAAATATATAGTGGGGAATGGAGTGTTTCGACACTAGGTTCTCTCTGACTTGACCTTATTATGTGCGAAGATTCGTAAAGGTGAAAAGGAAAAACCAAATGTAAATAATTTGCTACAAGTTCTCAAATAATCATTAAATTAAATAACATACGCAAACAAGGGCAACTATCTGTTATATTTATCAATTTACTTAATCATGCAGGATAGGCTAAATGTAGTATTAAGATATTCTGTTACACATTTCCCTATAGGTACTTAGAAACACTGCGTGTAGGTCGGCGAAGCCAAACTGCCCACTTTATCTAAATAAAATTAGCATTCTCTTAAGTTCGTTCGTGGTCTTTAGAGGCCACTGGGGTAAACATACTCTAAATTCGGAAACAAAAAAATTCAAAAAAAAAATATAATATAATTATTCCACCGAGTGGGAATCGAACCCACAACCACTGCGAGTAGATACGATTTTTTCACCTTAATATCATTATTGCTTAGCTACATTCCAACATATGCTGAGTAGTAAGAAGCGAGAAGAATTATGACTCAGACAGATGCAGAACATATTATGCTAGCTAGCATATGGCTTAGCGGCCAGAATACTTACTGGTTTCAAGCGATACCAATTCGAATTTCACTGTGTTCAAAATTTTTATGCTTTCTCAAAGTTTTTTCCATATCCAAAGTGTGTGGATAATACTAAAAACATGTTCAAATCTTCGCTCTGGTGTCGAGGTAAAGCGCGGCGTTAAGTTCCGCCACTTAACACGTAAGCCTCCGAATTCGGCGGAAAGTGGGGAACGGAGTGTCTTAACTTAAACACTAGGTTCCCTCTGCCTACCCTGCTGTGTGCGGGATATAGAGTGAAGCTATTTTTAATCAAAATCAGTTCACTTTTTTGACCTTAAATAATTCACCACCGCCTCATATAAATGCCTGAAACCCGAGAAAAACCGGTGCAAGGAACGTAGCAGAATTTCCTATGTTTCCAAATCAATAAGACATTATACATATTTAAATTTTAAATATATATATTTCAAGTTATTATCAAAGTCAAATACATCAAACCACTGCTCCGACTGTCATGTACACTACACGAGAGGAATATTGCGCTCGGACCTGTTCCGAATGCAAATTACATTTTTATCTTTGCTCACCCCATAAAGCCGTCGACAGTTTTTCATTTGTTGCATTTTAATTGTTTTGTTCTCTGGCGCTGGTTGGTTGGGTTCACTTTTAATGTATATATTTTTTTGTTTATTTGGACTTATTTTTTAGAGGCCAATGATCAACAAAATCTGTTTGTAGCGCGACTGGTTGTAGATTCGATTCCTATAAGAGGAATGAAAATATTTAATTTTTTCTTTTTCTTGTCTCTGGTGGAGGGAAATCACAGTGTTAAGTTCCGCCACGTAAAACACAATACCTCCAGATTTCGACGGCGAGGAATGTAGTATCTTAACATTATGTTCCCTCTGCTTCTCTGCTGTGTGCAGGATACAGCGCGAAGCTAAAAATAATCTGAACCAATATTATTACAACTGAGTTTTAATATAAATTGGCAAAATATGATTCGGCATTCAGTATTAACCTGAATGCATATCTTATGCATCCGTAAACAATGAGACCCCGTGGGAATGCGGGCGGGTTCGTTTAAATTTCCGAACAACACTACTACTATGAACTAGTAATAACAAATTATTTAAATACAAACACCACGTAATATACTGGAGGCCAGTCGTGGCTTGTGAGCACAAAGTGTAAACGTGACTGGATGTGGGTTTGATTCTCGCTCGAGGAGTTGAAATATTTAATATCTACATTTTCTTCGCTCTGGTGTGCGCGGTGTTAAGTTCCACCTAATGCGCAATGCCTCCAGATTTCGGCGGAAAGTGGAGAACGAAGTATCTTAACACACATCTTAGGTTCCCTTTGCCTATCCTGCTTTATACGAGATACAGCGTGAAGCTAAAAAAAGCACTATGTAATATTGTTTCAACTTCACGCATATTCCCGCATTGCGGTGTAGTACTGTCACGACAGCACCACTTGTTCTTCTTGTTCTTGTCTTTTGATTCTGTCTTCTTGTCTTTTGATTCTGTAAGTAGCACATTTACATTATTTTATTATTTTTAAAGTGTTATTTACATACTTAGGCAATGGAAAAATATTTTTGGAAACTACACGAGCACTTTAAAAATGTCTACCGATATGATTTTAGCCAAGCATAAGCTTCTTTCATAAGCTTCTTTCGAAAATCTGTCTGTAAAAATATGAAATAGATGTTGAAAACTTCTATGATTACTCTTATCCGCTTGACCGATTGTAATGAATGTTGGTATAAATACGGTATGAGATAGGCTACTTTATTTATCAAAAATCCATCTTAAATATTTGCAATATAACAAAACAGCTGTATCTATAGTTGTGTAGTTCACGCGGCGAAGTCGCAAACGAGCCGCTAGTATTTTATAAATAGCATTCTATCTTGGAAACAGATTGTTCGTACAAATAATCTTTGGGTAGCAACAACTTATAAAAATCTCTCTACAGAGATACTAACAACAAAAATAAATTGTAATAACCGTATAATAATATAACGTAAAAAAGAGCCAAATAATGGTATTTAATGTATAATTTATAACGTAAAAAAGAGCCAAATAATGGTATTTAATGTACGAAGCAAGTGTAGAAAAGCATTACCACCAGTATTATTAAATAACTGTATTTTAGATAGAGTGGATAATTTTAAGTATCTAGGGCACTATCTGACGTCTGATCTGAAAGACGATACTGATATTGAGCGGGAGCGGAGGGCATTGTCAGTGAGAGCGAATATGGTTGCTCGTAGGTTTGCACGTAGTTCACCCAATGTTAAAATAACATTATTTAGAGCATATTGTACATCCTTTTACACGTGCAGCCTGTGGGCGACATATACTCAAAAATCTTATAGTGCCCTCCGCGTTCAGTTCAATAACGCGTTTAGACTACTGTTGGGGCTACCTCGACACTGCAGTGCTTCAGGGATGTTCGCTGAAGCGCGTGTGGACTGTTTTTACGCTCTCATGAGAAAACGATGCGGGTCTCTGGTGCGTAGGGTGCGGGGTAGCCCAAACAGAATTCTGAACATGATATCAAATAGATTGGATTGCAAATACATGAATCATTGCTGTTCCGTCGCACACGGGACGGTGCAGCGGTGATTCGTGTGTTTTGTAACATGTAAAAAAAAAAAAAAATAATAATAATTGTAACTAACCTAGTTTATAAGAAAATGTTTACTAACCAAATGAGTCATGGTAACTTAAATAAAGAATATTATTATTATTATTATTATAATAGTGTCGATGCAGCCGTATAACTCATGGTTTAGCTATCAGAGCGTTCAGGCAGGTTTCGAAGGGCGTGGGTTCGAATCCTGTTCAAATTTTTAAAAGTTTTATAAAGAGACTTTTTATTCTTCGTATAAATACGTGACAGCACATCTATCATTTAAAACAACATTTAATTGAATATTATGAATGTAATTCAAATATTACAAGTTAATAAGCTTTAACATAATTATGTTTGTTTATATTTAACTGAAGTAAAATTGCTTTTAGTACCAATCATTAAATATTAATTGAAAATAAATAACGTTAACATTTGTAAACGTTAACAAATATTATAAATTACAAAACGTTTTCTTTTTTAATTGCCGAATGACGATTTTCCGAACTTATTGGGATAGGAAATTGGATCTAAAAATAAGTCGCCTTATTCATTACTTTTTATAATTACTTCACATAGCGGGACAGGCAAAGGGGACTTAGTGTCTAAACCTCCCGCCCTCCACTTTTCACCTAAAATTAAATAATAATAATAATACTTTATTGCACATAAAAAGCTTACAAACTAAACAAAAATATATGTTAAATATTATGTACAATGGTGGCCTTATCACTAGAAGTGATCTCTAACAGGCAACCATTAACGTATAGGACTTACTGTAAGAAAACGTCGAGGCGCAAAAAAGTACTTAGTATTATAATACAAATCAATCACTTTAAATATATGCATAGAATATACACATATAAATATAAATATACTTACAAATATACATACATACTTACATATTTACTTAGAAATATGTCTATATACTACATACATAAAAAAACTTGCATGTATAAATATATACATATAGTAAATACGACTATATAGAAATGAAAATTTCCCCTGAATGGAAATCAAACCCAAAACCATCGCGTTACAGTCAGACGCTGTCCCACTACGCCGACGGCCTCATAAATCGATTTCGTTCCCACATTTGCCAGTATTCAACGCAGCAGCACTGTCAAAGAGAACAGATTATGAAAACACTTAGCTCTCCATCTTCCACTTGAATTTAAAATATTGTTTGTTGAGAAGCCCAAAGACGTATTTTGTTAAATAATATGAATAATTATGATGGTTCTTCTACGTAATCGAACTCCTAACTAATCATATTTACAGTCAGACTCTGTTCTACTAAATTATAATGGACTTTGTCTAATAAAGTGTTGTGACTTTATTTAACCTTTAAACATATATTTAAACTTAAACTACTTCTCGAATAGGATTTCAACTGGTAAACATCACGTGTGTTTATACAGACCAGCTATGTTTGATTTATTATATAACGTCGTATAAGCGTATATTAGAGGCCATCATTGCGCAGTGGATCGGCGACCGAGTGTAATGCAATGGTTGTGGGTTCGATTCTCATTCGGGGAAAGATTATATTTAAACCAAATCAAAGTGCCGCGTTGCGTTCCGCCATTCAATACGCAATGTCTCGATTTCGGACGAAAAGTGGAGGACGGAGTGTCTTAACACTAGGCTTTCTGTGACTACCTTGCAATGGAAAAAACGTGAAGTTGCTAAAAATATATATCCATACTTATATTATAAATGCGAAAGTCTGCCACGTTTTCACGGCTAATCTACCGGTGCGATTTGGATGAAATTTAGAGTAGGCTACTTAGATAGGCTACTTATTTTTTTAAAAATTCAACTTCTAAAGGGTTGAAGTAGAGGATGAAAGTTTATGTGAAAAATCTAAACGTTTTGACCGATTGTAATGAATTTTGTAATATATATAGTTGATAATCCAAGGTCAAACATAGGCTACTTTATTTTTTCAAACCACCCCCGAAGGTTGCAATATAAGTAGTACACTTCTTCTATCTTCACACTACTTCTCGCATAATAGGGTAGACAGAGAATACATTATGTCATGTCTTATTATCAGAGTAGAGAAATGAAAACAATTTAAATATAACCATTTCCTCGAGAGGGATCGAACCTGCAGCTATTACGCATACAATCAAACTAAAACAAACTGCGTCACAAAGGCCCATATAAATTTTAGAACTAAAACGACAAATGGTTTTTTCTAAGTACAAAACGACGAGAACTTCAACAGCTGCTATTTTAAACATAATTTGTAAATAAAATACTTTTCATTTGTGAAAACAGAACGTTTTCAGATTAAATTCACAAATACGTACAATTTGATCAATGAATTTGCTGCACGAATTTAGCCTGTTAACGTTTTAGCGATGTGATATCTGTTACTTTTATCTAAAATAACGTTTTAATCTTTTTTTAGCTTCACGCAGTATCCCGCACACAGCGGGGTAGGCAGAGGCAACGTAGTGTTAACATACTCCGATCCCTACGCACCGCCGAATTCTGCGGAACTCAACGTCGCGCTTTGCCTCGACACTAGAGCGAAAAAAATAGAAATATTAAATATTTTCACTCCTCGAGTGGGAATCGAACCCACAACCAGTCGTTTACAGTCAGACGCTTGTGCTACTCCTCCCCTGGAAATTATTTCATTGTTTTCTAAAAATGTATTTTTCCATATATATTTTTTGACAACGAAGTGCAATATCGGGCTACATCACTCAACACGTTATATTTCACATTCATATGACAAGTGGGTAATAGAGTGTCTTGACACTAGGTTCTCTACACTTACTGGAGAGGATACTGGAGAGAATAAGATAAATCTTCTTATATATATTTACAAGCTTTTCCTTCATTAAATGATAACATAGTTAGTATTAAATTCCAAACATCGACATCATTATAATATTTTAATTAGACCAACACACTCCGCTTCACAATGCAGTATATTTAGCTAAAACTTTAAATGGTCCGGTGAGGGAGCTGCCCAAACTCAGGGGTATGTACAATAGTTACTACTACTACCTCACCGCTGCTAATAACCTAACTTTACTAGGCGCCAGAGCGAAGAAATATTAAATATTTCCACTTGTCGAGTGGGAAGCGAACTCACAACCAGTCGCTTTACAGTCACACTTTGCGCCTCTGCGCCACGACTGCCCCTGGACTGACCCTGGACAATAGCAAAAATATTTTGTTATTTTTTCCTGTTTATATACGAAGTATTTAAATCTTTATTAAGGTTATGATGGGTTAATTATACATGTATTCATTTGCTATAAGCTTACTTAGCCGACACTAGCCATATTAAGAGTAATTTATATTATATGTTTGTCAATACCTACTGTGTGCACATTTGTATTGTAAGTTAAAATGAAATAAAAAAATTAAATAGAATAGTCTTTATTCTCTGACCAATTCTTTTACACATTAAACGTGCATTAAACGTACATTAAACGTACATTTAAGACTTAAAAATATTAAGAATACACCTAATTATATTACTAGAACTTATTTCATATACCTTACTATAACATAAATGTAAATAAAGACTTCTTGAAACTACAACTACTACTACTACTATGACTACTACTACAACTACTACTATTACAATACGAGTTCAAATTTACAGTGTATTTCTATGAATCCCCCACTAAACGGGGCGAGGCGCAATTACTGCCGGCCGCAGCCTTTCAATATTCTGTTTACATCACGGCATATGGAATTTGGGATGTGTTCTATGGACTTGTTAAATCGTGATGTTACAAGTATAGGGATGCTATTGTAGTGCAGTAGTGACTTACTGACTGTAAGGTAGGTAGTTATAGGTTCGATTTTGGCTCTTTGTTTATCTTTTAAGATATTTTTTTTAGTCTGATTGTAAAAGACTGTTGTGTTTTGTCCGTTTGTAAAGAAAAGATTATGCATACCCACAGTGGTATAGCCAGAGAGGACCAGTGCTCAAGACACTCCACCCTCCACCTGTCGACCGTAACCGAGAAGGCAAAATACATATATTTTTTAAATGAAGAAACATTGGGTGTTTATTGTAGTGTATTGTGTGGCAAACTCCCGTAAAAAGGTATAAATATTATACGATACCTTTTGTTTTTGTATTTTAGGTTTATTTTTTGTCAGTTGAAAAGTTTTATCCACACTGCATGGTCAGAGAACCCAGTTCATTCGTTCAGACACTTTGTTTTACTTGTTTTATCTGGTCACCAGAGCAAACTAACACACATATTTAAATATGTTATTATTCCTTCAAATGAGAATCGAACCCACAATCATTGCATTTGCAGTAAGACTCCAGACTGCCTCTCAATCACCTCTATAGTGCTCTGGTCACTAAGCTACATATGGCGGTTAGAGTGCTTGGATGGATTCCAAAAAGCCCTGGTTCGAATCCCGATACATTCAAAGTTTTTATATATAAAAACATTATTGTTGTAGGCAGAGAATATATTTTAGTGGTTTTATTAGCATCTAAAATTTTTAAGATTAATCAGATTGAAAAGATTGAAAAAGACATTTAGAAAACCTATAAAATTTTTTGAACGCAGCGGGATTCGAACCCATGCCTCCTGAATACCGTTCAGGCGCTTTCACCACTGAGCCATGCGTTCTCTACTCTACTACAGGCTGCGTCGAAATTCTTATACGATTTATTACAACTTATTTTTGTTGCTAGTGTCAGAAAACTTTTATACGTTTAAAAAAGATTAATAAAATGTTTTATTTTCGCGACTATTACATATTTTGAAATGAAATTATTTTTAATGTATTTTCCAATACCAAGAATACACGCGATTATTCTTGTTAAAAATAGTTTCATTTCAAAACAATAGATTATTAGGCAAAGTAAATATTTGCTCTAAGTAAATAAAAGAAGTTCCTTCTCTTTGTGTATTCAGTGGAAGACAAACAGATGGAAAGTTTTAACAAGCGTCTACGAAACGGGCATCGATGAAGAGGACGTAGTTCGAAGTTCGGGAACATCGCGAGATAGTTACTATCGCGATAGTCTATATATAATATGCAGTTAAATTATTGATTAGATTTATTTTTGTTCACTGTCTTTCGTCTTATTAACTGCTGATATAACTTTAACTTAGAGAACGAAGAACGGTGAGTCTTGATACTTTATTATATTCAAAAAAACGTGAACTTTTTCCCAAAATGTACGAAAGTTATATTTAAAAGTAAATGTGGCCAGTCGTGGCCCAGTGGCACAAGCGTGTGACTGTAAACGACTGGTTGTGGGTTCGATTCCCACTCGAGGGGTGGAAATTATATTTCCATTTTCTTCGCTCTGGTGTCGAGGTAAAGCGCGGCGTTAAGTTCCGCCACTTAACACGCAAGCCTCCGAATTCGGCGGAAAGTGGGGAACGGAGTGTCTTAACACTAGGTTCCCTCTGCCTACCCTGCTGTGTGCGGGATACAGCGTGAAGCTAAAAAAAAAAAAAAAAAGTAAATGATTTGAACACTATATTTTCCCCTACAAATAAAAAGCTTATTTACTTTCAACTTCAAAATTATGTATACCTTTTGTACATATAATTAATATCCTATACCTCTTATTCTGACTACCACTCGTGTGTCGTGATACACACTTAAAAACATCTAAAATATCACTTACTCGAGTCTCAAACAAAAATAAACACAGTGTAATGTAAACAACGATTCAGAAGCAAAAATAACAAGGACTTTAGATCTTTACTTTAGAAGAATCCAATTAGCAGAAGGTGACAAGTAAATACTGTTCTCTGAGAATAATCAATCTGATGAGACGGCTTAGCGGAGCTAATACTTGCATTTGTCTGGCGGAGATTAGGAAAATTGACTTAGTAAATATATTGTTTTCTTCATTTTCCTTCCGTCATTTGGTGAAGATTGTATTTTCACTTGGGAATTTTTGAATATTTTATTCGAAGTTATTGTAATAAGATGTAGTGTATAATGTATAGTGAGATAGAATGTATAATGTATATATAGTGTAATGATGTTAAAAGCGATAGTATGTGGTTTATGCCCATATCGAGAATGTTTATAAACATATTTTTAGACTCGAACCCGTGCTTTTTGTATATAGTCCAAGCCCGCCTACCAACGTCGAAATTCTCATAATCCTTATTATCACTTATTCATTTTGTATATGTTTTCAATTATTATATATTACGTAAAAAATGTTTTATACTTTAAATGTATAAGTAATAATTTTGGAAATGTAGCTGAATATAAATTGTTTTCTATTATTTGACTTTTTTTTTCACTACTTAAAAATTGCGTAATGTCTTAAATGGATTCTCACCAGAGCAGTACCTAATGCTGACTATCCTTTTACATATGCGTGAAATATAAAACTACCTACCAAGTACAGTAAGATAGGATTTTCTAAAATATATTTCCGAACACCAAAAATATACACAATTAATCCGTTTAAAAAATTTTATCTTCAAAATGTGTAAAAATTGCAAAAACAAAAGATCTAGTTATTTAACGGTTAAACTGTAACTTTTATACAAACTGATAGAAGGTTTTCATCCACTTGCCTCAAGAGAAATTCGATCAGCGAAGCCATTTACCTATCACAATGTTTGAGGACGCGAGGACGTGGACTCCCAGCGTGGGAAGTTGCATTTAGAACTTATATTTACTTGGCAAATATATTTTATATACAACTTATAATTTGTGTATACGTGTGTATGTAATTTGAATATATTTTGTTAATTATTGTTTAGTTGATATCAATTTATTGTTAATGTCAAACTTTTTTGCCTGAATTCGAGAGAGTTTAATGAATGATTAAGATTTAAAGATAATAAAATATTAGATATCGCTTGACCCATTTCTATGGAATTTCTTCGGAAGATAGTTGACTTCGCAAGATAATAAGTTACCTTTTTTTTTTCGAGAATCAACTCCCAAGGGGCTGAAATATATTACTCTAGTTTAGTAAAGATATTTTTCTTTCAAACCCACAACCGAATGCGCTGTTCCATTGTATAACGATGGCCATATTGATTTAAATTTTAAATAGCTTCACGCTATATCCCGCACACAGCAGGGTAGGCAGAGGGAACCTAGTGTTAAGACACTCCGTTCCCCACTTTCCGCCGAATTCGGAGGCTTGCGTGTTAAGTGGCGGAACTTAACGCCGCGCTTTACCTCGATACCAGAGCGAAGAAAATGGAAATATAATTTCCACTCCTCGAGTGGGAATCGAACCCACAACCAGTCGTTTACAGTCACACTCTTGTGCCACTGCGCCACGACTGACCACTAAAATATTTAAATTTTAAACTGTCTACATTTATTTATCCACATCTAATTAACAATAATATATTAACACATATTCCAACCCACATACAAAGCATCTAAAAGCCTTAAACATTTTTATGATTAGAAAGCTACTTCTACCCACTTCTAATAAATAGCAAAAATATATTAAAATACGCGGTTCTCATTCAAGTACAGCTCCTCGGTACTTGTCTCTTAAAGTTTTTAATTTGCCCCGCAGGTACCTCCCGCGGGATACATTACACTCTGTCCCAGATCTCTGTCTCTGTGACTGCTAATTACGCTAATTATCGGGCTTTTAAGGAAATTGTGCTAACATTTTAATGTTGTGTATGTTTTAAATATATTATGTTACTGACATACTGCTTTTTATATATTTTTTTACTCTTGATGGTACAGAAAGGGTGAGGTTGTTTATCTGTCTGTTAGATCTAGTCCGATTTGTAATATGGTTTTCGGAGGTAGATTTGAGTTTTATATAATATTTATACCTTTTTGTTATGTTTTTAGTATATTTTATTTATCAGAAAACCAAGTGTAACTCTAAATTTTTAACTAATATATTAATACCCACGAAACAGTAACACCTAGTGCGCGGCCTTCAGATGTTCCAAATTTGTTAGTAATGTTTTTGTTAATTGAAATGAGGTTACATTAAAATACAATATAAATTTACATTTTTATATAATAAATGCATTTTAAGGGGCCGTTGTTTAGGTCTACACTTGTGTCGCAAGTCACAGGCAGGTAATGTATGAATTTGGAAAAAAGTAATAAAAAAAACATTTAAAATTTCCTATAAATATTATGATGAATTCCACATCAAATTTAAACCTATTTTTAGCAACTCCATCATTTTTCCTGCATTCCATGGTAGTCAGAGAAAACTCAAAGTCAAGACCTTCTGTTCTCTTCTTTACTTTCGAACTCAATACATTGTGTATTGAGTGACGGAACTCAGCGCTGCACTTTTTCTATAAAGTCAATGTCAAACACTTCAAATCTAGACTCAATATTAACCAATAAATTATTTTTTTTATATACCTTCATGCTATATCCCGCACACAGCAGGGTAGGCAAAAGAAACCTAGTGTTAAGACACTCCGTTCACCACTTTCCGCCGAATTCGAAGGCATTGTGAGTTAAGTGGCGAAACTTAAAGAAGATAATGGAAATATTAAATATTTCCACTCATCGAGTGGGAATCGAACCCACAACCAGTCGTTTACAGTCACACGGTTGTGCCACTGCGCCACGACTGGCCACATTAAATTATATACTAAATAAATATACGAGTCACATTAAAACTTAATATCTCTATATCTAGTAATTATAAACTATAGCTACACTAAGTCCAGTCCAGTCACACTAAACAAGTAAACACCGGGGACTCCCCGAGCGGTTACACCGACTCACCTAATATTCCGCCTTAATTAATTTAAATAACCCAAATTAATAACTTGTTATCGTTCTTGAAAGTTTAAAACTTCATCGATTTTGTATGAAAACACGCCAACAAGTCTTTTGTTTGGAAATTCGAAATTTCGTGAGGGGCAAATAGCTTCACGTTTGGTGAGTTATTTAATTTTAAATGTATATATATATATATATGTTAAGAAATCTATGTTATATGTGCAAAAATAATTGAAATAAATAATCAATCAATAAGTAATTTTATTCGTCTTCACGCTTTTTCCTGCAAAACAGGGTGTTAAGAGATAGTCTAGTGTTTTTTTTTAATTTAAAAATACTTAAGCTCTACAGACATCTGGTCTCCTATCTTTTTTTTCCTTCACAACATATGATAGTCTAGTGTTAATGTACTCAATTCTCCACGCACCGCTCGAAATTGAGATATTGCGTGTTGTAGGAAGTATACATGAAGGTATCAGAGAGAAATTAAAATAACATCTAATAATTATCTTGATTTGAATCCACAATTCACAACTCCCTTTTACAGACCACAGACACTAGCGCAATGAACGTTAATTTAAACCAAATTCCTCAACGCATGGCTCAGTGGTGAGAGCGTCTGGACGGTATTCAGGAGGCGCGGGTTCGAATACCGCTGCGTTCAAGTAAAAATTGAAGTGGTAACCACCACACATTCATTCAAGGTTCTTCTGCCCCACGATGGGATACAACTTATTTTTGTCAAATATCATAATAGAATATGATTAGCCTATTTCACTAAAGGATAGCTTTCATAGCACTATAGTACGACTGGCCGCAGCTCGTGAAGTCGTGACGTGCTCGCGGCAAACCGACTTAGAGGATAAACTTAAATTGATGTGCAAATTAAATGTTATTGTTGGTCGATTCCACGGTAAGCGTTAACTAGTTACCTTAGAATAATTTACCCATTTTATAGGGTAAATATATTTTTTGGTTTCATACAGCAGAACAGGTAAAGTGAACATAGTGTTAAGACACTCTGTTCTCCACTTTTCGCTATAATTCGAGAGAATGTGTATTTATTGGCGGAGTTTAAAACTGCAGTTTGTCTTATCAGGGTGGTAATATGAAAATGTATAGAATTAATTATCAGTAGCGTTTACAGTAACGCACTGTCCATCGAAACGATCGAACACATAATATTAAAAAAAAAACATTTTAAAAGAAGGACTAGGTATAAGGAATTCGTATTAAAATTTACACGCAACGGGATTTGAACCCGCGCTTCTTGGAAAAGTAATTAATATTTATTTAATACGACAGACAATATCAATGTGGTAGTTTTCCCCACAAAATGTCATGGATGGAATGCGGAAACACTTACGTCTAAGGTAACTTAGTCAATATTTCCCTACTTAATACATGAAGCTACTACCACCATGTTTACGATAACTCTATAACATGATATTACGTTAGAAAAGTAACATAAATATAATTTTAAAACGTAAAACGACAGATTTAGTTCGCAACTTCCGGTACGTTTTCAAATAACCGGCTTTCATATCTTTATGCGAGTTGCATCCAACGCTTTAGTATATATGTACGTATGTGTGTATGTATGTATGTGTGTACTGTATCTATGTGAGACTAACCGGAAGTGAGTCGAAAACCACGTGACTAACACAATATATAATAGCCTTTTTAGGTGTCGCTTACAATTGTTGCGATGCTCAAATAACTGTAGTACAGTATAGTAGGAATATAAAATGCTTTTATTAAAGTGTATTTAGTTTTAATATTTTTTTTTGTTATATGAGGCTAATGGTACGCAGTGTGATAGAGTGTTTCCTCGGAAAGAATGTATTTAAATAATTTTTATTTCACCATTCTGGTGACAAGACAGAGTGGGGCATTGAAAAAAGAGAACGGAATGTCTTGTCACTAGACTCTTTGCCGCCTACTCTGCTCCTACTCCGTTATTCGACACACGGCCACTTAATAGTGACCGATTATAAGCGAATGTACACTAACTAGTGTAAAGTGTGTGTGACCACGAATTTCTGTAAAATTTTCTGATGTCGTTTTCTCAAAAGTGTATTTGAACACGCATAATATTACGCAATTTATTCTTATTGCTCTTAATTTCTTATTTCTCTAATAAATTCGCATCATTTAAATAGAAAACAAAATCTTCAATTTTAAGTAAATACTTTAAAATTCTCAATTGAATATCAATCGTGCCCCTTACGATTTAAGGGGGATGGAAAGGTGGTACAAAGGGAGGGGGGATGAAAACGGAATTGTAAGAAGCGACCGAACCGCGAATATCTTCGATAATTGTTGCATAGAAAAGATCGCGCTAACGAGCCGCTGGGAAATGAAATGATTGCGGCTATTGAAACAGCGGAAATTACGGTCTAGTGTAGTGCGAGAACATTAAATAATTGACGTTAAATAAATAATTGAAATACTTTATAACATCTATATGTTTTGTAATCTTTAAATAAAATTAGGATGTCTGTTTGTAATGTTAAAAAACCGCTCCTTAAAAGTGCTAAATATATATTTTTTACAATTTGTATATATCTGTCTATCCGTCTGTTTATTATGTCTAATCTTAGGCGAGAATTAGCTAGCACGAGAAGATAGTTCATGCAATAAGTAGTGGTTTACGTTAGAATCAAAACGTTTTTCGTAAATTCTTCGTGGTTGAAGTCACGGGCATATCTAGTTTTACCTATGTTTACTTGTTGTTTTAGGCTCGTTTATTATGAGTAGACAATTTTTCAATTTTTAAGTCGATTTTACAACTATTAAATTTGTGTCTATTCGTTTACTTAATCTGCTATAATTTTGTAAAGATCAGTTTTTGAATAACCCTTTTTAATAGCTTCACTCTTTTTCTACATAGCAGATTAATCAAAGAGATTCTAGTTTCAAAAGTCTCCATTCTGAACTTTAATAAGCTACTTTTAAACATTTTTATAGTGTTATTCCACACTTACGAAAATTGTAAAAGATATTTAAAGAAAACGTATAAAAAATTTAACGCAGCGGGATTCGATCCCGCGCCTCCTGAATACCGTTCAGGCGCTCTCACCACTGAGCAATGCGTTCAATAAGCTATTAAACTCATTTAATCTATAAAAATAAATAAAAGAAAAGCATTTAAAGTAAGTAAATATATTATTATAGCTTTAAGCGTTGATGTGTCCTTTCAAAACAACTTTGACATTTCTTTGTATCTTAAATACGCAAGAAAGAACTTTGTCTTCTCTCTCGGAATGATTTTCACCAATTCATTAGGCAAATACAAAATTGCTTCGATTTTCTTCAGATTTTGTCAAACAAGAAGGAATTTAGTGTACTCCTTTTTACTCAAATAAATTTTACCGTAATTTACTCCGGGCAATACTTTATTCTTTGTTAATACCTAATTTTAGGACTGACGCGTAAGTTGTGAATGTGCTAGAAAGTTTGGCTCCGATGGCCAAACATACAATTCTTATTAAGTCTTATATAGTAATAGTTAACTTTACATATGTATATTGTTATACATTTTTAATTATAAATTGACGTTATTATGTAGTAGTGAAATATTTTCTTACTTTCTTTAACGCTTCAACACTATTTTCCACATATCAAGGTCAGATAGTATCTAGTGTCAAGACGATTTCAAGACTCCCACGTTTTGCTTTAGATATGAAAGTGGAAAAACAAATATAATTTAAATGTAGTCATTACCCCGAGAGAGAATCGAACCCGCAATTAATTATGTTTATAGTCTAATACTGTCCCACTGCACCATAAAGGTCTCAGTTAACGTATGAATTAAAATAGAAACTAGGAAACGGAGTGCCATAACACTTATAACCTATTGCGTGAAACTAATATTATAAACATAATCGTATCGTAACCGCTAGTTGCGTGGACTTAGCGGCGAAGTAAAAGTTATAAAAAATACAAAAAGATCGGTTTCCTTTGACGAGAACAAAGCGGCATTCATTACCAGAACTTGCATCGCTGATTTATTAAGTTTCTTCGCGAATTATTTCTGCATTTTGAATATATTACTTACTTTACAGTCGTTTTCGTTTCTTTTATCGTTTTGTATTTGTTCTCTTTTGAATTGTAAATAATGTTCGGGGTTTTAAACTTATTGCTGGTATAATGGCTTGTTATAAAAACTGACTAACGAAGAATTTAATTTAAATATTTAGAAAAAAATAACTGAAATCTTTACTCTGCATAGCAGGGTAGTTAGCGAGAATCTAGCAATAAAAATAATTAAAATGTAAGTATATAATCATTTTCCCGAGTGGGTATAGAACCAAAAACCAATTGTGTGACGTATACTCAAAATATTTATTAGGTTAGGATTAGTAAGTCTCCTAACACACAGCATTTCTAAAGTGAAAGGCAATTGGAGAGCAGAGTCGTTTATTATTAAATGACTTTCCATAATGATAATGGTAATGATTTGAAAACTATTTATGAAATATAATCAGCGTTTGGTTCCACAGCAAAAGGTTCTAAATATTAACATAAATCGATTATAAATTAAATTAAATAGCTTCACGCAATATCCCGCACACAGCAGGGTAGGCAGAGGGAACCTAGTGTTAAGACACTCCGTTCCCCACTTTCCGCCGAATTCGGAGGCATTGCGTGTTAAGTGGCGGAACTTAACGCCGCGCTTTACCTCGACACCAGAGCGAAGAAAATAGAAATATTAAATATTTCCATTCCTCGAGTGGGAATCGAACCCACAACCAGTCGTTTACAGCCACACGCTTGTGCCACTGGGCCACGACTGGCCACATTAACATAAATCGATTATAAAAAAGATATTACAGGTTTCTAAGTTCTGGTTTCATAAATCACCACAAATAAATAAAATACAGGTGTCTGTATGTAATATATTCACTTTCCACTTAACGAACATATATCAAAATAGCATTTTTTTACCTATCCTCTAAATTCGCTGGACCGATTTTGACGAGGCTTTTATTGCCAGATAGCTGATATTATAAGCAATAATTAAACTCACTTTTATTTTAAAATTATAGTTTTTTTTTGCTACATTCCAAGCGAACAAAGTCGCGGTTACAGCTAGTATAGGATACATTTTCGCATAAAATTAGTAAACGCAAATCGGAGTAGCGCTTAGTTTTTATTCCATCGTCAACACTCAACAGCGCCATGTGAGTGGGACGTTATGTGAATATTAAATTTTTCAATAGTGCGCCGATTGGGAGTCGCGGGGGAATGGGCTTAGAGACTATTTTAACACGATTTTTGTCGTTTAAACTAGTGTACTGCATATTTTAGCATTTTTTTGAAAATATTCGTGGTAGTTTCGTTGCAAAAACATATTATTTTAGCTTCACACAGTATCCTGTACACAGTAGGGAAGGCAATGAAGAAGAAGAATAGTATTGAGACACTCAGAATTCTGGAGGCAATTGAACAAATCGGTGACAACCGAACCCACAACCAGTCGCGTTTACAGTCACACTTTGTGCCCAACCAAACCACGACTGGCCTGATGATTAAACACTACGACGGTTTTAGGCCCGGGCAGTTTGACGGCTTGCGGCCATTAGCACTACTACGGTTTGAGTACCATGGCCATGCCCACAAGGCACATAAGTGTGACTATAAACTCGACTGGTTGTGGGTTCGATTTCCACTCGAGAAGTGGAAATATTTAATATTTCCATCTTCTTTGCTCTTGTGTTGAAGCTAAGCACGGTGTTAAAGCAAAAGCCGCCACTTAACAGCTAATACCCACTAAATTTTGTATACAAAAGTCAGTTTCGACGTGAGGTTTGTATTCTTAATGGTGAATTTCAATTACCTACATAGTTATTTCATTGACAATAATGAGGCTGAAATGAAGCGGTACATTTCCCATTATGTTATATTAATAGACTATTAGCTCCATTGTGACACAATATCGATTACTTTACGTTACTAGCGATTGTTCTGGGTTCTAATTCAACTTAGGGGAGTATATATGATTATTGATATATTATGTATTTCCTTGGACTGCTTTGATAAAGTGCTAATAAACCACTTTTCTACTGAATGTGAAAGCAGAAAGTAGAAAAAGAAATGTGGGAAAACACTGTTTTTAATAAATTTGCTGAAAATTAAAGAAAAAACGTGAAGAACAAAGTAAAAAAGTAAGAAAAAGTGCAATAGCAGTCAATTATACTATCTCACAAAAGCTTCATATCAACAAATTACAATAACTACTTTATAAGAACAATTTAACTAGAAATGTAAGTAAATTAATAAAATATTTACTATAATATTATACAAGCTATCTATATGAAGATATATAAACATATGTTTGTACATCTTCATAACCTCCACAAGGAGGTTACACCTTTAAAATAATTGAATGTTGGTACTGACCATACATCAGAATTCATGCAATGAATTATAAATGAAAGTAAATCAAAAATTCAAAAAATCAAAAATAAAGACCAGACTTTCCAAATTTCTGTGGCGCGTGAAAAAAGTTTTAGTAAAAAGACAATGTTTTGTTAAAATACAAAAACAGTTCTGTATAAAGTGACACACGCTAGAGTAACACGTTTTTTACCTGTATATGAGTCTATGGTACATACAACTTCCTATACTACTCACAAATACCTATACTAAATTTATAAAGGAAATGGCATTCAATAAATTTAAATAACAATTGAGTATGTTTCTTGTAGATAAGCCTTAGCTGTAAGTTATTTGTTAAGTTCATATTTTGTATGTAATATATTAGTATTTGTATAAATACCCAAAATATCTTTGCATGCATAATGGTAGAATGTACAATGGTGACATAATATTGAATCTCAAATATATGTACAACAAAACCTACATTCAGAGCTAACAAATGATTAATCATCATTTATTTTTCTTTAAAAGTTTTCCCACATAGTGGGGTAGATACAGACCTAGTATTAAGACACTCCGTTTTGTACTTTCCGTTCGAACAGTGCACGTTGAATTACGTAACTCAACGCCACGTTTACCCTTTTTATACCAGAGCAGAAAAACGAAAATTTAAATACATATAATACATTCCCCGACTGAGAATCGAAGCCATAACCATCACTTTACAGTCTGACGCTGTCCCACAGCACTACGACTCCCTCGTATATATTGTTACCTCACACATACACATTTAAAACTGAAATGAATCCCGAAGTATTTCAGTTTGATGATTATTTCCTTTGTTTTTGTGTGTTTTATGTAAATGCGTCCGTTTGTGAGCCGCCTGTTGTTCATACAAACAGATGTCGCGTCCGTCTGCTAATTTATGGATTGCATTATTGTCTTTAATTGAGAAAATCTATTTTGGTATATATTTTCGTCTGTTTTACGCTTTTTCCGCGTAACCGGAAATACAGGGACAACAAAGTGTAAAGCTTTTAAGATATTGCGTGTAGAGAGACGGAGCTTAACGCTCCCAATTATTTTGTCACCAGCGTGAAGAAATAATAATACTTAAATTATGATCATTTAACAGAGACTATTAGAAAATGGAACCTATATTTATCGCGCTTAAAGTCAAATGCTATCACACTACGTCATTGTGATCTCTTTTATATATCTTTCTGTTTATATTACATTGAGTTCTGTCACCCAATGTAAAATCAGACTACCTGCGACCTAATCTACTATATGCCAGATATAGATCATAGAAAATCTAAAATATCTAAAAGATCTTTTTAATTTATCTATTTCAATTATCATATCTTGCTTTTTTCTTCATTTTCTCTCCCAATTTCCTTAAAAAGCGAATATATTTATAAATAAAATAACTAATTCATATATTTTATTATTTTTCCAGGTAAGTTGGTGCGCCGTCGAACAACGGGACCGCTCAAATGTGAATGAAAGTTAGGATTCAGTGATTACACAACGAATGCCGGTAATTCTGCAAACGCATTTCATTTGAAGCATTCATTATGTTTATTGTTTAATTAATATCATCTGTTTATGAGTTTTAATGTCTAATAGTAATTTGTAGGTGAATCTATATTTTACTAAGGAAATGGATATACAATTAAACGTTTTTTTATATTGAAAAGTTTTATTTTTATTTAATATTTTTGTTCGAAAAGTAAAAAAGACGAGTTAAATGTAGTTCGTGTTGTATTTTATATGTATTTTACTTCATTACACAAAATATTTTTTTTTGGCATACTCCATATTCTATGCAATGAAACTAAAATAAAGACAAGAAATTAAAAAGAATGTGTCCGTAACACGCTTAATATATAGATGTCATGTTCATGCCACAAGCAGGCATATACATATATTGCATTCCTCTCCGGACACATGTGCAAATGTTAAAGTAGATCAGATGACAAATTTGAGTCATAATATTATTGAAAGATGGACAAAAACACATAAATACATACTAAGTTAATTCCTGGAAGTGTTCTTAAGGTAAGCTTTACTAAATTTTATTCTCACTTAGATGATTTTATCGTAAAATTAGAAGAAGATCCGCTTTATAACCTGCCACCAAATTAAAAGAAATACTAATAGCTTAAAGAAGTACCATCTGCATAGTAAAAAATGAAAAAAAAAACAGCTTCACACCTCTCCCTTCATTTCAGGATAGTCAGAGAGATTCTAGAGTCAAGACACTTCGTTCTTTACTTTCTTTCCAAAATCAAGACATTTACAAGTTAACCGCCAGAACTCGACGCCACACAAACCCAATTAAGTAATGTAAAAGTCTTCAATATATAAAAGTGTTCAATATAAAGGAGCTTTCAAAGCTAAGCTCCGGTTAAGTTAGGAAGCTTTAATCTCGCCTAGAACACACGTAACAGATTGGCCTGAGGTGTCGCAGTGACTCGCCCCAGCCAGCGGTAACGCTTTGAGTTATTACCCTTTTGATCTGCAGATTGTTCTATAAGACCTATCGGACTTCCTTGGACTGAGTGTTTGCTAAACTTTACTTAATTGGATGAAAGTGTTAAGTGACTTTATTGTGTTGTTAAAGTGTTTCAAAATATCATTTCAACGTTTTTAAGAAATATTTTAAAATGTATATAACTTTGGGATTGTTGAAAAATGTATGGGATATGAGCCCACGCCTATTGGAAACTGTCTAAACCGTCTATAGAATTGTGTTTTATGTTGAATTTAAATTTCACTGAACTTCAACTCATGGGCTTATTTCGCACAACAGAATAAAGGAAATCCTGTAGATCTTCTCCATTAAATTTGTCTAAGAAGTTCTACCCATATTTAAGCACAATTTATAACACTTAAAACAGCCAGTCAAATCACTGGACATATGAAATAATATTTTTTATGAAATATGTTCTTTATTAATGCAAGAAAGCAAAGACCTACGTCTTATGAGTGAAGATACTGGACATTTTACACATTTATTATATACAGGTTTATTCTACTTATCTCCTAGATTATCACAGAGTACCTAGAGAGCAGAGAATCCTTTTATTTGTCATTTCGTTCTCTACTTTCCTACTTAATAATTAAGTATTTATGTGGAGTGGAGTGAGGCCACAGTCGCCCAGTGTGACAACAACTGTATGCGTAAAGGTTACGGTTTCAATTCTCACTTGGATATTTGAATTATTTTCATTCTTTGGCTATGGTAACAGGGCAAAGTGTAGCGTTTAGTTCCACCTCTCACCCGTAATACCTCTGATTCAGACGAAAAATGGAGAACGGAGGTATGTGAGAAAAAAGAGAGAAGTTATAAAAAAAGTTGAGATCATTTTTTAAGGGAAAGCTTTTGTTATAATACTGTGACATAAATTGTACATACGAGTACACATACACGAGTCATACTGATATTCTATATAGAAAAAATGAATCGTGTAAAATATAAACTATACTTTTTTGATATCGATATCAACATATCAGCAAAATTCCGTAAGTTTTAAAGGAGTCAAAGTTCTTTTAAGACTTTTAAAACTTTTGTTTTACCTTGAAAGTAACAATGTAATATCCTAACCCTTTCACAATAATCTCTTTTAAACAATTGTTTCATGTTATAAACATAAATAACAAGTATCAAAACCAGAATAAAGTATATACACCTTTAAACTTTAATCATTCGTCAAATATAATAAATAATTATTGGAAAAAATACTTCTTCCCACATATGCTACAGTACTTTTTAAGTAAAACCCACCTGGAAAAGCCAATGAGCAATATTTCACATTAAAGTTTCAAATTGATTCTGACGTCACTTCCGGAGCCACAAGAAGTTGCCTTCGGAGACACGCCCTTAGATAATTTGTTACAAAGTTCGGCTCACAATTTAATAAGGTAATGTACTTACGTACGTGTTCGATAAATCATAATGATAATAATTATACCGTAGCCTCGGAAAGATCGTATTTTCACTTTATAACTAGTTTGCCCGCGACTTTGCACGCGTGGTATTTAACAAAAAAGTTATTATTCTTAAATAAAAGTAGCCTAACTTACTTCTTAGTTCATCAGCTATCTAACAGGGAAAGTTATGTCAAAATCTGTCCAGCCAGACATACAGACAAAAATCGTAGAACATGTTGTATTTTGGTATATATGTATATCATGTATACATTTATAAACCCAATTGAAAGTTTTTGTAATATCTATCCAACCTTGTAAATTCAATTGTCGAATTCGTCTTGTCATGACGGAGTGACAAATCACTACATCATATAGCAAGAAATAAGTCATTAACAGTACTAAAAGTCATCTATTATAATATACAACTACCCACATAAAATGCACTTACCTCTTACATTCTACAATACTAAAAACTCTAAAGTTATTCTTAAAACACCGTTATAAGAAGTTTTTGTTCAACATTTTGATATAAAAAGTCACATTACGTTATATCAGAGTTAGCGGAGTGAGGTGAATTAACATCAGTGTTACGAACTTAGAGGGAAATGGGCTGAACTTACAGTCGCCGCCAAAAGTCTAGTCTAGTCTAGACCTAGTTAAAACTTTCATGAATAAAGCAACATTAGTGCTTTCATTCTCAAGTAGAAAATCCAATCAAAGAAAAAAGATTATTTTAATGTAAATTGCTTGCATTTTGTAATTGCAACTGTAAGCTGTGCACACAGTTGGGTAGGCAGAGAGAACCTAGTGTTAAGACACTCCGTTCTCCACGTTCTGCCGTGTTCTGGAGGCATTGCCTGTTAAGTGAGGAATCGAACCCACGACCAGCCGCTTTACAGTCACTTTTTGTGCCTTTGCGTCAAAATTGGCCTCAGTTACCCGGATAATTTTTTTACAAATTTCGAGGTTTCTAGTTATTGTACATATAATTAAAATAATTTAGGCAGTGGGATGGTGTCTGTCTGAACTCAGGATTGGTTGTGAGTTCGATTCCTACTCGGTGGAATGATCATAATTTATTTGTATTCATTTTGCACTTTGATTTGGCGGATGGAAAGTGGAGAACGGAGTGTGTTGACACTAGCTTCTCTCTAACTATTCTGTCATTCGGGAAAAAGTGTACAACAGGCGGTACATATTATTTAAGTTTTAATTTTTAAAAACTTAAGCTATTAGATCATTTTACTCAACACTTTAAGTAGAGAAAAGTAGAACAATTTCTTTAAACAACCACAGTCAGATTAGTAAAAAATTGGAGAAATGACATTTAAATACAAATTATGATCTGTAAATGGGAGTTTATATTTAGTATCAGATTTGGTACAAAGAGATGTCAGAAAATTAGTTATTACGCATATATATTCAATTAAAACGTTGGATTATAAGCAAAAACAGCTTTAAAGCAATTTAGCTAACATCCTACAGTGATATTATATTACAATATAAATAAGAAATACCTTCTGGAAGCGACCGAGTGCAACTTATGCATAGTAATTTACTGCTTCTTAGCTCTTTTACCTCGAATATTTATTTAGCTATCTGAAATAAGCTTTATAAAAAGGTTCAAATAAAATTAACTAATATAACCAGTACCTTATAAATTCTTACTCCATTGAATAACAATTTGACAACCATAAGTAAAAAATGTTTGTAGTAGTAAGTAAATGTTTCTAAAATTATATGAAATGATTTTGGTTTCTATTCCTGTAAAGAAATACACATACGTATATTTAAAATACTTTTACTTGTCACAGACTTGATTTTCACCATTTCATTTTCACAATTAGAATATTTAAATGAAATAAGCGAAAAGGTAAGGATTTAGGATTACATAAAGAGAGAACCTAGTGTCAGGACACTCCGCTCTTCGCTTTTCGCCTAAATACAAGACATTGTGTGTTAAAATATGTATATTATAATACACATATATGTAGTTTAACGTAGAATAGTTGTAACTATCTGTACATGGCACGTACGTAGCGCGAACGAGGTGCTAACGCCCCCACTGCTACCGTCTCACGTCCTATTGCTGCTGAAATTATTTGTGAAATTAAATTATTTACTAAATCCTGGATTAAGTTTGTATAGGTTTCTTTGAGTTTCTTTTTAGTATAAAAGTAGTTTTATGAAGGAGGAATTTAAGTGAAATTTAGTAAATGAGTGAGTGAGTGAGTTTTTAAAAAGCTGGTAGACAAAAGATTAATTTTTTTTAATTTTTTTATATCATTTCTATCAATTGCTAGCTGTGTTGAATTTAAATTATTTTAAATATTTCATTTATTTCAGCACAGCGTTGTGTTCCGCCATTTAATTCACAATGTGTTATGAATGTGCAATTTAGGTCGCAAAGTGGAAAACGGAGTGCCTCGATACCAGACTCTCATTGTCTCTTTCTCTTCCTTTATATCTAAGCACGCATCATATTTCGTATTAAACTAACGTTGCACATTATCGAACTAAGTTTTTTATTAAATAACGATTTTACATTAACAATAACTTAACAATCAAAGTGAGAAGACATTCCCCTAAACGAAATCCGAACACCTTCCTCTCATTCAGCTTACCACATTCCAACAATACCGCACAATACGAAATATAATGGCAGAATAACAAAAAACCAACATTGGTTTTAATTATTTATTTTCCTCTTAAGCCCCGGTTACGCCGCGGGAGAGATGCGACGCGCAAAAAATACCCATTTAGCATTCAAAACGTTTACCATATTCTTGTTTTAATTGAGTCAACAGGACCGCGGAATCAGCTTAATGCGAAAAGCTTTTTGTACCTGCTCTAAGCTCTTAGGTAATGCAAAATAACTCATTTGGAATGTGTCACTTCAGTACAGAGAAACGCGATTATGTTGTGGCATTTGCCAGTTTCTGGGTTAGATAGAGGGTTTTAGAGTCTCAACTTTCTTTTTCTAGCTTCACGTTGTATCTCGCACACGGCAACATAGTGTTAAGACACTCCGTTCCCCACTTCCCGCCGAGTTTGCAGGCATTGCATGTTCAGTGGCGGAACTTAACGCTTTGTCTCGATACCAGAGCGAGGGAAATGGAAATGCTAAATATTTCCACTCCTCGAGTGGGAATCGAACCCACAACTAGTCGTCTTACAGTCACACTTTGTGCTCCTGCGCCACGACTGACCCCTCTCTGGCCTCTCTCTTCTTACTCTTTAATAAAAGCACTCTGTTCTGCATTTGTTGCTAAGTTGAAGACATTGCGTATTGGATATTGGATTCTAATGTGATGATTCGTTTTACTTTATATTACTCCTTACATGTTTATAGTTTAAGTAATAGGAATATCAATTAATTCTAGTAGCTTCCCGCAACTTTGTATGTGTGATACTTAAAAACCTTTTCTATACAAATTCTGCTTGCTAACCGTTTCAACTTTCTGAAAGTGTTCTTTGTACCCAAAATCATATCGCCTTTTACTATTATTTTGACATACAAGTACAATATCAAAAGAATGTACATTTTCGTTTACGTTAAACAAAACTAAGATGTAGGACTATTTTGTTTAAGTGAAATATATGTAAATAGCTTTACGCTTTCTCCTAAATAGCAAGATAATTAAAAAATCAGAATATAATGTCAAGTCCATTCTCTACTTCTTGCTGGAAATCGAGACATTGGATAATGAATTGGGTAACTTAACACTGCAGTTTTTTACTCTTTTTGGAATTTTGGGAGAATATCCGACATTGTTACATTACTTTGTTTCTACATTCCCCAAAGCTGTGCGTTTCGCTAGGTATCAAAAAATAAAGAAAAACGAATAAGAATATATGAATACGTCTATCGACTATATAATATATGGGTTCATTCAATAACTTACATTATATATTAGATGATTCTTTTCATTTTAATATTTTTTCCATTTTTACACACTTCCTAGAATAATCCTTCTATTTTGTTACTGCTTTCAAGAAATAAAACCGCGATAATAGAATTCATTGAAAACTCTCGGACGGTTGTTACAGTGCAATGAGACGGATCTAACTTACTGTGTTAGCAAATAGAGCATTGTGAATTATCTTTAATACGATTGAGTGCGATTGAACAGCTTTTAAATAAACACGATGAGTTTAAGTTCAAATATTACTAATAAAACACATATATCTATACAGACTTTCTCAGGTATATTAGGATAAATCGAAAAAATAATATGTATTGCGTTTTTAAACTCGGTCGAAACGCGGACCACGAACTGTTTTGTCACTATTTTTTCTTCTGCTTACACTTGTAAATAGTGCAGGTGACTCATACCTACGTAAATTCAAGTAAGGCCAGGCAGTTCCACCACTCAGCAAACAATATCTCGATTTTGCACAGAAAGTGAAAAACAGTCAGTGGCAGTGTCTTGACACTATGTTCTCACTGACTACCTATTGTTATTTGCGTGGAATGTGGAAAAAACCGTTAAATTACAAAAAATCTCTAGTCAATATTGCCAATATATGAAGCCAGACGTGGCGCAGAGGCACAATATGTGACTGTAATGCAACTTGTTGTGAGTTCGATTTCCACTCGAGGGGTGGAAATAATTTTAATATTTTAATATTGCATTTTCTTTTTTCTTTTATTGATTTTAATATTTCCATTTTCTTCGCTCTGGTGGCGAGGCAAAGCGCGGCGTTAAGTTCCGCCACTTAACACGTAATACTTCCGAATTCAGCGAAAAGCGACAAACGGAGTATCTTAACACTAGGTTCTCCTTCTGCTTACCCTGCTGAGTGCGGGATACAGCGTGAAGCTAAAAAAAACAATATAAATCTAAAATGAAGAGCTTCAAAATAAATGATTATATTAAAATGTAAACAAACGAACACACCTATTGTGTTACAGAAACACAGTTATTACATTTTTATGTCGCCATAAATCCGGACGTTAGAATACCTGAAATGGTTTTATTATGTAAAGCTTTTGACGAAACCTACTGGATGTTTATCTGATGAAAAGCTTTGAGATATCGAAAGTTTTTGTAGTGTAATGAATAAGTGGTACGTGAAAGATTTCCGTTATGGAAAAATACTTAAGTGGGTGTTAAGTATTAATATTTATGGTTAATTATTATGGCTATACCTACATAATATACGCTTGTAAAAATATATTTAGAATTATACATGTGTATGTGGCCAGTCGTGGCCCAGTGGCACAAGAGTGTGACTGTAAACGACTGGTTGTGGGTCCGATTCCCACTCGAGGAGTGGAAATTATATTTCCATTGTCTTCGCTCTGGTGTCGAGGTAAAGCGCGGCGTTAAGTTCCGCCACTTAACACGCAAGCCTCCGAATTCGGCGGAAAGTGGGGAACGGAGTGTCTTAACACTAGGTTCCCTCTGCCTACCCTGCTGTGTGCGGGATATAGCGTAAAAATATATTTAGAATTATACATGTGTATGTATGATGAGTTTGTGGAGTCAAGTAACCATCTTGGCTCAGTCTGAGAGCGTTTGACTGCAAACACAAGAGTGGATTCGATTCGCACTTGGTAAAATGTTTATATGTAAATTGTTTTCCTTTTCTCGCTCTGGTACTAAAGATAAAGTGCGGCGTTGAGTTCCACTACTCAAACCGCAATTTTTCGAGTACAGGTGAAAAGTGAAGAATGGAGTGTATTGATACTTGATTCTCTCTGACTACCCTGATAAAGCTTGAAACTCATAAACAAATGAATAAATAAAAACTATATTAACACAATCGAACATAACCAACAGGCATAAATTAAAAACCTAGAAAAACCATATTAAATTGTTTCAACAAACACACAATCACAAACACAAACATAAAAACATAATTCCTCAAAAGAACATTTCCAACATTAATATGTTGATAGGTTCTGAAGTAACACAGTGTAAATATGCGCCGGCGGAGCTTACCGCAGGATAATTTCAATTTAACTCGTGTGTGGGCTTAAAAGCTTCTAAATTGTTTGAGACGGAGCGGAGAGGGTCAGAGGGTGTTTACAGCGTGATGCAATTAAACCACTCTTAGTTCACCTCTTCAAGGCAAATTAATTTAGTGCTTGCGAAAAATTTGTGCCACATTCAGTTTGGCTTCTGGACGTCTTTTTAATTTGTAATTACTGGTTTTTATGAGGAAATTGATAAAAAGTCGTTGCTGAAAGTAACTTCTTTGATAGATAGGATATATAAAGTATGATGAGACATGAAATGAATGAAAATTTTGGATATATAAGTACTACTACTGTAGATAGTATACTATAGATAGTTGAGGTCCTAGTGGCACTATTGGATAGCGTAAAACTGTAATCGCAATTGGCTATGGGTGCGATTCTTATTCAGGAGAATGATTATAGTGAAATTATTTTTATTCCTCCGCTCTGGTGCCTAACCTTAAGCGCGGCGTTGATATCGGCCACCCAACTCATTCTGTCGATTGGTGATAACGACAAAGTTAAGTGACACATTTTCCTACTAACGCAATTGTTATTATACAAAGAACTTATGATAATATATTACACTAGCGACCCGTCCGCGGCTTGGCCCGCCTAAACTACACAACCGTACTAACCGTTGATTCGGCCGACGGCAAAGCATCTTACCCAATTTTATTTTACTCGGAATGTTTTTTTTCAAAACTAAAAATACATTAACAAGTAGCCTATTGCACTCCAGAACAGTATAGCTTTCTGAATTTAAAATAATGTTCATGATCGGATTGCCCCTTAGATAAAAAGTTACAAACTTTACCTCTTTATATAATAGTATAAAATGATATTTAATAGAAAAAATAAATAAATAAAAAAGTGTAGAACGGAGTGTTTTCCATCTAGGTACTAGAAACAGTTCTCTTCTAACAAAAGCTCTAAACACAAACTATAACAACGTAACAGTAACGAAACATTCGTGCAAGGTGTTCAGCAAGGTGCGTCGTAATCCCGCGATTGATCACCGTGATGGATGGACCGATGCCGATCAAACGCTTATTATCGAATTGTCGGAAACGCTTGATTTATGTACAATCACCTTATCTTGTGGTCTCAGAGCTTTTAGTTTATTGCTATTTTATTATGGAATTTGGTTAAATTGTCCTAATTTGTTAATGGAGGGTGTTGTTATGTGATTGGTTATAAGTACAATTGTCATTTGGGGGAGGGTTTTCGTTTTTTTTATATATTTTACTAGTGGCTCGCTCGCGGCGACGCCTGCGTCAATTACACAACTATTTCCCTATAGAAACCTCATCACATTAGAAACCTTCTAAAATTATCAGCATTTCTCGACTATATTATGCAGGTATTATACATATAAACATTATTTTTGAATCATTCTATCTATTTAAAGAACCGCATCAACTTCCGTTGCGTATTTTTTTTAGATCTAGGCATACACATATGTATATACACATACAAACAGACGCCGGAAGCGACTTTGCGTTATACTATATAAAGGTTCGACAGAAAGTGGGGAACGGAGTGTCTTAACTCTCTTAGGTTGAAGCTAAAATAAAAATGAAAGGTATAAATAGTAGCTATATACAGTACATTGTGTATACAGTAGCTTATTTTACAGATACTTCAGATAATATTTTTATCTTATTTATTTGCATTAAATTAAGATAAAGGTAAAAAACAAAAAAGTATGCGGTAAGAACGGTAGTGGAAACATCGATTGACCTTGAAGAACACTGTATCAATACTGAAGGAAGGTCAAGTAAAAAGTATGACGACCTTCCGGAGTGAGGAGAGCGTGTATGAAGAGGTTGATGACAGTGAACGAGGCGAGAGGAGAATGCTGGAACCGTAGTATTTGGCGCCCCATACCTCTTTGACCTACTACTAGGGGTAAATCGTGAAGGTTCCCATAAATGGGCCAGTCGTGGCACGTAGGCACAAAGTATGCCTGTAAGGCGACTGGTTGTGGGTTCGATTCCCACGCAAGGAGTGGAAATATTTAATATATCCATTTTCTTGTCTCTGATGCCGAGGCAAAGCGCGGTGTTACCTTTCGCCATTTAACACGCAATGCCTCCGAATTTAGCGGAAAGTGAGGAACAGAGTGTATTAATATTAGGTTCTCTCCACTTACCCCACTGTGTGCGGGATACATGAAGCTAAAAAAAAATATTAAAAATAAATAAAATAAAACGTTAAACAATCTCAGTATGAAAATTTATTCGAAACTTAACTAAAAGAACTTATTTAAGATCGTCTGATTCTAATATGTATTATATAATTGTAGATATATTTTTATGGCTTTCCTATTAATTTGCTTTTCAATGCTGACAACGACTTTCGGTCGAATATTATTTCAAAGCCTATTATAGCTTTGAATAAAGGGTAATTTAATAAACGTATGCCAACCTAACAACTACTTCACTACAGATAATTTCTTTTATTTTCATCAATTTATTTATAGAGGCCGTCGTGGCGCAGTGCGTAAATGTCTAATTATAATCACGGTTGTTGAGAGTTCTAGTCTCTCTCGGGGGGACGATTTTCTTTAAGTTTTTTCCATTTCTCCGCTCTGTTAGCTAAGGAAAAACGCAGCATTGGATACATATTTATCAATATGGAATCTAATAAACGTAGTGATTTGACGCTAGGTTCTCTTTATATTCAGCTATTCAAAATATCCCGAAAAATGTATATAGCTGAAATAAAAAACTTAATTCGCACCCTCCATCATTACATTGATTAATTAGCACATTAAAGTAAAGAATATCGAAACGCAAAAACAAATAACAACGAGAAACCTCACTAAAAACATTGCCCATTTTAAAATGAAACAACCAACGATGAATTGAAAGCAAACAAACTATCGAAATCATTAATGAAAGGCAATAAATCAACCTGTCCCGTATTAATGATCGTAAGAAATGATGAATGCGCTGTGAAAAAACTGAATCCGAATCAAAAGTCCATTGGAAAAGTTCAGAGGCTTAATATGAATAATAAATAATGAAAATTGTGTACAAAAAGGGTTTTTGGTACAAAATGAAGAACCTTTTTGCTTAATGCTGTGTTTGCTCGGATTTGTGCCAGACACAATTACGGGATTACGGCGACGGCGAAGTGGGAACGACGGAATAAATGCTCTTTTAATATTAACTTATAAATTTTGGATATTGATTATAGAATCTATTTGGGATGAAATGATTTAATTTATGTACAGAACCAGATTGGCCCAGTTCAAGCGTTCAGTCAATACTGTGAGTGTACATTGATGATTGTTTTCGTGATTTAGACACAATTTCTTACTATTGATTTGCACAAAATCTCTAAATTCCTGCTCTTTCGACCTAAAATACGCTTTTTATTAAAGTAGAATAAAGCACGGACAAATAATACCAAAAAAGGCAATTACAAGCTTATAAAATGAGCCAATTTGAAAATGCAGGACTGTGGAATTGAATAAACTGCTTGGTCTAGTTTTTTGGCGATGCGCTCTCTCAAAAATATTAAGGTATTTAATATTGTAATTAATAACTTGGTTAATTAGTATAATTATTCAATGAATAAATTTCCTTTTCTTTTTTGGCCTCATATTTTTTCGAGTATGTCTTACTAGAACGGAACACAAGTTCCCTGATTGAGAATCGATCCAGTAACTAAACATTACAGGTTACATGTTTCAACTAAATATGTTTACATATATGAGGGTCCTCAATTAATAATATAGTTTAAATGACTAATTAAATAGTTACTACTTTTATAGTCACTACTTTTACAAATCGAATAAAATCGCTAGATAATAAAAGTTTAGGTTTTTTTTATTCGCTTTAACATATTACACGCGTGTTATATAGGTACGACTGATTTTCCGACTCTCAAGACACTCCGTCCGTCACTTCGTCTTCTAATTTCTCACTTATCCGAATCGAGACATTGCAAATTGAGTAGCGGAACTTAACGCTGGGCTTAACCTTGGATACTAGAGCAAAGACTAATTTAAATATCATACTTATTATAATAAGCATACCCACCGAATGGGAATCGAACCCACAACCATTCGTATTCATATTCAGTCTCACTATACCACAATGGCCTTCTTCACATACATCACTTAATAATTACATTAAAATTATTATAAACCTCTCTGAAAAGCACTCATAGTAATCCTTCACAGCATTCCCATCAGCTCGGCCATGTCCAAATAGATGGCCGGTTTAATCGAAACTCAATCAGGAGCTAAAATTTTTGGTTAACATTAGTTTGGGGCAGTTGAAATTAACTTTGTAATTATATTTGCTGTGAAACGGTCTGATAGAACAAGGAGTAAAGTAATTACTTAAAATAGTATTCTGATAGCAATTAGCGAATTAAAACTTACTCCGGTCAGCGTCTTTACGTTATTCCCTTTGAGTGGTAAATTAGTTAAAAATAATCTAAAAGAAATAAAATTAAAATAATCTAAAAGAAATAAAATTAAAATTTATGCTGATTTTGTTTTCTTAATCGTTGTAGTGACGAAATTAGTTCGTGTTATGAAACTATGTTGATTTGTATGAAATCCGGACACGTGTGCCAATTTTTATGTAACACAACATTTTTTTTTTCAGATAGCGTTCTAATATGTTACATTAATTAATTAATTAATTAATTAATGAGTTATAGCTACTTAAAGTAAATTAAAAGTTATTGAATCGACAAAAATAAGTTGTATGTAATAAGCGTATAAGAATTTCGACGAAGCCTGATGAGTAACGTGTGGGTTAGCGGTTAAAATACTTAACGATTTCCAAGAGACGTGAGTTCGATTAACGCTACGTAAAATTTTTTATATATTTTCCTAAAACTGATTTTTACTTAAGCTTTCTGAAGGATTATTATATCTTTAAAGCATTTCCTAATCTGAAATGTATAACGTTAAGTTTCGTTAACCAACTGGTAACAGTGGAAATATTTAATATTTCTATTTTCTTCGCTCTGGTATCGAGGTAAAGCGCAGCGTTAAGCTCCGCCACTTAACGCGTAATGCCTCCGAATTCGAAGGAAAGTGGGGAACTGAGTGTCATAAGACTAGGTTCCCTCTGCCTACCCTGCTATGTGCGGGATACAGTGTAAAGCTAAAAAAACATTTAACATGTTACGTGGCCAAACTAGAAAATAGAACGATAAGTTGCTGACCTGTGAAATATATGAGGTGTGTGAACATAAATAAATATTGATTTGTCGCGATCAGAATAGAGAGAGCTCTAGTCTAATATGAGAAATATTCTATATTTCTGACTAAGAAAGGAATAAAAATTTTATATTCAATCTTCAGTGTGACTCGCTTTAGATACTATAAGAATACTGTTGTTTATGTAAAGGTAAAGTTAAATTTTATTTGTTGTATTAATTGACAGGTCACTTCGTTTTCTATTTTTCTTTTTTTTAATTATTTTTTAGTATTGGAACCCAATTTAACATTTTATGTAAGTTAACATAAGCAAAAACGAAAATTAACAATGAAAAATATTTAAGTTTATAGTCATCATATTGCAAATTGAAGCAGTACCTTCTGATACCCTTCTAGTACCTTACTCATTATATATAGTATACTAGTGGCCCCATTGCGGCTTCGCCTGCGTGAACTACACAACTATTTCACTAAAGTCATGTGCCGCCGCGCCGCGACATCACATTAGTAACGTCTAAAATGTTCAGTGTTTTCCTACCATATTATGCATGTATTATACATAAAAACCTTCCTTTTGCATCATTGTATCTATTAAAAGAAATCACATCACAATCCGTTGCGTAGCATACATACATACAGAAAGACGCAGGAAGAGACTTTGCTTTATACTATGTAAAAGAGTGAATTCATAACACTCCCACAGAAGTATATTAAACTTAATCCCAATTAGTTTTTATTCAAGTTTTAAAGTGACGCAGTTAAGTGGTCTAATCCAGATGTACTCGTATCTCAGTCACGTAATAGTGAGCTATGTGACGGAAGCTAATCGCGATTTATGTTCTCGGTAATTGCGCTAAAGTTGGATGCTTTGAGATAAATACGTTAGTTAGAACTTATACTTTTTAGTTAGTTAGTTAGTTTGAGGGACGTGTCAATCAGTAAATAGGTTAACGTTTCTGTATCTTTCTGAATATTGTTGGTGAACCAATTATGTTTATGTCTTTATATTTTATGTACTAGCTGTGCTCGTAACTTAGTCCACGTGGATTGTAATAAAAAATGGATTTCCAAAATAAAATCAGTCTAAGATAATCCTTATTATATCAGCTATTCACAAAAACATAATACAAAAATAAAAGTAGTCTAATTCCTTATTACATCAGCTATCTACCAATGAAAGCCACGTCAAAATCAGTGCAGCTATTCTAGAGGTTAGCCGGAATAAACAGACAGCCAGAAAGACAAACAGAATGGTACAAAATCTTATATTAGTATAAGTACCGTGTTAAAAGATACTTCGATTTTATAATCTAATGTAGGTAATCATACAATAAAGGTAATTTTTCGTTTAGTTCTAATACGCAATTTTTGATACGATCTACGGCAGAAAGCAGAGTTTCCTATGGAGTTTGGTTACAAATATCAGTGACATAGTTTGTTCGAAAATAAACTAAGAACACGTCACTCCTTTCTCCAACAATGGATAACGGAGTGACATGTCACTAGGTTGCCTCTAACCTTGCTATACAAAAAAAAGTGTGAAGCTGTAAAAAAACTAAGATTAAGATTAATGATTACTATTACCGTATGCAAATTAACTTTTTACATAGCTGTAATTTTTTTTAGCTTCACGCGGTTTCCCGCACACAGCAGGGTAGGCAGAGGGAACCTAGTGTTAAGACACTCCGTTCCCCACTTTCCGCCGAATTTGGAGGCATTGCGTGTTAAGTGGCGGAACTTAACGCCGCGCTTTACCTCGATACCAGAGCGAAGAAAATGGAAATATTAAATATTTCCACTCCTCGAGTGGGAATCGAACCCACAGTCGTTTACAGTCACACGCTTGTGCCACTGCGCCACAACTGACCACAATATATAAATAGTATAGCTTATAATTTATTCATATACATATTTCTACAAAACCAATGAACAGATCGTACACTCGTGTTTAGAAGCAATACTCACGATACTCGGAGTCGAAAACTTTGCAAATTAATTAAAACCTCGCTTGATTGAGGAAACGCTAACATTTCCCTCTTGCTCGTCGGCGACGCAATAAAATACTTCTTAAACTTTTCTATTAAATCACAAATTTAATTTGAATTTCCAAACGAATGTGGCTCCTTTAAAATGTTTCACTTCCTTTTTGTGGTAAGAGGAGCTTCTTCGTGAAATACTGTAAAGTGCATTTTTTTAAGTAAAATTTGATTTTGGGAGTAAAATGGTGAAAGTGTTACGAAATATGTGATCAGGTGAGGTGAACGGAAGTTAGGAGTAAGTTAGTTAAGATAGAGAGTTATGTTCCGTATACTTCTATAGGATAGACCAAATATTGTCGTTTTGTAGGTTTACCATTAACTTTACTTTTAACCATTAACTTAATGCGTGATTTTATTTATAGAAACGTAGCTTAAATCTCTAAAGCGCTTTCATTCCTTAGGTCTACCCTCCTGTATGATACAATGAGAAACTAAAAAAAGTTGTTTTTAGTTCTTGAAACGTTTATAATTTGATACATTTAAAAAATTATATGTATCTTTTCCTTAGCAATTCACACAGGATTACTTCTAAAATAATTAAATAATAAAAAAGATCTGTTTTACAATAAAAAGTTGTAATATAATATTTTTATAGGTACTTCATTAACTCACACATTGTATCTTCATTAAGCATTTCAACATTATACTCCTTTTAATTAAGCAGAAGAACTATATTACTTTTATTACTTTATATTTTGTTTTATAGTAGTAGTTGCCCACAACTTCGTTCGCATAGACTTTCACTATATAATACTACTATATCAACTGTTTTCATCGCAATAATTTTTTTTATTTTTATAAGTCGATAACAAGTGCTTACCACGCTAAATAACTAATATTAAGGCTCAATTTCGTTAATTCTTATAATTCTTTTAGCTTCTCGCTGTATCCCGTACACAGCAGGGTAGGTAGAGAGAACCTAGTACTAAAACAGTCCGTTCCACATTTTCCACATTTTCCAGAGGCATCGCGTGTTAAGTGGCGAAACTTAACGCCACACTTTGCTTCGATACGAGAGCGAAGAAAATGGAAATAATAAATGAAATATTTATCTTCTGCAGTGGGAATCGAAACCAAAACCAATCACGTCACACTTTGTGCCCTGAAGCCACGACTGGCCTCAGTTCTTATAGTTAACCTGGACTATTATTATAGTTCGTCATCAGGTGTCTCTAAATTCAATTATAACCACTCACTGAATATTTTAAAAACTATAAAACAAAAAAGATTTTATTCAAATTAGTCTAATAGTAATGACAAAGTGAACAAAAATTTAGTTTTTATTATTTTAATATATAGCATATATATTAAAACTAGCGGCCCGCTCACGGCTTCGCCGCGTGAACTATTTCGTTATATTGCAATGCTCGGGAGCATATTTAAAAAAATAAAGTAACCTTTGTTTAAGCTTAGATTATCAACTATATTTATGCCAAAATTCATTACAATTGGTCAAGCGGTTTAGATTTTTCATATAAACTTTCATCCCCTATTTCAACCATTTAGAGGTTGATTTTTGAAAAATTAAGTAGGCTATGTTAGACCCAGTCACTTTTACTACTTTCATTCTAAATTTCATCCAAATCCGACCAGTAGATTAGCCGTGAAAGCGTGACAGACAAACACACAGACATTTTCACATTTAAAATATGGATGTAAAAACAAATGTATTAAAAAGTTAAACATTTTCATTTAATTTACAACAAGTTCATTTATTTTTATTGTCACAACAACTGAAGTGAAACTTACTTTGTAATTCACTTAAGGCTTGAACTGTTAAAATTTGTAAATGCCTTATTTTGACTCGGAAAATATAAATTAAGAAATTCGTTGCCAGAAAATATTATATTTTTACTTGAAAGTTTAATTAGCACTCTTAAGCTGTAAGCGTGTGACAGTACTTACTTTTTATTTATTATTGCTTAATGCATCACCCATATATTGGGTTGGTAAAGAACGTAGTGTTGAGGCACTCTGTCTTCTCTGTTTTCTCCTTACTTTAGAACAAAAGTTATATTTTTAAAGCACTCGTTTTTAAAGCAGATGAAAGATTAGAAATTGTCATGTATAACTGAATGTTGCATATTTAAGAAGATGGTGATTTAAAATGTCTTATTAATCGAACGCTTTATCAACATATTTGGATAATTTCGTTAGCAAAAATTAAATAATGTAATATAATTAAATCTAAAAAATATAAATAAAACTTTTTCTTCAATTAAATGATTTGATCTTATTATTTTTTTATACTTATGTGCTTTATTGTTAAATAAACAAATTGAAAATTAATGTTACGTTAAATATTTTTAGTTAAGTATATATTAAGAATTGCCTATCCCGATATTCTCACCAATCTATTGTGATTCATTACGCTACATATAGTTTATATGTAGGTTACACAAAGAATAATAACCAAATATCTATTCAAATGTAATAAATTTTATTTTTCCATACTTCCATGGCTCCGATCATCAAATTTGGCACTCGAATAGAACGAAACGAAAAACATACAAATCTCATTAAATATTCCGATCGATAGTTCCCGAGAGAAAACGATATATCATATGAATATGAATCACACAAAAGTGAGGCGTCAGTGAATGTATACGAAAACAACATTCTAAAGTAATAAATCATGTGTTATGTGCGCCTTACTTGCTTTAGCCTTCGAATTTACAAGCTTTTAGCATTGGTTAGGAAGTATGAAATTATTGTTCTGTTAATGTTCTTGATACATACTTGAGTACTTAGACACTCAGGGTTTTAATATTGGAGAATTGATAACTTTTGCAGGGAAATAGAAATTTTACTGTAAAAAAACAGAAACTCTGCTGTATACTTTCTATACTAATGTCTTAATTTTAACACTTTTTAAAGTGTTATCCAGAAGTGTCTAAAATATTTTTCTTATCCTAGGTGTATATAGGATAGGAACAATATTTCTATAGGAACAATATATAACAAAATCAAAACAGTAAATTCCAATTTGCTTCGAATTCGGACCCTATTTCGGTTTGACGACAATATATAAGAACTTCAGAAATTACATCTCTACAGAGATACCAACAACAAGTTGAAATAAAACTTATAACAATTTAGAAGTAGCTTTGTCATTAGAGGTTACCTGACGTAATTAAATACCGTATTTAGTTTAACTCAGTCCGACCAGCAAAACTTCCACAACTACTGTGGCCACTCGCAAGTCATTATTACCAAGACTAATTGAAATTCGTAATTTAATAAATGTTCATCCACTATCATGAAGCGGTGTAATGGAAGTGAAAACACCAGATGAAGACAGCCGGAAACGCTCCCGTCTGCGAGTGACGGCGAAACAATCAGATAGCTACTATTGAAACAAATTACGTTTCCCGAAGAACCGTGTGGACTAAATAATAGACTCAAACGGTCGGACTGAAATAATTGGAAGGTTCACTTGATTGTAATGAATAAGTGGAGAATTGTGGGAGAAAAATGTGCGGGGCTTAAGTGATAGGCGCTAGCGGGTAGGTTGTTATTTTATTATTGAATATTGAATTTATTGAGAGTTTAGTGACATACTATTTTTCTTTTTTCTCTTTTTCAATTGATCTTTCCAACTGTAATTCAATGCATATTTCAAACATTGCATTTTTCTGCATAGCACGGTAAGCAGAGAATTTATACTGTTCTTCGCTTTTCGTCTGCGTTCTATATATTACGTGGTCGACCAAAAGGATGAAGTAAACATATTTTAAGTAATACAGTATAAGTTATACATTCCCCGAATGGGGGTCGAACCTACAACTGTTGCATCTGCGTTCAAACTGAAATATAATCACATAAAGATGTGAAAAAAAATACCAACGAATATCAGTCATGAATACAACTTAAGAGTTATCAAGTGACGTAACTATTAAATTGAATTGTATTTAACGAAGCTTTAAAGATAATGAGATATGAAGTGTTTTGATGAATTATAGCAAGTGTCATTATTTAAGTTTTATATTATGAAACTGACATTTTAAATTATAAGGGAAAAATAATGAGGTTAGTAAAAGAACATTTTAAAAAACGATTTAAATATTTACTATATATTAAATTTAATATAAAATGAAACCGGAAACGCTGTGTCTTACAACATATACCATACAGGATGATACCAACAAAAGGTCCATTGAAACTATTTCTGACGCGAAATGTATTTTCTCCTAAAATCTGATAAATTATATTAGACTCTGTCATGTCTCTGTTATTTAGGAAGTGTTTGTGATCACTTTACACAACATGTGTCGTGAGGATTTTTTTGAAAGTTCCGTGTTAGAACTATTTAGGAGTATCATTTTAACAGGGTCAGTTGTGGCGCAGTGGCACAGACGCGTGACTTCAAACTACTGGTTGTGGGTGCATTCCCACGCGAGGGGTGGAAATATTTAATATTTCCATTTTCTTCGTATGGTACTGAGGCAAAGCGCGGCGTTAAGTTCTGCCACTTAGCAGGCAATGCCTCCGAAATTTCGACGGAAAGTGGGGAACGGAGTTTCTTAACACTAGGTTCTCTCTGCCTACCCTGCTGTGTGCGGGATACAGCGTGAAGGCAAAAAAAAAACATTTAACAGTTTCAGTCATAATATGAGTTGTTATATTAATGTATTGGAGGTGCATATGTATATAGTAATATGATACAAGGTAACTAAAGTATTTGAGATTTTTTTAGGAATTGCATATTCATAAAGAGTGATATTTTAATTCATGTCATAGTTAACAGGAAAAAAATATAAATTAAATTAATGATCTGCACCGTGCTTGAGAAATGGAGTCCACCAGGTTTCTTTACATACTGATTTATCTCACAGTGATATCTAGTTAATTAGATTATAAGCTTTAAAACCTATACGAACTTAGCTGAATTCTCTATTTTGTTGTACCAGTTTATTTAAAACTAACGTTGTCACTTGTACTTAATACGTTATGTCTCAATTTTAGGCAGAAAATGTCGACACAATTATCTTTCTGACTACACTACTACGCGATAACAAACTTGAAACCGTTTTGTACTTAAAAAAAACAAAAAGGCATGACTTTCGCTATTTTATTTTTTTCAGACATGTCATGATTTCCTTTTAATTTAAACTATAAAGAAAGCTTTTAGGCTTGCCCCATATAAAAAAAAAACAAAGATTTTATATAAAAATATTTAAGATCATCAGAGATTTAGTAGACATATGGCTTTTTAATGAGTGAGCTTATATTGACTAATCGTACTACACTTAAGCCTCTTCCGATCACTTCGCGCCTTTTAATCCTTCTTACACGCGAGGCCTTCAACTTTTCCTCGTATTATCTGAAGATTTTTAGTAAGCCCTAAATATTCTAAATTCTATTATTTATTGAGATAAATTGTTTTAATTATTAAGACCATCGTGGTACAGTGGGACGTCTGACTGTGAATTTGAGTAGTTGTGGCTTCGATTTCCACTTGGAGTAATGATTATATTTAATTTAATGAACACCATCATTTGCTTTCTCTGCTCTTTTATCTAAAAAGGGCCGGCGTTAAGTTTCACGAGTCAACACGCCACGTCTTGATTTCATGCATAAAGTTAGGAACGGAGTGGATTTAAGTTATATTTAAAATATAATTCAATAAAGGTTATTCGAGATCAATTCGTACATTATTATGTTATGTTTTTTTCATCTTTACGATTTTTTCTGCAAAGCAAGGTAGTGGGTGAGAACCTAATATTACTTTACAAGGACTCTGGTCTATTGGTGGTACGCATTTTTTATGGCCTCGAGTCTCATTCTAAGAAATATTTATATTTTTGAATTTAATTGAAATATTTAGATTTCTTCACGAAACCTGTATTTGTTATAGTAAAATGCTTTAGTGTGCAAACTAATTTTATAAAGTCAATTTTAATATATATTTAAATAAATTATTTCAGTAAAATGTAAAATTGAGTTTCTGAAAATAATAAACCATAGAAATAAACCCACCTTTGAATGCCGTATGAATATAATTCCCGTTTAAACTATCATCCGATTTAAAACAGTTCTACTGTTAAAATCCTCAAAGGAATTTCACAAAAACTCTTTTATAATGTGTTTTTGAACAATAAACTTGTATGAAGCAGTACTCATAGCCTCTAGGTTATTCGCAATAAATATATAAAGTATTTTTTCTGACCCCAACTTTACTTCCTCCTTTTTCCGAAGTGATAAATTACGAAAGCAGTTAAGTTTTATAAAAACTTAGAGATTAGTTAGGAAATGACCTGTCTGGAACTCGCAAAGGCTTTAACTAAAGACCTAGACAACTTCGTTCTGTAAATCTTTTAAAACTAAAAAAGTTCGGACTGAGAATCCTGAATGTGTTACATTTATTTTTATGTTGTGGGTTTCTTATCTTTATGCTTTTTCCACATTAATTCAAATAAACTGAGGTAATCTTGGTGAATAAATTATTTCTTTCTATTATTTCTAACCTAGCTAGAGTAGAGAGTTCATTATTACACATTGTCTAAAAAGAATGGCAGAATGAAAATTAGCAATTAAAACGCCCGGGTAGAAAATACAATCTAGTCCCAACAATGATCTATTAGTGTTATCGAATCATTTTAAATTATGATAATAGTGAAAGAGTAGAAATGCCGTTATATTATGGAAATAGACTTTGATTCAATGAGAGTCAATGAGTTTTAATATTCAGCTTAACGCTTTTTCGACGGAGTTAAGGAACTTACTGGCAAAATACTCCGTTGTTCACCTTCCACCCGAAATCGAGACGCTTTGTCTTGTAATTTAAATGGAGAAAATAATATAGTTCAGATATAATCTTTCGATCATCGCGTATATAATATGTACAACGTCAGATGCTTTCGCAATGCGCTACGACGTCTTATGATCCGGCTCATAATATCTCAAGAGAAGCTAAAAATACATGCTTTTCTAGCTTCATGTTTTGATATAACATCTTAAAAGCATGAATCTACACAAGCATAAAACATAAAAAATAATGTTTTAATACTTAACATTCTCTATAACAAAAATAATAAAAAGAAACACTATAAACAATACAAGAATACCAAATTTCATATCACAAACAAAACAAAACGTTAGGCATTAGAAACCCGCCCTCGCACCCGCCGCCCGCCCAACGCCCGCCTAACCATTCATAGTGTAACGAATTAGCAACATTACGCCAGAAACGTTGAAACACAAAATAAGACACACTACACGATAAATTAAACCACGCGGAACACCTCTTTGTAACTTCATGTCAATGTTGTTTGCCAAATTGCCTCAGGAATCCAGTTTTTGTATGCGAATTTGAACTCAGTACCTACAGAAGAAGGGTTAAAGTTGTAAATGGGGGTATATGCATGTGGGTGCGTGTGCAAGGCGCGAATGGCGACCGTTCGAGGTGACTTGTTGCGGTCGTTATGGAGAATTGTATTTGTCGCTGTAACGTATATTACGTTATAACGCAAAATGGTTTCATTTAAGGCGTTGGTGAGTCTGAATTTTGAGCTCTGTTTTGATTTTAGTTTAATGGATTATTTACTATGTACTTTTTTTATGACTAAAGTAAAAGAAAATGTTGTAATATTTAATCAGCTACACGTTTTTTCGCATACCAGGGTGGTTATAGAACCTTGTGTCAAGACACTCTGTTGTCAATTTTTACAAGTACTGCAAAGACAATGTGTGTTTTTTCTTATTTTTCACGCTCACGCTGTATCCCGCCACAGCAGGGTAGTCAGAGGCCACCTAGTGTTAAGCCACTCCGTACCCCACTTTCCACCGAATTCGAAGGCATTGCGTGTTAAGTGGTGGAACTTAACAAAGAACGCTGTGCTTTGCCTCGACACCAGAGCGAAGAAAATGGAAATATTAAATATTTCCACTCCTCGAGTGGGAATCGAACCCCCAACCAGTCGCTTTATAGGTACACTCTGCCTCTGTGCCACGACAAGCCCCAACTTCTTATTTTCTAAAGCGGAGAAATGCAAAAAAGTATAGAAATGCTATAGCGTGAAGCTATTTTGCCCAGTGGAAATCGAACTCCCCTCCAATCACAATTACAAACAGATATATTATCACTGCCCCATGACATTTATTTAAGTATAGGAAGTTTAAGCTTGATTTTGAATGTATTTAATGGAATATTTAAACTATTGAGTATTAAAAGAAGAATTTTATTTATATTTTTTCTTTGTTTTACATAATAATAAATTATTTTATCATAAAAGCTTTTACTAAAGATTTAATTAATTATCTCATACCTTTTTTATTTTAACTAAGTCTTCTTTTTAAAATTCATTACATTAGTGCAGAGTATTTAAAATAAGTAAATCTCAAGTAAAATATCGAGGCCGAGGCGAGGAATTAACGCCGCGCTTTGTGTTAGGTACCAGAGCGGGCAAAAGAAAATACTATATAACTATTTTTCTGAGTGGGAATGGAATACACTACCATCGTGTTTCCAGTCAGACGGTGGTCACTGTGCCACGATGGCGACAAATAACTAACTATAAAAAAAACATGCAATCTTTAATACATAGTAGTATATCTATCTATATATCTATGGATATATCAACTTTTAAAATTTTGTTTTCTAGTTTCTGTTCTAAAAATTGCGTGGTCGTAACTTAACGCCGTTTATTACCTAACATACATTTAACTTTAGAGTAAAATTGCTATGAGAACATGTTAACAGTTGAAAAATACATTTATAAAACGTATAAAAATTTGATCGCAGCGGGAATGCACGCAGCTGAATACCGTTCAGGCACTCTCACCACTGAGCAATGAGTTCAAAAGTGTGTTTCCTAAGTGTGGAATAACACTTTAAAAATGTTAACAATTATATATAAAAACAAATAAGTGACTACGACATTATCAAACATATCAATATTAAACGACAAAGCTTAAAGTCATCCTAAATCAATCACGTATAGTTCGTGTTACATTGCGTGACGGATATACGATAGTTTTACCAATAAAATAAATATTACATACATTATCATGTGTTGGCAGCGTCTGACTGCAAACGCGATAGTTGCGGCTTCAATTCCCACTCGCGGGAACGATTATTAAAAAAGACATTTAGAAAGCACATAAAAATTTGGTCGCAGCGGGATTCGAACCCGCGCCTCCTGAATACCGTCCAGACGCTCTCACCACTGAGCCATGCGCTCTACTGCCAGTTGCGTTGAAAATCTTATATGCTTTATTATAACTTATTTTTGTTGTTAGACGGTGTTAAGGAGGCGCGGGTTCGAATCCCGCTGCTTTCAAAATTTTATACGCTTTGTAAATATCTTTTTCAATTTTCCTAATTGTGGAATAACACTTTAAAAATGTTTAAACGATTATTAAAATGTTATATCTTTGCTCTGTTACCGAAGACACGACGTTAAGTTCCACGACTCTGTATGCAATGTCTCTTTTTTGGCTGGAAAGTGGAGGACGGAGCATAAAGCTACGAAAAAAATCTGTATTTGGCATACATTCTTGTGGAATATAAAATACACGTCACAAAGACAACATGTAATTTACGTGTTAACTGAATTATCAATATCAATTAACATATATTATAATCAAAAGCAAATAAGTTATAGATAAACTTAATATTTTTTTTTATTTTATTATTTATTTTAGCTTCACGCTGTATCCCGCACACAGCAGGGTAGGTAGAGGGAACGTAGTGTTTAGACACTCCACGCTTTGCCTCTGACACCAGAGCGAAGAAAATGAAAACACTAAATATTTCCACTTCTCGAGTGGGAATCAAATCCACAACCAGTCGCTTTAAAGTCACACCATTATACCTCTGCGCCACGATGGACCCACCTAATATTAAAATTAAAAAATCTTGAAGTCATCCTAAATCAATCGGCTACAGTTCAGACTACCTCCACAGTGTGCATAACGCCGCTACGTGACTCTACGTGACTCTACGTTACATTGCGTAACGGATATACGATGAACTTTTATTGCGGAACTTTGCAACTTAAACTTTACTGCCGTTGAAATTATAGCTTACAAGTTTGAGTTCTAGCGCTACGTGTGGTGCAGGTAGGTAGCAGGAGAGAGCCATATATGACTCTAGGTCATCTATTTTATATCTATACTAGGTGTGAATAGGTTAATAAGTCAACTTTTATATAATATTTTTAAATATTAATAATATTTAGGATTCAGAGGTCAGCCTTGAGACACTAAGTATGACCCTAAACGCGACTATATAAACCGGAATTTTAACAATAAACTTAAAATGACATATCATACAATTTATAATGTAATTGGTTTATTTTCTTGTATGGAGACAAAGAAAACTTAGTGTTTAAACACTCTATTCTCTAGCATGTAACTATTATTGACGCAATATCTATAACAAAGTGGAACTCAACTAGGTGTTTTGCCCTACATCGCTGGAAAAATCTTAACCATTGGATTTTTTTTTAATAAAGGACCTCTGCCCATGGGCTCACATGTGACCATGTCATTGGTTAGTATTAATTTGTATATAATGTGACAATTCAAAAGCATTGAGACTTATATTTAATCTTAATATCTAGTGGTGATGTCCATCACTGAACAAGTGTGAACTTTTTGTCCTTTAAAAGATTTGTTTAGTTATATGTAGTAAATATATGTACATATATATAACTCAAACGAAAACAGACACCCAGCTCACGCTTTGCTTCCTCTTTGGTCTTGTAGTTTTGCGAGCACAGCCTCGGTGATAGTGACGTCACGCTCGTAAATAGCTGTTTTGAGGTTGTGCTCCATGATTTGTTTTGGTGAGGCCGTCATCGCTCGGCTGATGAAAGTGCCGATCTCATCACTACAGTCGTCGGAGTAATAGACACAGGAGTTGCTATGTCTTGTTACTGCGACGACCGCGTGAGGGATGCTGTCGTGAACCATTGGAATATTAAAAATCCTCGAAACGAGAATCGAACCCATAATTATCTCTTCTATAATTAGATATTTGTCAACTACACCACAGTGGTGTATTGTGATATATTGAACACGTCATATAAGCATGAAATTGATTGCCGCAATGTACCTTTCAATACCTTACGCCTAATATCTTGATTAGGCAGAGACAATATTATGTTAAGTGTAATTAATTTGCGTTACCTCATATGTGTCTACATATAATATATGAAATACTAATATAATATATTTTAATTTTTATTATGAAATTAAAGATATGATTCAAATTGGTAATTTAAGTCAATGTTTTTTATATAATTTAAGAAAAATATACAGAACTAGCGGCCCGCTCGCGGCTTCGCCGCGTGAACTATATCGTTATATAGCAAACCTCGGGGGGCTTTTTTAAAAAATAAAGTAGCCTATGTTTAAGCTTAGATTATCAACTATATTTATGCCAAAATTCATTACAATTGGTCAAGCGGTGAAGATTTTTCATATAAACATTCATCCCCTATTTCAACCCTTTAGAGGTTGGTTTTCTAAAAACTAAGCAGCCTATGTTAGACCCAGTCACTTTTACTACTTTCATTATAAATTTCATTTAAATCGGACCGGTAGATTGGCCGTGAAAGCGTGACAGACAAACACACAGACTTTCCCCTTTATAATATAAGTATGGATAATAAGTCACTTTCAGCATTTTAATAGATATTATTTGCTCAATCCAAAGAAAATATTCCATCCTAGAACATTTAATATTTTATATTCAGGCGAAAAATAGTTAACGCAAGTTCTCTGTGCCCATGTCTGTCATGTGGGAATAACCATGAAGCTGTTTGCAAAATAAACTTAATATGTTATAAACCATTGTTATTACTGTCTATATACTATAATCAGTTCTTCATTTAACATACTCATTTTTAAGGAAGGATATTAAAGTTACATTCGAAACACTTGCCAAACCACTTGTAAGTTTTACGCTTAGAAAAAGAAAGTAGAGAAAATGTTAAGATTTTCTCCTATCAACTTCACCCTTAGTCTTAACATAGCGGAAAAATAACTGATATAATATAAATGTAGGAATAGAATACACAGCCATTGCGTTTAAAGTAAAACTGGCTCACTGCGCCATAGTGGGCTTACATCTAATATTTTTTTCGCTTCTCTCTTTTTCCGCATAACAGCTTAATCAACAAGAAGCTAGTGTTAGGACACTCCGTTCTCCACTAAAATTTTAAAACTAAATAATTCATAGTACTACCAGCCATTTCCACCGATTTGCGCTTACTCGCATATATCGAGTGAATTATGATCTGCTTTATAAAGCCTTTATATTGGCTGCATTTGGACTAAATTTGACTGTAATGTGTAAATTATGCAAAGCGCATACAACTGACGTGGAATAACTATTGTTGGTTTAGGAACATGTCCAATATGGTATAGATGATTCATAATGAGGATAATTACTTAAATTTTGGTATTCATATTAGATTTTAGTAGGATTTGAACCTGTTTCTAGAATATCGTAGTCGTTGTGGTACATGGGGTTTGTGTGTGACTGTAATGGACGGACGGACGGACGGTTGGTTGCGGGTTTGATTCCTTGTTTGGGGTTGTTGGGAGTTATTACATTTAAAAAAAACAATTTAGTTTGATGCTTCAAGGAAGAAGTGTGGACTTCTATCACTCGCGCACATATGTATCATGTGTCATTAAATAAACGTCTTTATTTTTTTTTTTTTTTTAGCTTCACGCTGTATCCCGCACATAGCAGGGTAGACAGAGGGAACCTAGTGTTAAGACACTCCGTCCCCACTTTCCGCCGAATTCGGAGGCTTGCGTGTTAAGTGGCGGAACTTAACGCCGCGCTTTACCTCGACACCAGAGCGAAGAAAATGGAAATACAACCACGATGCAATTCTCATACGATTATAACAATTGTTTTAGCCAGAGCTGATTTCTTCTAGTTTTAAGTACAGAATTAAATTAGTAAGTACTAAGATGATAGCGTATATTTTTTTGAAAGTATTATTTACACATTTATTTTCTGATAACCTGACTGTAATTGCTTAGTAACTAAGCCTAATATATTTTAACTTTCAACGGACTTTCTTTTTTAATAATTCTTTAAATTTAAGTAAAAAATATGAAAGCACATTGTGACAATTGTCATACGCACTTTAATGAGGTGTAACGATTAATGATTGATCACTCCATTATTCACTTGTGACTTAGTGACATTGTATGCCATAACGTAACTTAACGCCACACGATGTACCATCAAATCAAAAAAATATCATTAAAAAAAAAAATCTGGGCATTACACATTCCTTATAATAGAATTTGAACCTATATCTATCGCAAGCCATTTTATATTATAACTAGGTATACTTTTTTTTTATTTACGATCATTTTAATAACTTTTCATATAGTTTTTCGAAGAATTTATTAATTTTTCATATAAAAATAACATTTTATATAGATTAAAATGTGATAAGCTTCCACTCTCGTTAAATATTCTTGGCTATCTTTTAGTAAAGCTTTTAAAAGTCTCAAAGGGGTTATTTTAAGTAAAAAGTGTTAATTTATATAGTGTTTTTATAAGTTTTATATAAGCCTTTATGGTACAGTGGGGAGTTGTCTGTCAATTAACGGTGGTTATAAGTTCGTTTGCAATTTGAAATACCTGTTATTATCTTACACATATCTTCAAAGTAATAAAAGAAAAAAAAATACATCTACAATTTTTTTTTATATTACACTGATGATTTTGACTATAATATTATTGAGTTTGCATATAATATTATTGATTAAAAATAAGAATATTATTGATTAATAATAAGAAGAAAAGTGTACTGAACGTGTGTTAGTAGTAAATTGTTAGAAATTTAATCTAAACATCACTTTAAGTGATAAAGGATTCTATAAAAAATGTTTAAAAAACTTCATATTGTTTGTCCTTATCAAGTAAATCAGTCAAAACCAGGTGCCAGAGACACTCCGTTGTCTTTTCTCCCGAAATTGAGATTTCACGGGTAGAGTGACGAAGCTCAAGGACACGCTTTTTCCTACGTAACAGAGCCGTCAAATAAAAATTACTTATTCCCCCGGGTAGGAATCGAACCCACAACCAATTCCGCTTATAATCAGACGCTGTCCACAGCAACTTCAATAATAATATGTAAATATCATATTTATGTCCCACAGTAATTGGCAATACGCAGAGCGCAGTACATTTTTACATCTCATAAACATTTTATGCTTATATAATATTTTTGCTTCTGATATTGAGAAGCAACCAATCTGTGATAAAACATCACATAAAGAGATGAAATACATATGTGTTTGGAGAACGGAGAGTCTCAACATAAGGTTCTCTCTGGGTATATTACGCAGAGAGTAGGGCAAGGAATTGAGTAAGGAATTGAGAATTTTTTGATCATAAAATTAGCAATATTATTAATTTCTAAAAATATGACTAATGTCATCTGCCTGTAATCTAATTGTTGGTTCGATTCCCGTTACGGGGTACTCCGCTCTGTTAGGACTAAGTGTGGCATTGAGTTACACTAGACATTACGTAATATCTTGATTTCGGTGAAAATTGTGGTGAAAATTGGAAAAAGAACACTGGCAACCCTGCTATCTGGGAAAAACGTGAATATTATATGGACTTTTGCTGTTTTAAAAAAGTTGCACCTTATTTTAAATTTTATTATTAATTAAAAACAAATCAAATAGTGATATATTATTATTCAAATCAAACAACAAAGTCATTAAGTTACCATTAACGTTCAAACTGAGAGATATAACACTAACTTTTAAAATAAATGTTTAATATTAATTCACAAAGTACATAATTATTATACATGTGTAATAAATATTACACACAGTAGCATGTGTTTGACATGCACCCTTGAATGAAGTAGCATACAAACATGTAACACATACGTACATACACATTTTCATTACAAAGTCAACGCTTATTTTCCGAGATTTTTAGTATTAATAATATATTATAATCTTTTGAGAGTAACTTTTTATTTAAAAGGTAACTCATTCTAAATATATTACTAAGTATACTGTATGCACAATATTTTAAAAGTTTATATGTAAGTTATGTTTTATTATTGTTATGTTATTAAATCACAGTCCATCGTGGCGCAGTGGAAACGTCTGACTGTATATGCAATTGGTTATGAGTTCGATTCCACTTGGAGGTATGTCTATATTATCTTTATTTCTCCGCCCTCGTACTTAAAAACAAGCGAGATAGTTATTTTATAAGTCAATAACTTATTATTATGGATTAACTAAAGTAGACGGAGTGAAGTGTTTGTGGGGTTAAAGTGTACTTGAAAGAATACTTTCGTACTTTTTTTGAGCAGCTTCACGCTTTTTCCCGCGTATAAGAGAGAACCTGGTGTCTAATAAACGAAATGTTTAGTTTTCCGTCTAACATCAAGATATTCCGTGTTGAGTGGTAAAACTTAACACCGCGCTTTGTCTTGTGTACCAAAGGAGAGAAATAAAAAAGATATAATATGCGCGAGAAAACAAAAACTTGCAAAAAATATAGATAACTTATAAATTAACCCAGTTTATCAAATATAAGTAATTTCCAATGTCTAAATAATGAATCGGATTCAGTTCAAAATTCATCGTAAATCCGTTATTATGAGGGTAAGAAGATAATATTAGTTTTAGGTTTAGGTTTTCATAATAATTACTTAAAATGTCTAATTAAATTCAATATTGTTCTAAAAAAGATTTATGTACAAGCCCTATCCCGTAATTAGAAGATTAAAGGCTTTTTTACTAATAAATTAATTCTGTTTAAGCAAAACGAAGCTGAGATCGTAGTGTCAAGATTCTCCGTTCCAAATTCATTTCTGTTTCACTATGTTTTATGTCTCGGAATTCAAGGCTATGCCGACCAAATAACCGAGAAAAACATGAAAATAATGGGTATAAGGAGTGAGTATAAAGGCGAAGGGTTGTGAGTTTGATTCTCCCTTGAGGAATTGTAATATTTAATATTTCCGTTTTCCTCGCTCTGGTGTCGAGGCAAAGCGCGGTGTTGAATTTCGCCACTTAATACGCAATGCCTTCAGAATTCGATGAAAAAGAAAGAAAAGAGTGTCTTAATATTAGGCTTCCTCTATCATCTACTACATGAAAATCAGACAATACACATTTAAAATATAGTTTTTACAAATAAAACAAAGCAAAAGTCCTTAGTTCCAACTAAATTCAGAAAATTGCCACAGCAATATACGAGTATATGAACAGAGGACGGAACAGTAAGGTGTAGTACAATCGTCGACATTAGTTGTCTAAGTGTCAGTAACAGTTACTTCTCGTTCGTGACGTCAGAGCTTTCCTTGCAATTCGTTTAAAATTTCAACATTTTCCTTCCAACTGTTAAAACTTCTTGGTTTCCACAGAAATTGGAGAAAAATATTATTAAACTATAGTATACTACTATAGTAGTACGTTGTATAGATATAAAGGTAAGATCTTTTTGCTGTCCAAAGATGGAGTTTAGACGTTTTTCTCTTTCATTATTTCTAATTTCATTTTGAGATGTGTTTCAATTTGGTTTTGATAAACAAAACCTTGCTAGGATAATTCAGTCCGTTTTACACTTAACATTCAATAAAAAAACATTATTATAAGTGATCGTGGTGCAGTAAAACAGCGTCTAACTGTAAATGCTATTGCTAGTTGGTTCGATTCCCACACGAAAGAATATTTAAATTATTTTTATTTCTCTGCTCTGGTGAATATGACAAAGCACTATGTTGAGGTCTTCTACACAATACATAGTGTCTCAAAATCAAGCAGAAAGTGGAGAACGGAGTATCTTGATACTATATTCTCTCTGACTGCACTGCTATATCTTGAACCATTAATAAGAACGTCTTTAGCAGTTACCATTTACCTATAACATCTTGCAATAATATTAAGTCCATAAACTGTCTTCTAATCTAGTTCCCCTTTCAAATATCACCTGTCAAATACATTTCTCGAATAAAGGAAATCGTTTTCTAAAATTCAATATTCTATTCTGAGAAAACACAAATAGGTTTCTCCTCAAGTAGGGTTTAATGGTACAACGCCCTGCATCCACGCCAGAGCTGGGCTTAAATTCGAATACATTTTAAAGCTTAATAATATTGAGACCAGTCGTGGCGCAGTAGCACGAACGTGTGACTGTAAACGACTGGTTGTGGGTTCAATTCCCACTCGAGGAGTGGAAATATTTATTATTTCCATTTTCTTCCGCCTGGCATCATCATGAATTCAGAGTTAAGTTCCGCCACTTAACACGCAATGACTCTGAATTCGGCGGAGAATGGGGAACGGAGTGTTTTAACACTCGGTTCCCTCTGTCTACCCTGCTGAGTGCGGGATACAGCGTGAAGCTAAAAGAAAAAAATAATAACAATGAGGCCATCATGGTGCTTTGTGATAACGTCTGACAGTATATACATATAGTTACAGGTTACCTATAACCATGGTTGCGGGTGTTATTCCCCCTCGGAGCAATAATCATGCTTAAATTGCTTTCATTTCTTCAATCTCTCTGGTACTCAAGACAAAGCGCGGCGTTGAGTTCCACTACTCAATACGGAAAGTTTCGAATTTAGGTGGAATGTAGAGAACTAAGTGCGGTAACACTACGTTTTCTCTGATCTAATAAAAAAAGCGTGAACCTGAACCTGAATAATCGTTACAGTTTCTATGTACATCATCCGTGATACAGTTCCACACAAAAGAAAATAACACAAGTCGAGGATATCGAAAAACCAAACCAATCCTGTTTGTCCGTAAATTCGAAAATCTCACACGAATATATCGCTCGCTGTCGTCGCGTGGACGTCCCGCCTCGTCCTCTCCACGCCTCGCCCAATTCACCTGAAAAATTCACATTCTATACATCTGTGAATAGAAATCGAAAGGTGTTCCGACTTTATTTAAAACAAATTCCGAAGCTTGGCGCAAACCGAAAAATACTTGGCTGAAGCTTTGAATAATAATTTATAGTTGGAAAGTTCGGTTCGGTTTAAAAATCTATAGGTTTTAAAGTCGTTTAATGGTTGGGAACGCGGATGTGGCACAGTTCGGGAAGTTATTATAATATGTATTTCCTGTTTTCTTCTTTGGTTTAATGATGCGGAGTTTTGGCCAGTATGCGTTGTTTATGATTGAGTTTAACGCCGTATTCGACGCTATAATATATTCGGTGGTAAAGTTTGGAATTGTTATGTAACGCGATAGATATCGGTGTCATTTTTTTATTATTATAAAAGGTCGTATGATAATATTAAAGAGATTTCGTAAAAGGCATTTAGATTTTTTTTAAGTGTGGAATAACATATTAAAAATGTTTAAAAGAGAATATTTCGTGTTTTCGAAATATAAGAGCGAATGGTTGCATTCAGATTCCGCAACCTAATACTCAATATTCTTAAATTACATAGAAGGGTGAAGTTAAAGGAGCGTCTTATCACAGATTTCTCTCTGCCCTTTCTTATAAAGACGTAAAGTAAGTAAGACAAATTCATTAAATTAACTTGTGACCACCATCTGTCAAACTAAATAAGACTTCACCTCTATAGTTATAACGTTCAAAACTGAATGTGAATATAATTTTCGTCAGCGGCACATTCTTTCTTGTAGAACAGAGAAGAAAACATAGTGTCAAAACATTTAGCTCTCCGCTTTCTGCTTGAATTAAGATTGTTTGTTGATTTGCATAAGTCAACGGCACGTTTTGTCGTATTACCCGAGCACAGAAATGGAGATAATTTAAGTATAATAATTTCTCCGAGTAGGTATAGAACCTAGAACTCAACGCATTGTGGCGTTCTGAATATATATTAATATTATACTTACAATAATAGATTTTCAATAATAACAACACCAAATCATGTTAGATTTGTTACGTACGTGTATGTTAACAGAATTTTTAAATTACGTAATTATTTAAGACACTAAAATTCACTTAGTAAAAAAAAAATATAAATAAAAAAAACAATTTAACATAGATATATAAAACTACCGCCATAATATTTAACAGAATAGTTAAACTATTTTGCATCCTATTGAATTCCGTCATGAAATTCCTACTAAAATTTACATGTCACGACCAAGTTTTAACTGCATTCCCTCGGCCTATGCGCGTTGTTCAGCGGCGGCAGTAAATGTCGAACGATTACAAATACCACAATTTTGCTCTACGAAGTAAACTTTTTTAAAGTTTCACAATGAAAAGCTGTTTTGTAAAAAGCGTTAAATCTTCCAAGTTATATTTTTATAATAAAAATATTATTTGTAAGTTTCACTCATATCGAGGGCTCCTAAGTAAAGTGTAAGTATTGTATGTTATAAGTAAGGCTGGAAAAAGATTTGTATGTATTTGTATGTACCTACATTTCAAATTTAATTATCTGTTCAATGAACTGTGAATTAAGGCCAGTCGTGGCCTGACTAGTGACTAGTTATGGGTTCGATTCCCATGCAAGAATATATTTAATATTGCCATTTTCTTGGCTTTGGTGTCGAGGCAAAAGCGTGGCGTTAAGTACCACTTAACACTTAACACCTTCAGAATTCAGCAGAAAGTGGTGACTGGAGTATCTTAACTCTGCCTACCATTCTGTGTGCGGGATGTAGCGGGAAGTTAAAAAAATCTTTAATTTCCGTAATTTACTATAATTCCTTTTTTATATTTAAAATACAGAACTGCTGTCATAGCATTGTGAAAAAGTGTGTTTTAATTTAATTTACAATAATAAAATTGATATAACTGGCCCACAACCTCTTAACTAAATGCTTATATCCCAACATGTCATATCTCGTAATTAGGCAGATTCTCGAGAAAACAGACAGTGGCGCAGTGGGACACAATTTAACTGTAAATATATTGTAATATATTATTACTTTATTTAGTAGTCAACTTAATTATAATATGATTAAAATCTGCACCTTTTGAAAACCGTTCAAGTCTAAGGTTTTAGTACGTGTTGGTGAGATTACTAAAAATATTTTTCAAATTATTAGTATTAGAATATCACTTTTAGCATATTAAAATAATATCACGGAGAACGGAGTGTCTGAACACTAGTTTCCCTCTGCCTACCCTACTATGCGGGATACACCGTGAAAAGATAAAAAAATATTATCTATTGCACAAGAACACTTAGAATACATTGTATAAAAAAATGTATCCAAATCTCTAAAATCCATACTAAAATCCAAACCATCCCACTCGTTCTAAACCAAGAGGCTACATACAATCAATTAAATTTATATTTAACTTGAGCAAAGTGGAGTTGGCAAGTGTCGGGGAGTACTCGCAAGTAGTAACAACCCTCCCAATTGAATGCAGGCGACAAACTACCACCACTTGTAACTGGGCTTAGCGAGAGAGCTGTACAAACTTCTGAGATATTTAAGTTTTTACATAAATTTTCAAATGAATATATTAAATATTGCAAATATTTTTATGGAAAATGTATTTTTACACGCTAGCTTCACGATTTTCCCGCATAGCAGGGTAGTCAGAGAGTCTAGGTGTTAAGACACTCCGCCCTCTACTTTAAATCGGAAATTGGGACATTTTATCTTTGGAACCAAAGCGAAGAAGTGAAAATTAAATATAATCATTTCACTGAGTGAGAATAGAACCCACAACCATCTCGTTACAGTCAGTTACTGAGCCAGCATGTATTTCTATTTTTATATTATGAGAAATTTGAAATCAAAAAAATTGGTTTGGAAATCCTTAGATATGGTATCCTTACTTTTTGGTATACTACCTTTTGCTTAGAGCCCTTAGGTTGTGATATTTCTGATTCGGTTGAAGTAAAGTCAATTTTAAAATCATTATAATATTTGAATAAAGGCAAAACAAAACAACTTTATACAGTATACAATTAGTGAAAACTAAAATAATAGGATCATTCTCTTTATTTAGTACTACTCCGCCACTCCACATTTCCACGAAACAACCAAATCGAGTTCACAAATTGTATTAAATTGACATTTACGAACTATCCAACACAAATTTGCCTTTCAAATTATATAATTCGAACGTAACTATGAAAAGGCTATCATAAAACAACAATTGTGTCGAATGGCGAAATGTTTACACCAAAAATGAGCCGACGGCAAACAACCCTTCACTTTATTAACTGTCCTGTTAATAGCTACGGGAGTAATTACAATTGAAACTCCCGGTTAATGTGACAAGGTTGTTTCATAAAAGCGGAGATGGGAAGTTGGGACTGTGTGGAAATTAGGATATTATAAAAGGTTCCAGTCTAATTACAGGTGATTCCGGAGCTTATGTGGAGGGTCGAGTAATGAAATTGTTTCAAACATTGAAAAACCATTAGAAAAGGTCTTAGAGACGTAATTGGGTGTTAAAGAAACCTGTTTAATATATCGAGTGATGTAATTCGGTGGGAGTTCTGCTCGCCTATTAGAGTCGAAGCCAAATTATTTATAGGGGAACCTAGGAAATCCGCTCAGAGGCTTATACGAACAAAATATGATTGCTACGAAATTGTACGAAATAATAATTTACAATACGGACAATAGTAGTCTGCGTTATTTTTGTTGTGTAACTGTTATTGTTGAGGGCAGATTTGCGTTAATCATCAAAATAATATTAATTAACAAACTTACATAGTTATTTATCAATTAACCTATGATAGACACTTTTTCCACTATCGATAAATTAAAATACATAAACACCCGAATGTCTAGACAAATATAAGTGTAACAAAGACCGCCCATAATAAATGACCAAACATAAAAAAAAATACACATATTTGAAAACGAAATACATTCTTATAAATTCAGCGCCGCGTAACATCCCAGTTATTAGTCTACGCCAATGCCATTATGTTAGAATTTCATCTAAAATACGAAGAAAACAGGAACGAATAACTTAATTTGTTATTCTCCTTCGGATTTCTTGAACAAAAAAGGTATTTTTCCGTGTGAGTTTTGGACAAACAATCGATATGTTTCGTCATCATCGGTTTCAATTCGCGTCGACACTTTGAAGCGGGGACGTTATCGTTCGTTAGTAATGTTCATTTTGAATCTTGTTGTTTGGTCTAAGTTAAAAAATTATTAATTATTTTATAAGATGTCAGAGATATCTATATTATTTAGTTTTGTTATTTTTGGATACATGTTAGTTTTAAACGAAGTTTTCTTCTTAATAATTAACTAAAGAATCATTTTATAAGAACTGTAATTAATGTTAGATGAGCTACTGCTATCAAGAGAGCGAGCGAGAGTCCTCTCTAATAAAATGAATACACCGTTCAATTAAATAAAATATTTTATTTAACTCTCACCACAGAATTAAGTATAAAGTAGAAATGAGAACTTATTGACAGTTTTTAGAAAAATCAGAAATTGCAACAAATTTAATGAGATCACATTCAATTTAAAGTTAACTTTATAATAGTATAACAAATAAATATAAATTTTAAGAAAACGAGAAATTGTGTACTTACAATAATTCATTCTGAAAAACTTATTTATTGTGCAAATAGCTGAATATAGTTCAATGCACTTCACAGCAGTCTTGAATAAACTTAAGTTTTTAGAGTACAAGCTTTCACTTCGAGTGTTGTTTTTTATTTTATATACATATTAAATGTTGGTAATAATTTTATTATATACTAGCGACCCGCTCGCGGCTTCGCCACGTGAACTACCACTTTCATCCTTTATTGCCTATTTGGGATTGCTTTTTTTTATAAAAGGAGGGTAGTCTATATTTGACTATCGTCATTAATTATGTTCATAAGAAAATAATCGATATATTTAGTCCAATGTCTATATTATTTGTTAACATATAGCGATAACTGTTCTAGTAAGAAAACGTACGAAATCTGCTATCATATGATAGTAGATTTCGTACATATATAGCATCTGGTATATAATATTATAAACCGGTCATAATATCTTAAATAAACTTTAAGCTTTTTATTTTACAATTGTGTTACTTATTGATATTAAAAAATAGCTTTACTTGCAAATAATCAATGCAATTTGACTTTGCCAGTTTTTTACTTTTCTGCGGGAACTGTTTTGAATACCAGGGTAATTTTTAAAAAAAGAGAGATGGCCTATGTTTGACCTTGCCTCATCAACTATTTTCCTGAGAAAATTCATTCATTTCAGTCAAGGAGTTTAGATCTTTCATTCTCACTATATACTAAACATACATAAGTTTCATCCACTGTTTCAACCTCCTAGGGTTTGATTTTTAATAAAGTAGCCTATATGACCCTGCATCTTTAACAATCTTCTTTACGAACCCGTCAAAACATAACAAATAGAAGAGATACAGATTTTTGCATTTTTATAATAATAATTTTAATGAGTGCGGATATGTCTAATACAATGTCAACTATATAATAACAAATGGCGCTACCCGTTGCAGAAAACGTAGTGACATCTGTTGTCATATAGATTATATAAATATATAGATTATATAAAGTTTTATAGACCGGTCAAATGTATATTTAATAAATGTTATGCTTATTTTATTTTATAATTATTTTAATTAGTGATATTCAAACAAATTTAGCTTCACTCGTGAACTATCGACATAATTTGAATGTTTTTTTTTTTAATTTTTTTCTGCGGGAGTTATGTTGAATACCGGGATGAAAACTATCTCATATGTTGCTCTAACCTCTAAGCTAACTCCATACAAAAATTCATTAATTTCTACCCGGTAGATACCGATATACAAATGATTTACTTATATCGGTTTTTTATTTTTTCCAAAAAAACTACATAGGATACCGGGATAAAAACTATCCTATATGTACCTTTGGACTATAAGCTATCACCATACTAAAATTCATTCATTTCTATCTAGTAGTTTTTGCGTGATTGACGAACAAATTAACAGACAGACAGACAGACAGACAGACAGACAGACAGACAGACAGACAGACAAAAATTCTACTGAGTGGATTTTTGGCCTCTGTTATCGATATATAAACGCACCCAATTAAATTTTTTCTGAAATTTTTCATGTACAGAATTGCCTTTTCTACTCTTTTATTATATATAGAGATATAGACCATTCTTTCTTACTTTAAATGTATTAATATAAACTTTATAAGCATAAAACTTAAAAAAAATGTTTATAAAATTGTACATATAACCGCGTCATCTTATAACTTGCGTTGTATACACTTCTGAAGTAATTCAGAAAAGCTTTCAAACTTCCACTCAAACAATGGATGCGTAACTGAAGCTCCAGTAAAAAGATCAATAGGAAGGGAATATCCTTATTTTATAAACGAGAATCTTTATTCAGTAACTTCATAATTCAATATTCTTTTCCTTTTACAAAGGAAACTTTTTTAAACTACTGTACTTAAGCCAAAGTTTACTTTACTTTGTGGTTTATTATGATGTTACTAGATAATTTATCACTGCTTTATTAAATGCTGTCACTCAACAAGCTAACAGAAGATGTCGTGGGTTTTTTCATGTTTCGCCCATAACAAGAACATACAAGATAAACACAATGCATAATTCACTATTTAGATCAAAATCACATATGTATATTACATGAAAAAGACATTTAAAGAAAACATATAAAAATTTGAACGCAGCGGGATTCGAACCCGCGCCTCAATGCATTGCTCAGTGGTGAGACCGCCGAGACGGTATATTCAGGAGGCGCGGGTTCGAATCCTGCTGCGTTCAAATTTTTATACGTTTTCTTTAAATGTCTTTTTCAATTTTCCTAAGTGTGGAATAACACTAAAAATGTTTAAAAGTATATTACATGATTTATTTATATATTGGTACTCACGCTTTTTTTAGTAGGGTCAGAGAGAATCTAGTGTCGTAAAGACTTTCGAAATAAAACGTGCGCTTTGTTTGACGGAACTTAATGCTGCGCGTTATCTAGTTACCACAGTGAAGAAATCAAGATGATGTAATCATTAATATGTAATAATATAAATTAATGTTTACTAGTATATTATTTATTTAAAAAAAGAGATTTCAGCGTCACTTCTGTTTATAACGTAAAGTTTCTTTTTTAGTTATTCGCGTTTCGTTATCTTACGAAGTAGAAAAACAAAAAAAAATATAGTAATGATAAAAAGCCAAACAATTTTAAAGATTATTTGACGGTTTATTAAAATTTTGGTACTCTAAATAATATTTTTATACTTACACAAAGTTCAAACTGTAACACACAAGAAACACGCAGGCGACCCACTAGGGAGACTCTGGTGACAACTTACCTTATACCGCACTACCCGTAATACACTAGTGTACTTAGCAAAGCATCTACATCATCCCAAAACCACCCTCAACTCTAAACATCTAAACTTACAAAACTCATATTTTCTTCGTAATTTCTAAACTTGGACAATTATCGTGAATCTCAGGTAAGGATTCAATATAACCATCGTTCCTGAACCCCAGTCACGCCACTGGCTAATAACATCGCATAAAGCAATTTATATAATAAACAACCCAAATTCCGCAGTAAACAGTAGCTACTTGCCGCGAACTTCGGAGACCCTTTAATTAAACTAAACGAAGGAAAATATACGCCGGTTAGTTCGCGACTCGACTCGACTCGACTCGCGTGCCCTAAGTTCTGAGTTCACCAAGTTTCTAATATAATTAAGATCATCCCCTTTCCGTTGTTCAAACTATCTGTGAACTTGTTCAACAAACAATAGTGGATGTGGAAAAATATTTGGACAATAATTTGGTTTTGGGTTGCCACTTGTTACCTTTTATTTACAACTTCACGCTTTTTCTAGTATAGCAGAGTCGTCAAAGAGAACCTAGGATACAGGTCTTAATACATCGTTCTGCACTTTCCGTCTAAAATCAAAATATTGCGTAAGATTGACGGAACTTAATTTCTTATTTCATTATTAATCATTCTTTCTCAAATGTATTAGAAATGATTAGATTCCTTTAAGGTATCGGAAATGATTCGTTCAGAGTTTTATAATTCTTATATTTTAAATACAAAGATATGTTACAAGCTACAGTATACTCGTCTAGTTAGCTTTTATTGTTTCATTAAAAATATATGTTTATATTTTTAATATTATAAGAATATGTATTTAAATATAAGAATATGAATTTATTAAAGTTGTATTAGCAGCTTCATGTTTTTAAATTAAAATTAAAATGTAATCATTCTCTTTAGTGGGATTCAAACCCATAACCATTGCGTTTACATTCAGACGCTGTACCACTGTACCACGACAACTTCCAATATAAGTACAGGTTTCTTACCGTGAAACAAACTTATCTTATATAATACTAAAAATAGATTTACATGCAGGTAGTAAGTCAGAGAGACGACGTGTGATATGATTTGCCTCGTATCGCACACCTGCTCTCTTGCTGATGTCCCGACTCGAGCAATATCATAAATATACGCAAATAAAAATATATAAAAACCGCGGAAATGTGATTTATTTGTGTGTACTTAGATATCGTTGTTGGCATTGTATTGGTGTTATTTTCGTAATACAGGAACTCATCCTAGTAGTTAGTTAAGACGATTTTTAACTAATGTAAGTAAAATACTACACTGAAATTATTTGTTATTTTAATCTCGACCTATATCTAGTCGTATCTTGAGTCTAGTCGTAGTACGTCTATCAGGTGTGAGAAGTCATAGCATAAATAATTAGTTTAAAGGCAAGTTTAAGCCGGTTTTTTTTTGTTTCCATTGCGCTGATGCATAAAGCTTCAGTTCAGTTTAACGTGGAAAACAGTCATGGCGCACTGGCACAAGCGTGTGACTGTAAACGACTTATTGTGGGTTCGATTCCCAGGTTTCGAGGAGTGGAAATATTTAATATTTCCATTTTCTCCGCTCTGGTATCGAGACAAAGCGCGGCGTTAAGTTCCGCCACTTAACACGCAAGCCTCCGAATTCGACGGAAAGTGGAAAACGGAGTGTCTTAACCCCCGGTTCGGTTCCCTCTGCCTACCCTGCTGTGTGCGGGATAAAGCGTGAAGCTGAAAAAAAAATGACGTTGAAAACTACACGCCACACTCCAAAACATAAACATCATTACAAAAAAAACAGTTTTACTAACAAACGTTTAATATATCAGCCACAATGCTTTAAATCAGCACCAACATAATATAATACTTCATCAGTACACAATATAAGCAATTACGAAATATAAAATCTCATTAAATATAATGTACAGCGATCCCTCGGTGGAGATTTACTGATGATTTTTCCCCGTAAAGCGCACCTGCGCCCTTTTACCTTTGCCAGTACAATTGTGCCCTTGTTAGCTCCAACTTCACATATTATGTTAAAATTATTACACTTTTTCTCTCTTAATAATAGTATTAAATGGGTTTTTTTTGTTATGGTGTTTGAGGTATGGAATTTATGGGGTCTTGTATGTAAGATGAAGATGTTTTTGTGTTTTTTTTGGAAATAAGATACTTTTAACGTTAATTTTAGAGTTTTTGATATACACGGATTCGTATTTTAATGCATTAATTTCGTTTATAATAAACTAATTAATTTGATTGTTTTCCAAATTTCTAATTTCGAAATTATGTCGATCATATGTAATTAAGTAATATTGTAATACTAGGTAATATTGTAATATTAGGTAATATATTTATGTAGGTAGGTAATGAATCTACAAATTCATATTTTAGTGTACTAAGTTCCTTTTGTGTGGCCAGTCGTGGCCCAGTGGCATAAGCGTTTGACTGTAAACGACTGAATGTGGGTTCGATTCCCGCTCGAGGAGTGGAAATATTTAATATTTCCATTTTATTCGCGCTGGTGCCGAGGTAAAGCGCGGCGTTAAGTTCCGCCACTTAACACGCAATGCCTCCGAATATACGTCCGATATGTACGTTCAAAGTAAACGAAAAGTGAACACTCATGTGAACAAATAAATAAGGTAACCATTTAACAAAAATAAAAATATTTAAACTATTAGAATATAAAACGCATAAATAAAACTAAACAATATCAGTATCAGTATCAGTTGCATAAAAGAATAAGTCTACATGTTCACAACCGTGAACAGTTCATAATCTTTTATTGTTTCATTTTCAAATTTAAATTTATTAAAAGATTACATTTGCTCAATAGGGAATTATCCCTATTGATGAACGATAGGTGCCTGTATTAATAGGCACCTATCGTTCATTTATATGTTTAGTGAAAAACACTTGTAATTCTTAGACATTTCCGCCAAAATATTAAATTTATTTTAAACAAACTAATCACTATCTTAAATACTATTCCAATAATTAAAATAAACATATAAACATAATCCAAAATAATAAATAATTTTACCAGCAATTCTTTCTAATATTCCATTTCTCCCCATACATATATATAAATTCCAAATCTCTAAACACGCCATTAACTCGCAACTACCGGCGGTATCCAGTCGGAACCGGCTCTGAGCGGTTCAAGCCGGCTCGATCCGGAAAAAATTGCACGTGCGCTCTACTGAGACGCGAGACGTATTGAAGTGGACTTACTTATATATGAGATATGTACGGAATTGCAATTTCTATGCTGTAGAATAAAACTGAGGCCATCGTGGCGCAGCGGGATATTGTCTGTACGAGTATGTAACGCGATGATTGTGTGTTCGATTCTTACGAGGATATGGTTGTACTTGATTTTACATTTCTTCGCTATAATACTATATATAAAGAAAGTGCGGCATCGAATTCCGCCACTCAACATGGATGTCTCGGTTTAATGCGGAAGGTGGAGGTCGGAGTGACTTCACTCTTGACACTAGGTACTTTCTGATTGCCCCTTTATACGGGGAAAATTGGTGACAAAGCGTATTGAAGTGGACTTACTTATACGATAAATGTGAGAATTGCAATTTCTATGCTGTAGAATAAAACTGAGACTATCGTGGTGTAGTGGGACAGTGGTGATATGAGTTCGATTCCTACCTACGTATATTTATATTTGCATTTCTTCACTCTGGTACTTAAAATAAAGCGTTGAGTTCCACCAGTTATCTCGCTATGTATCGATTTTGGGTCGAAGTTGAAGGACGGAGTAATTTGACACTAAGTACCTTATGATTACCCCGCTACGCGGGAAAAACTCGTGCTAAGGCGTATTTAAGTGAAATTACTTATACGATATAAGTACGTTATAGCAATTTCTATGCTGTAGTATTCTACAGCATACCCAACCCAACCACCATGTTACAGTCACACACTACGCCACGCCAGCCTGTTTTATCAAACAGGCTGTCAAGGCGTAGTGTGTACCACGTAACACGGTGGTTGGGGTTTCTTCGCTCTGGTACCTAAGAAAACGCTTTGAGTTCCACCACTCATCACGCAATCTATCGATTTTGGACGGGCAGTGGAATGCAGAGTGTTGAAACAATGTCCTGTCTGACTAACCCGCTATTAAGATAAAAGGCGTGAAGCTGCTTTCTAGCATAAACTATACTTTTGAAAGAACTTTCAAATGAAACTAATTTAACTTTAAATGAAAACAATTTTACACATAGTTCAATATACATGTGTTGTTTGATGTTTGTTTAAAATATCAATATTTGTATTTTTTTTGTTTACTTATACTGCATACACAAAATGAGCTTTGTGATGTAAGCACATAAAACAATCATATTTTAATAATATCTCGAAATAATATCTCGATTTAAATTAAAAATATACAATTATTTAACATAACGCTGAATTTCTCATATTTGACAACGATTATGTTCAGTCTCAAGTTACTACTAGGTGGGATATCATTTATTTAGCTTCTCGCTGTATCCCGCACACCACAGAGTAGGCAGAGGGAAACTAATGTTACGATATTCCGTTCCCAACTTTCCATTGAATTTTGGAGGCGGATTACGTGATGAGTGGCGGAATTCAACGCCTTACTACGCCAACGTCGATACCAGAGCCAAGGAACTGAAATATTAAATACTAAGAGCTTCAATGGTGGCCAGTCGTGGCCCAGTGGCGCAAGCGAGTGACTGTAAACGACTGGTTGTGGGTTCGATTCCCACTCGAGGAGAGGAAATTGTATTTCCATTTTCTTCGCTCTGGTGTCGAGGTAAAGCTCGGCGTTAAGTTCCGCCACTTAACACGCAATGCCTCTGAATTCGGCGGAAACTGGGGAACGGAGTGTCTTAACACTAGGTTCCCTCTGCCTACCCTGCTGTGTTCGGGATACAGCGTGAAGCTAAAAAAAACAGCTTCAATTCTTCGAGTGGAAATTGAATTCACAACCAGTGATGATTACAATGATACATCGTGTCCTTGCGAAAAAACCACTATGGATGTTAAAATAAGAAAAAAATAAGAAAAGATTTTAATATTACAAATGTACAATGTACAACATGACTACTAAATTATTGAGCTCTAAGATTAAATTTTAAACTCGAGTCAAGATTCGAACCCGTTATAATCTTAGTGCTGACTCGACTTAACTCAGACTACAATACTAAGGCATTACGTGTACAATTACATACTTATTCCTTTCTTTGTGAAAGCAACAACCGGTTCAATTTTCCACTCGAGATGCAGACGTATAGGTTTTACTTACCTTGCGCTACTTTTGCAGCAAATATTGCGAATGTCAATTTAAAATACAAAAGATTTTATTTGAATAGCAGTTTCATGTTTAAAATTCAATATTTGAAATTTCAAAGTAGTGTTGCATTTCTCCGTTTCTAAAACTCTATTTGTAAAAAGCCTATGTGTTATGTTGTAAAATTATATGTTAACTTATACTAAATAAAAAAATGTACAGAATTTGAACTCATCCTGTAATTTTTTTTTCTCTTCTTTACTAAGGTGTCACGGAGTTTATTTCCACTATTCAATACGTAGCTAAACTCCGTGCCCTTACAACCACTTTGTATGATATCTGGAAGGACTATTCCATACTCAAAAACTGTTTAAATTAAAAATCAAATAATAGACTTTTAGGCAGGGCGTTTTATGCCCTCTTAAATACTTATAATGTACATCTTAATTTTAACTAAGATTTAACCGCGCGTACAGCAAGAGAAACAACAAAAAATAGCATGAGTTTTAGTAATTATAGTACGTCGTGGGGTTAAAAAAATCAATTAGAAAAAACCATATAATGTCCCGAATTTAGACGAATATTAGGTTCCCTTTTATTCAACACTATTTTCGAAGAAAAACGTGAAATTAAATGGTGATTTTTTTAACTTCACGCTGTATCCCGCACACTGCAGGGTAATCAGAGAAAACTTAGGTTTGAGACACTCTGTTTCCTACTCTCCGCTCAACTTTGTATCCATTGCATGTTAAGTAGCGGAACTTGACGCCGCAAATGGTAATATACTTTATGCTTATGAAAATTTATTAAGAAAATATTTATTGTAAGCCATTTAAGTTTTTTAAACTAATTGATATTTAAAGTTTGTGGTTAGTTCAAGTAAATATATTTGTAACGAGTTTCGTAACCGAGCGTGTCAGCTTATTTATCGTACATAGATAATGTATGTCTAATATATATATACATACATGTATTTGTGAATGTCTGTACTGAATAGTGTTTGTGGTTTCAATTAACAAATTGCTGTCCAAAATTCAATAGATTAAACTTTATTTTATTTCCTTAACTTCAAATTTTAATAGTAATTTATTTTAGGACAAATTACATTAACATACTCAGCATACAGTGTCTCACATAGTGGAGAAGGGAGTGTCTTGACACTATATTTTCTCTTCCTATTCTCTTTTGTAGGGTGAAGCTTGAAAACACACATTTCAGCAACATTTAAGAAGATTCTAAATTTATATTGGGACTAGTTCAGACTTCTAATTTAGATTTGTTTATACATATTATAGTACAAGGGCCTAGTCGTAGGCCAGAGGCACAAAATGTAACTCTTAAGCGACTTGTTGTGGGTCCCCACTCGAGGAGTGAAAGTATTTAATATTATATTTCCATTTTCTTCGCTATGGTGTTGAGGCAAATCGCAGCGTTAAGTTACTCCACTTAATACGCAATGCCTCCGAATTCGGCGGAAATTAGAAAAGTGGTGAACAGAGTGTCTTAACACTAGGTTCCCTCTGCTTACGCTGCGGTGTGAGGGATATAGCGTGAAGCTAAAAAGAAATATATTTGTACAATTTGTACAGTACAGTAATTTTTTCTTCAAGCATATTATAAATTTTGGGGGATATACAAAAACAATTCATTCCCTAGTCATAGAACTAAGACTCTAAAATTATTAATAAATATTTGCCTGGACTTATTTCAGGTTATCATACACTTACGAGTGTATGTATTAAATTCTACGTAGTCTTGTATTAGATAACAATATAGCTATTTCTACAAATAAATAAAATTGAAGTATATGTTTGTCATATTAAAATAACCGTGTTTGGTTTGTCTACATGGTACATATACCAAAATAACATTTTTGTCTGTCTGTACCTTAGTTCTGGCTAATCTCTGGAATGGTTTTTATTTTAACACGAACTCACGGGCTCAACTAGCGGACCATAGACAATAAGTAAATTTTATTTGTTAAAGGATTATCCCAACAAGGTTCAAATTACAGGACGTGTCTGCAAAGTTTGTATTCATTTCATGTTGTTAACACACTATCAGTTAATATTACACGAAATGTGTAATTTGAGATAATTTTAATGAATATGCTGTCATTATAATTATAATTTCAATATTTTATTATAAGACAAAGATCAACGAAGTCATAACAAAGAGTATATATTTAAAATTTTCTCTCTTTTTTAAATAATGAGTGTTTGAACACTTAATATCTTCGCTTACTTTACCTCTAGTAAAGGTACAGATATGCTAGTATCAAGAAATTTCCTTTCCATTTTCTGCCCCAATTCAAGGTGTTACGTGTTGAATGTTGCATGACTACGATGACTTGAAGCTGTGCTTTATCTCACCAGAGCATGAAAAATATTTTTATATAAATAATAATTAGGTATTGACTGGGAATCGAACCCAAAACTATAAAATTTACAGAACTACTGCACCACCATGGCCACAATATACATAAACAAAAACAATACACATACACATATACAAAATAATATTTTGAACAAATTAATTTGCTACCTCCATTCCTTACTCGGAGCATTTCCACATAATGACAGCACGAAACTTAGTTTATTTTACACGCTTTGATCATTCCCTTTCAAGTCAGTTTTAATGGGACTCCGCAAACTAGATCTCGAATAGAATTTACAAATTACTAAATATTTCATATAAACCCTGTAATAAATGCTCGTGGCTGTTGAAATTTGTGATGGGAGATGTTCTAATAGTAAATGTGGATTAATTATTATAGTTTTAATGTAAAATGTTAATTATTCTATGGTTATAACTTGTTTTAGTTAACACTAGCGGCCCGCCCGCCGTTTTGCAGCGTGAACGACAAAACTATTTCGTAAAAAAAATATTTTTTAGTTGGTACATTAGGTATATTTTTGATACAAAATCCTTATGCTTAATCTCGGATAATCCATACTTATATTATTAAGGCGAAAGTCTGTGTGTTTGTCTGTTACGCTTTCACGGCTAATCTACCGGTCTGATTTGGATGAAATTTAGAATGAAAGTAGTAAAAGTGACTGGGTCTAACATAGGCTACTTATTTTTTCAAAAATCAACCTTTAAAGGGTTGAAATAGGGGATGAAATTTTATATGAAAAATCTAAACCGCTTATAAATTGTAATGAATTTTGGCATAAATATAGTTGATAATCTAAGCTTAAACATAGGCTAATTATTTTTTAAAAATGCGCCCCCGAGGATTGCAGTATAACGAAATAGTTCACTATCGTTCACCGCTAGTCAACTATATATATTGAAATAATAATAATAATAATACTTTATTGCACATAAAGATTACAGTGTTGTTGTAAATGTTCGTATATATAGTACATATTATGTGCAATGGCGGCCTTATCACTACAAGCGATTTCTTACAGGCAACCATTAGCGAACAATACTTAATGTAAGAAAACGCAGAGAGGCGCAATAAGTATTATAAAATAAAAATATAAAAAAAAAAATCTTTTGTATAATAATATAAACATAAATATACATACATACATACATAAGCATATACATATATAAATATACACATATATACATACATACATACATACATACATACATACATACATACATACATACATACATACATACGAGTACAAATTTAAATGAACGAAATGCATATAATCTACAACTATATAAGTATAATTATTTCGTAAACATGATATAGTAGTATTATGAGTACTGCTTAAGATAGTGGTTTTTAAGCCTACGTTTAAAAATCCCTACCGAAGGTGATTGCCTTATATCACCCGGCAAGGCATTCCACAGTTTTACTGTTTTTATAGTAAAAGAGTCTTCATAGGATTTAGTGTGGCACAGAGGAACTTCCAGGAGATTATTATCACGGGAACGAAGGTGTTGAGAGTGAAGGGAGTTCGACCCTAAGAACTTAAATCGCTCTTTGAGGTACAAAGGAGTGACAGGATGGTAAAGGACAGTGTAAAGAAGGGTGAGGGAGTGTAAGTGCCGCCGGTCCCTTACAGTTAACCATTTAAGCTGTCTACGGTACTGTGAGACATGATCATATTTTCTCAGTCCAAAGATAAACCGAATTATAAGGTTTTGCATCCGTTCAAGCTTATTAAGTAGTTGTTGAGATAGGTCTAGGTAACACGAATCAGCATAGTCAAGTATAGGGAGGAGAAGAGTTTGGGCCAAAGATATTTTGGTTTTTAATGGCAAAAGATTCTTCCATCTCCTCAAACTTCCCACGGCGCCAAAGATCTTACGGCTAAGCTCGGCAATTTGAGGAGACCAGGAAAAGGTGCTGTCCATTCTAATTCCCAAATTCTTAACATTATCACGAAAAAAATGAAAATTTTATTACAATCGGTCAAGCAGTGAAGGCTATACTTAAATCATATTCATAAGAAACGACATATTTATAATATTGATATATTATTTATACCCTGGAAGAAGAATTTGGATAACGTTACGGTAAATAAGTAATATGAAAATATGTTTGTCTGCTTACGCATATTACAATAATTGAGTCGGACTGACTGAGTGGACGAGAGATCTTTTAATTTAGCACCTTACCGTACAGCAGGGGTGGCAATAGCTGGAGATAGCCTATAGTTAAAACACTTCATTCTACATTTCCCACTGGATTGAAAACATTTTGTGTGGCGGAACTTAACACATAAAAATCGTTGTTTTTGTTTCTTTCTATCACTATTTTACTTTTAAATGTTGAGTAAATGTTTAATATGTTGTTATTTGTGTTTTACAGAAAAGGCAATGATTATTCGTTAATCAATTTAAAACAATTTAAAAATTTAACAGATCATGTAAGTAAAGTTTATATTCAGAAAAATTGAAAGCGGAGCGTTTCAATACCACACTATCTTTACTTATTTTACAAAATCAAAAACTTTTACAACATACAACATTTCTCATCACTCACACATTTTTTTTTCTTTTTCTTTAGCTTCACGCTGTATCCTGCACACAGCAGGGTAGGCAGAGAGAACCTAGTATTAAAACACTTCGTTCTCCACTTTCCGCCGAATTCGGAGGCATTGCATGTTAAGTAGCGGAGCTACACGCCGCGCTTTGCCTCTGATACCAGAGCGAAGGAAATGAAAATATTAAATATTTCCACTCCCCGAGTGGAAATCGAACCCACAACCAGCAGTTTACAGTCACAAGTTCGTGCCACTGCGCCACGACTGGCCCCCTCACACAGAATACAAAACCCATACACATAATATGCAAAAAGCTCAAACAATACAAACACACAAGCAAACATAACTTACATTTATATATATTATCCACACTTGGCCGTTGCAAAAATTGTTATTTCGTACAAAAATGTTGCTTGGAGACAGTCCAATTTGTTCCGTAACGAAGTGGAGCTTACTGGACTCGGGGACGCTGTCGTATTACCATCATACGCCGCTAATATAAATCTGGATTATGTTTCCGTGAGAACTCAAAAAGGTTTTCTTACTTGAAATTTAGTGGAAAGGGTGGTGGGAATTGAATGTTTCCAAAATTTTGGAGTTTTTGGGATAATTATTAACGTTTTATAATGTTATTTATATGTTTAAAAAGTTGAAAAAGATATTTTTAAAATAGGTATTATAATTATAACGCAGCGGGATTCGAACTGGCGCCTCTGGCAAATGGATCCAATGCTTTGTGAAATTTCTAAAAACGTCTTTGTCTGTTTTGGATAAATTTTCAAAATTTGAAAAATTAACTGAAATTAAATCATTACTAAAATAAGCTATAGGCGTCTAACTGCAAACGCGATTGGTTGTGAATTAAATTCTCAAGGACAGGAATAACTAAATTTAAATTATTTCCATTTCTCCTGTCTAATACCTAAGGCAAAGCGCGGCGTTGACCTCCACCTCCACCCCTTAACACACGATACTTCAATTTTGGGTGAAAAGTAGATAACGGAGTCTCTTGACACTACATTCCCTTCACTGTGTGTCTTTCTCATGTAGGCCTACGAAAAAACAATGATAATGGCTGACTCCTAGCATCACAACCTTTCTAACCGGAGGTATCTCCCAATAGATAATGACAAGACCAACTTTTATATTAACTGACCGCCCGAAAGTGCTTTGCAAAGAAAATAAAACACATTTTAATTCGTAATGTCCTACAATACGACCGCAGCTGATCTCATAAATATACATGTTCGGGCAAGAACGAGATATTACTGCGGACATCACATGTTATATAGCCTCTTTATTACTACTATAATAATATTGTTTGTTATATTATTAAAATAAAAGCTGCTGTATGCTTTTTCCGTAGGTAGTCGTAGCGTATTGGAATGACACTCCCTTCTTCACTCTTCACCTGAGTTAGAAGCATTACGTGTTGAGTGACGGAACACAACGCCGCGTTCTATCTTGCTATCAGAGCGGTGGAATAAAAATAATATATTCATAAAATAATCCTCGAGTTGCAATCGAACCCACAACCATCGTGTACACAGTATCATTGCACTACGAAGGCCTCAACACATTAAGTGCTAAGTTACGGAGTTTAACACTGCCTTTGCCTTTACAACAACAACCATGACCGTTTAATATCTACAATAGTTTTAACTACAAGCAAGATGTAAAAAGCACTATTAAATAGGAATCCTTATAGATTCTTTGACTTCATATAATATTAGTTACTCATATTTAATAGTGACAATCCAATTTATTTGTACCAGAAACAAACAAACAAACAAACAAACAAACAAACAAATAAACAGACAAAACCATTACGTCTCAATTCACCAATTTATGTGAATAAATATTATTCAGCAAAACGGACTCTTGTTACGAATTCATTATTATAAATTACAATTGATTTTCTCTTAATAAATATTGTTCGTTACTTCATTAATACTACCGCATTGGGGAATTCAATATATGTATATAATTACATTGTATTTTACATGACATTACTATACATGTAAATGTATTTTAGTAAATAGTAAAATAATCAAATTATTTTTTTTAGCTTCACGCTGTGTCCCGCGTACAATGCTGTAGGCAATGGAAACCTAGTGTTAAGACACTCCGTTCCCCACTTTCCTCCGAATTCTGGTGGTACTGTGTGTGTCTGGTGTACTAAATGGCGGAACTTAATGCTGCCTTGACATAAGAACGAAGAAAATGGCAATATTAAATATTCCGCTCCTCGAGTGGGAATCGAACTCTCATCCAGTCGCTTTACAATCACTGACCTCTTATTAACCTCTAACCTGTGAATGAAACTTATATGTTAAAATTTGTGCAGAAGTGGAGAACGGAGTGATATGAAACTAAATTCTCTTGTTAAATAAAAATAATGGTGTGCTTTGACGCCAGGTTCTCTCTGACTACCCTGTTATGTAAAAAAATGAATGAAACTGCAAAGAAATAAATTATTTGAATTCTATTTATTACAGTCTTGTCAATATCAATATAGGTATAATGGCCTAAGCCGCCAGAATACTACTAATAGTTATGTGATCATTGAACAGTTATGTTGCAGCTTTACGCTTTATCCCGAAATGCCAAATGGGTAGTCAGAGAGAACATAGAATTAAGACACTCCGTTCTCCACTTTCCTCTTGAAATCAAGTTATTGCGTGTTGAGTGCCGGAATCATTCCCTCTAAAGGAAATCGAATCCACAACCTTCGGGTTTACAATCAGAGGTTGCCGTTCCACTGCGACGCGATGACCTAGTAAGTAGAGATGTGGTATAATCATTTAATACTTTCATTCAAATATTAATTTTATACTGAAGCAGTCTATAAAGCAATATATGTGGGTTCGATTCCCATACGAAAATTGATTATATATAAATTTTTATTTTTTCTTTGTGTTACCTAAAACAAAGCGCGGGTTTGAGTTTCGCAACTCAACATGCGATGTCTCGATTTTGAGCGGAAAGTGGAGCACAGAGTGTCTTGACACTAGGTCCTCCCTGACTGCCACGCTATGCAGGAAAAAGCGTTACTACTTCTTTTTTTACCGCTACTTTTCTTCATATATTAACGAAAGCCCCATACTTACATGAAATAAAATAAAAACAAAACAAAGTAAAATAATCAATAGTTGAAATTTCGTACATTTGTTGTCGAGTTTTATTAAAAAATTCGAAATGGCCATAAATTCTGCAGCTTTCGCTGCGGAGTGCTACGAGTAGCTGTTTATATTAGTTTAAAGGTTTCCTTATTAGCTCGACTTCGCTAAGTTGAGCTTTGCCGGGTGAAGCTTTTTGTAAATAAATTGGTGAGGCCAGTAGTGGCTTGTAGGCAAAGTGTGACTGTAAACGCGAGTGGTTGTGGGTTCGATTCACACTCAAGGGATGGAAATATTTAGTATTTCCATTTTCCTCGCTCTAGTATCGAGACAAAGCGAGGCGGTAGGTTCTGCCACCTAACACGCAATAAGTCCGACATTCGATAGAAAATTGAAAACGTTAAGCACTTAATGTTAAACACTCGTCTTAATGTTAGGTTCCCTCTGCCTACACAAAAAGAAAAACATACAAACAAAAAAGGAATATACAATGTATGTAATGGTTTTAAGTAATTTCCTACGAGTGTCAAGAAACTCCATTCTTCACTTTCATATAAAATTTAGATATTGTGTTTTAAATGGCAATGCAATTTAATACCGTGCTTTATCTCTAGTACCACGGCGAAAAAATTAAAATAATATATAATCACTCTCTCGAACTATAACGAATCCCCAACTACTGCCTTAAGAGTCAGAAGCTTTCCCACTGCACCACGACTACCTTGTTTCCTTCATTAAGCAAAAAATATTTGCCTACTAAATTAAATTCTAAAATTTAAATTTTCGAACTCCACTATCAGAATCCAACCCACTACCCTATCAATTAAAACGCAGTCCCTCCACAAGGTGGGTGTATAGAAATAATTTCCCTCCGGTACAAAAAGGAAGAAAACATCGCTAATCCGCCGTCGCTGCGCCCTCGCTGCGCCACCACCCGCGCGGGCAATACAAACAACACGCGCGATTTAACGTTTTAATTATTGCGGCAAATACGCTCCGCTCAGAACCCGCTCAAGTTCGCTTTTGATTTTTCGAACGAGTTCTAACGAAAAAATGCTTGTAAAATTTCAGGATTTTTAAAGAGGATTGTAAATAAGATGTAGTTATAGTGTAGTTGTGATAGATCTGTAATTATGCGACGATTGTGAAACAGTAAAAAATACGTAGCTTTACGTTCTTTCTCGCATAACAGTATATACAGAGACTACCTGATCTCAAGACACTTCTTTCTCTATTTTCTGCCCGAAATCGAGACATCGCGTGTTAAACAGCGGAAGTTAACTCCTCACCCTGTCTTAGGTGATAGAGTCGTAGGGGAGAAATTAAAATAATATAATCATTCTTCCTAATGGAAATGGAACACCGCTACTATGACCTCAAGTCATTATAATGCTTATAAAGTTTATACAACGGTGATCTGTTTATGTAAGGTGCAGAGTTAGATTTCGCCACGCAACAGAACTAAAATTAATAGAGGAAAATTGGAAGGATATTTATCTCCTAAATTCGTTCTGTGATACCACAAAATACAACAATTACATAAATATTACAAAAATAGCATTAACTAAACATAACACTTATTACATATAATAATCTCATATAAGAATTTGTAGTTTTAATATTTATTGAACCCCAAAATGCGTTTAGCTGTAAAAATAATTCATTTTAAAATGGAAAAGTTGTAAAATTTTTTTACGCTGGTTTTAGTTTTCCAAACAATTTCCTGTTTTGAGCGCATAAAGTGGCCATTGTGTGAGCTTTCATTGGAACAATAGTTTGATGTATAATACAATTTTCCAATTCAATGTATCTGATACATTAATTGCTAGTCTATATTTTTAAAGCTTCGATTTATTGTGGAATGAAAAGTAAAATGAATAAATACTTGAATGTAATTTAAAAAAAATAATCTTTGGATTTGAACCCACGATTTTAGAATTCTGGCCATTTATATATTATAACATTATGTAATTGCAAATATATGTATAATATTATGTAATTATATGTGTGTGTCCTTTTCTATATTCATTAATTTTTATTACATTTTTTTTCAATTGTAATGTATATCTAGAATATATTTATATAAAATAAGAATGTCATATGTATGCGAAATAATAATATAATTTATCAAAACACTCCATCGTGACGCAGTGTCACAGACGTCCGACTGCAAACGTGATTGGTAATCGGTTCGATTTCTACTCGGAGGAAATTTAAATTATTTTCATATTTCCGTCCTGGTATCTAAAACAAATGCGGTGCTCAGTTCCTCCACCGAGTACGTAATGTCTCAATTTCTGTTGGTAACTGGACATCAGTGTCTACTAATAAAGGGAAATAGCAAAAAGCTTTAACATATAAAAATTTAATCTTTCTTTCAAGACATATAAAAATTTAATCTGTCTTGAATAAGAACCTAAAAGCCTTTACTATTAGTCAAACAATTGTAACTACGCTAAGAAAACATCAAACACATGCATAATAAATGATTCTCTAACACCGACCTGCTATTTAAAGGCAAATATATAAAAAAACAGCCATTTGACTCAATTCCCAAAGCAGAAAGTTCTGGTGTTCTAATTTCTAGAGTAGTCATTACTTTGAGAGGGAATTTAATGGCGAGAACTAATATTACTTAGCAAGTATATATGAAGTATTCATTTCAAATATTACCGTGAAATTACAAACCCGGCTCGAAGGACCAAATTATACGAAAATATTCCCAACTCGCATGAAATTTGGGAAATCCACATTGGAATAATGGATTTGGAACTTTTAAATATTTGTTGAGAATTAGTAGAAATAAGTATTAAAATAGAAAATTAGTAAAAACATTAATAAAATGTATTAATTTGTTCAATTACACGTATCGTAAGAACAAGAACATTTAGAGGTTTTAATTGACTCTTCATAATTGTACTACGATTTAATATTTTAAGTTTTTTTGAGCTACACGTTTTTCCCGCAGACTCCCCGTAGTCATACAAAACCTAGTGTCAAGACCCTCCCTTCTGGCAACATTGGCAAGTCGAGTCGATTGGCAAATCGAAACTCAACGCTGCCTTTTTTCCTAAGTACCAGAACGTAGATATAAAAAGAACTGTATAAATATAATAATTTCCTCGAGTGATAATTGAATCCAGAACCAACCGCTTTTACAGTCAGTTCATGTCTAGCTGCGCAACAAGTCGTGTTTTAGCTTATAATTGATACGTAAAAATATTTATTTGTGTTCAAGAATCTGCATTTTCCGAAATCACAAAATGAAAGTGAGAAACCATTTTTCTTATTTTTATCGCGCATCATTATAATTAACTTTATCACACAAACAAATGACTACTTGTTATAAATAAAACTATACCTCCATATATGGTATATGAACCAATAGTCATTGTGTACTATCCTCCAACAATACCTCAACTGCGTCGACATTTAGCTATTTAGACTATATAAAGAAAATAAATATTTTCAATACTTTAAAAATGTAAAGGAAAAGAAATAAAACGTACAAGAGATTTACAGCCGAATCAATTATACCTCCTTCATCAAGGCTCCGATACAGTGTTAATTACAATGAGAGTTCAATCTACAAAAACGATTGTCACAATTTAAAATTCCTTGAATTTTGTGCAAATTGTACACTTTTTTAATAGAATTGCCTTTCTCCCTAAAATATCGTTGATAAAGTCTTCAATGGCTTTCTTCTAATTTGATTGACATTGAAAATCGGTAATTGGACAGATTTGTATGAAAGAGGTGTCAGAATTTTACGATATCGTTGTGCAAAATTAAATGTGCATGACTGTAAGCGATAGTAATGGGTTGAAATTTTGTTTGTGGAATCTAATCGTACTATATCTACATAAAAAGGTTTCTGGTTTAACTAAACAAAGGACAATATCAAAATTCGTTAAAATCTATAAATAAAAGAAAAAATATGGTTTACAGAATTAATATATGTATGTGTATTTCTATAAATATAATATAGCATTTTTTTTTTATTATTTTCATTCAAGACATATTTTTGGTATTTTTACTTATTATTATTCCATTAACTGAGAAAATAAACTATTAGTTTATACACGCCAATTATTATCCAACCAACTTTAATGAAGAATGTGTGTTTCTACATTCTTCTTAAGTTTTATATTTAATTAATACAAGTCGCAACAAGCGTATAAGAATGTCGAGCAGGGGTATGCAACCCGTGGCTCTTGGGCCGCATGCAGTCCATTTAACAGTTTAATGCGGGTCGCAAAATGTTAATTAAAATAAGATATATCCTTTTGAAATGAAACTATTTTTAACCGGATTAATCGCGTATATTATTGGTATTCGAAAATACATTTTTAGAAACCCGACGTTTCGAACACTTTACAGTAGTCCGTGGTCACAGGTAGACTCGCGTCTACCAGAGTCTACCTGTGACCATGGACTACTGTAAAGTGTTCGAAACGTCGGGTTTCTAAAAATATATTTTCGAATACCAATAATATACGCGATTAATCCGGTTAAAAATAGTTTCATTTCAAAATGTGTAATAATCGCGAAAACAAAAGATTAAAATAAGATATATCCTTCCATTACTTTTTAAATACTAATAACTAGTATGCATTGAGCCCTCTAAAATATTTTAAATATTTAATACGCCCATGACTAACTAAAAGGTTATTTACTCCTGGTCTAGAGCACTTGAACGGATTCCAAGAGATGTGGATTCAAATACAAAAACGTTTAAATATTTACACGGTACATTAAAACTACAAAAAAATACATACAAAATTAATAAAAAAAACAAACACAAACAGAATGTTTTCATTAATTCCCATTACATATTTACATAATACTAGAGACAGCAAGTTAAAGCAAAATTAGTAATAACATGAGGTTATTTGCATTTGTAGAGGAATTTCTCTCGCGCTCAGCGTCGCCGTTGTTTGCTGAATCGCCTGAATTTCACTTCGAAAACATGTTTTGAAATAATGTTGGTAAGAATTTTAACGTTTTGTTTATTTTTCTTATGGTAATCCGGTTAAATTTTAACCGGTTGGTTTAGTTGTTAGAGTAACTGTAGAAGTAATAAAAAAAATATTTTCAGTATAAGAAAAACGAGCATATATCACATAAGAAATAATATTAATAATTTTAGTGGTCATTACTTTAAATTTTTATTTTATTTTTTCAGCGTCACCCCTTTTCCCGTATAGCATACCAGTCAGAGCTAATCTAGTGATAAGTACATTAAATATAAGTCTTAGTGCTTTTAAAATTGTCACAAATTAATACTAACAAATGCCATGGGCACCTGTGAGCCCATGAACAGAGGTTCCCAATTAAAAAAAAAAATCTAGTGATAAGACACTCTGTTTTTCACTTTCCCTTTGAATACGAGATATTGAATATTGCGTTCTATGCTTGCTTTATCACACCACAGCGAAGAAATAAACATAATTTAAGTATAAATCATTCTGTTATGTGGGAATCGAATCCACAACCATTGTTCAATATATATTTTTATATGTTTTATAATTAGCATAATGCATATGCTATATATTTATTTATTTATTAAACTCACCAGTGACAATTACATTTGACAACACACTTTTTATATATTTCTATAATCTTATAGCTAAATGCATTGCCTTTTAAAGTGAGTACCACATGCATTAATAAATAAATGTTCATTTAACATACAAATACATGGTAACATTATTTAATATTTAGAAACATATGTAACATATATACAAAATATGCGCTTAAAAGTTATATTCTAATGTCAACATGCTTTGAAGTAACTTATATATAATCTATATGTCTATTTATGCCTACAAGGATGGAAGGTATATGTTTATTATTTGAATACCCAGTTCTAAAATCTAAAGCAGGGCAAAAAGAGAGGAGATATTGTCAAGGTATTCGATTCTCCACTTTCTGCGTCATTTTGCTGATAAATTGCGTGTTAAACAGTGGAATCCAACGAAACACTGTGTCTTATTGAAACTGGAGAAACAAAAAAACAGTAAAAAAAATAATATGAACATATAAAAACACTAGTATTTTTGTATTATAACCTTACATGTCAGAATAAGTAATTTCATTTCCACCATTATCATCTAATTTGACGATAAATTAAACAAGTTCAAAGCAGCTATTTGCATTTGAACTGGAATTCTCATAACAGTGAGTGTTAGTGCGAGTGTACGCCGCGTTCTATAAACGTCGGGGGAAATTCTTTTGCTCTTGTAAATGACACTTCCGGTTTAAAATGGAAAAGCTAGATCCTGTAAAGTCTAGAATTATTTTTAGAAAAGGCTTAATATAAATTAAGCTTGGAATTTTAGGTACAAAAACCAACATTGTAAAAGGTATTTCTGAAAATTTCTACTTATATACATATGTTGAGTTTTATGCTTTATCAGACAAAAAAAACTATTGTCAAATGACGCCTTTTTCCAACTTCTGCCTGAATTTCAGACACTGCGTGTTTTTTTTTTTTTAGCTTCACGCTGTATCCCGCACACAGCAGGGTAGGCAGAGGGAACCTAGTGTTAAGACACTCCGTTCCCCACTTTCCGCCGAATTCGGAGGCTTGCGTGTTAAGTGGCGGAACTTAACGCTACGCTTTACCTCGACACCAGAGCGAAGAAAATGGAAATATAATTTCCACTCCTCGGGTGGGAATCGAACCCACAACCAGTCGTTTACAGTCACACGCTTGTGCCACTGGGCCACGACTGGCCGCTGCGTGTTGAGTGGTGGAAATCAACGCTGCACTTTGTCTTGTTATCAGAGTGGAGAAATAACGACAGAAGATTTTAAGCGTTTACACCTCAACCATATTTAATCCAAATCCATCCAAAAATTTGAAAAGGATTAACAGAATTTTACTGAAATTTAAATAATACTGTTTATGAGCTAGTCTTGTCTAAATATCACGAACAAGGATTAAACAACTTCTACAAAATTAATCATAACGTGAAAGGATTATTAGCATTTGAAAAGGAACGCTCTCTGAGTGTTGGATATACCAGGTTTGCGTGGAACACTAAATTTTGACATGTAATGTTTCTAATGGCGAGATTTTGCATTTGCACTAGGCATGTAAAAATAACAAGAAAAGCCCATAACGGTGTTAAGTTCCGCTCTCTGTACAATGATTAAAGCTATAGAGGAGAATAGAATTACATACTAGTAGCCAGTCGTGTCCCAGTGGCACAAGCGTGTAAACGACTGGTTGTGGGTTCGATTCCCACTCGAGGAGTGGAAATAATATTTCCATTTTCTTCGCTCTGGTGTCAAGGTAAAGCGCGACGTTAAGTTCCGTCACTTAACACGCAAGCCTCTGAAGTCGGTGAAGCTAAAAAAAAAAGAGTTACATACCATTCGGTAACTTATGGTAGTCGCAACGCAGTGGGACATGGTCTATTGGTAAATGTGTTGTTTGTGTTTTCCTACTCGGGGGAATGAATATATTTAAACTATCGTCATCTCTCCACTCTAGTACCTAAAACAAAGGGCCACATTGAGTTCTGCTACTCAACATGTCTTGATCTCGGCTGGAGAGTGAAGACTAGAGTATCTTAACACTAGGTTACCTTTGACTAGCTTCACATGTAGGAAAGGCGTGAAGCTGAAAAATATAATAATTTATAGTATTATAATTAAGCATGAAGCATGAGTAAGTATAATAATAATGACGAGGTACCTCTAGAGGATGCAGTGGGGAACGAATCTCATCTGGCGGTATGTAACGCACAGTGCTGTTATTACTTGTCTTCGGAAAAAAAATGTCATTATGATAAATTCATCACTTTCAATTTACTTTTTTAGGTTTAGCTATCTGTAAATTTCATGATAAATAAGTAGATAGATATATAATTGTATTATGTAGTAAGAAATAATATATAATAGGAGTTGCACGCTTTTTCCAGTAGTGGTCTATTCAGAGAGAACCTAGTGTCTCAACACTTCACATATTATAAAAAAAATCAAAACTTTCATTTTGTACAAGAGACGACCTTATCACTATGACTTATATATATATTGAATTATTATTTAATTCATAAGAATAGTTGACTTTCATTAAATTGGCATTTTTTCAGGAACTTTGAATTTTCATGTTGAAAACAAATTTTTGTTTTGCCTGTAAATATATCTTTCAATATGTCTGTTAGCACGACCCGGCATTGCATTTTAATTGTAAAACCTGAGGAAATTCATACATGTGGCAATTTAAATATAATATAAAGTAAAATATATAAGATAGAATATTTTACTTTTAAATGCGAAATATACGTGAATCAATCATGTCAAACTACATATAAAAATCAACTTCTATTGAATTCTTTGGTACGTAAGTGAGGCGTTGAGTTCAGTCACTTAACATACAATGACTAGAATTTAGTATTAAAGTAGAAAACGTAATACCTTGCCCATAGATTTTCTCTATCTACCTTACAATGGCATAAAAAATGAAAAATTGACAAGAAAACCACATCGTCTTTACTTAAAAACATATTCAAAAAGCTAAACCTTCTCAAAAACCAACTTAACAATACAAACTTAACAATATTTCACAGTAAACATTATACACAGTTATTGTAAAAAATAATTGTAAATTTCACTCCAGTATTCCATTATCCAGTGTTTCTTATAGAGGGTTGTTTGCAATGAGCTGGCTCGCCGCCACCGAGCAGACCTCGCAGACCTCGCATTAATTGATTTGGAATCACTGTAGCGGTCGCTATGATAATGCGATACGATTTGATGCCAACGTTTCGTTTCGTTACTATATACGATATGTGCTATATCTTGTTTTAAGTTAAAGGAAATTCTTAGATTTTTGTTTGTTTATAGCTTTACGCTGAATCCCACACTCAGTAGGGTACGCAGAGGGAACCTAGTGTTATGACACTCCGATCCTCGTTAAGTGGCAGAACTTAACTCCGCTTTGCCTCTGATAACAGAACGAAGAAAATGGAAAAAAATAATATTTCCACCCCTCGAGTGGGAATTGAACCCACAACCAGTCGTTTACAGTCACACGTTCGTGCCACTGCGCCACGACTGGCCCCAATTTAGATAGATTTTTATCCTCAATTTATTTATGTGGATTGTTGAGATGTAGTTTTTTTGAAGTATTTTTACACTTTTTTCTATATAGCCCTCTTTGCATAGTGAGCGTAGTATTGAGATAGATCAGATATTTCGTTACCTGCTAAAAGAAATAAGATAGCTTTGACGTAATAAACAAATACGTATGCAGCTGTAAAAAAAAATACAAAAAATAATATTTTTAAAGTTATATATTATCTTAATTAACAGTTACTTTAAAAGTAGAAATATGTATAGTGAATATAATAGGATAACTCGCTTAGGTAATATCTAATTTATATACGTAAACGTCATTTTAGTACCATATCAATGTAATTTAAGAATTGTAATCCAAGAATTAAGGAAAAAAAGGATACGAGACCGGGTGTCTGTAGTGTTTGAGTATTTAAATAAAAAAACATAATAAAAAAACGTCTTTGACGTAAGTAGCAAGAGATGTAAGATTTCTCACAAAGCGGAGCTAACATAGTTAAGGTAGTGTCAAGACACTAATTGCGTATTAAATGAAATAAGATAATTTCTATATATCGATCTACATTCAAGGGAATGCCCTCGAATGTAAATCGAACTCATACCCATCTCTAATGACAAACTAACACTAATCCATTGCGGCATGAGGGCATAATTTAAATTTGTTAAGCAGATTGTTATATGATTTTCAGTACTGATTAGGTATATTGTCATTTTGTTAGTCACGTCCTAAATATTTTTTCCTTAAGGTAGAAAAAAGTCGTCGGTTAGTCGTATCGTCCTTTGTTATATCGAGTATTGACAACATTCTTCTAATCAGTTAGAACAAACAAAAACAATACATAGGTTTTTATTAGAGAGATTTAATTAAGTTTTAAATTCTGCTACTAAATATGCAATACCAAAGACATGGAGAACGGAGTGTCTTGACATAAAGTCACTCAATTTTCTCTCTATTATTTGTTGAAAATGGTCATTTAGCCCAAACAATAGCTATAATACAATCTAAACAGACTCAGCATGCATACAGAAATTTGTAGGCACAAACCTAAATAACAATCCACAACAATTGACTCCGAACAATCCGACCAAATATAAAATAATAAGAGTTCATTATAAAACAAAAACCACGAAATAAAAACGCAAATAGGTTTGTTAAAAAAGTAAGAGATCAAATATATGTAGATATATAATATATTGGGAAACGAGAGGCTGTTCCTAGATTATAAAATATTGTAGAAGTGGTATAGAAAAAACAAAATTATTTAATATTTATTAAATATTCCATATTTTTATTACTTTAATAATCCAGAGGACAGTCGTGGCGCAGTGACATGAACGTGTGACTGTAAACGTCTGGTTGCAGGCTCAATTCCCATTCGTTAATATTCCCATTTCTTCACTCCGGTATCAGAGGCAAAACGCGGCGTTAAGTTCCGCCACTTAACACGTAACGCCTCCAAATTTGGCGGAAAGTGGGGAACGGAGTGTCTTAACACTAGGTTCCGTCTGCCTACCCTGCTGTGTGCGGGAAACAGTGTGAAGCTAAAAAAACCAAAAAAGATTTAATAATAAAACAAAGTTCAAATTTTTATACTTTTTCTAAATGTCTTTTTCTTATTCCTGACAAATAATTATATATTGTATAATATAAATAGTAATTTGTTAATGAACCGATAACTTAATATATTATATAACTATTGTATTGCACTCGATTAAGAGCATTACAAAATTTCTCTATAATAAATTCCAAAATTGTCGCTTTCAAAGATATTTTTTTACTTTGTCAGTGCTATATCACTTTTTCAATATATTTTATTATTAACTTCACACTGAATACCGCACAAAGCAGCTTAGGCAGAGGGAACCTAGTGTTAAGACACTCCGTTCCCCACGCACCGCCGAATCCACAACTTTCGCGTGTTAAGTGGCGGAACTTAACGCCTCACTTTGTCTCAACACCAGAGCGAAATATATTTTACAAAATATATAATAAATTTTCATATAATTTTACAAAACAATCTGATGCCACTTTCATTACATTGAGAATTGGGGATGTCAGTAGAGTAGGAAAAATAAGGCACTTGTGAATTCTGCCCGCGGACCGATTTTAAGGGCTCTTTCTACTCGTTATTATCTTATTTTTCGAATGCACAGCTCTTATCCAATTCAGATTATTCCTGTTCTGTTTTTTCACAAAAATCAATTTGACGTTTCTGTTGTTTTTTTGATTTTCTATGGATTGGATGTAATATTTCAAAGTGGTTAGTAATTGGAGTGCAAATGTAAATAATCTAGATTTAGGTAATAGACAAAAGTACCAGATAACTATGAAAGTTCGCCTTTTCTCGGATAAAAAGTTACTTTCAAGGTACTGTCAAGGCACTCTGTTTGCTGATTTACACCAAATTTCAAGACATGGTTGTTTAAGTGTTGTAACGTTTTGCCTTACCAAGTAATTGAAAATATTTTAAGCACAGTAGTTCGTACCACAACCATCCTGTCATAATAAGACGTTGTTCCTGTTATAAATAGTTGTTAAGAATGAATTGCTAAGTTTTTGAGTCCCTGTAATTCAAATTATCCCAAAAACTATTTAATTTTCATAATTATTACAATTAATTCAAAATTGTTATATACATAACGTAAAATGCTTAAAATATTTATGACATATTTTTAAAGTGTAAAGGTCATACTCACAAAAATCGCACAGATATACGTAGGTTTAGAACTCAATCTAGCCGAAATTTTCAAAACACAATTAAGCTTCATATTCAAAGCCTTTCGCTGTAAGCTTTGTATCAAAATCTAAATAAAAAACAACGTCTAAGTGCCTACGATATACGAATAGCCTTTGACTTGCTAAAGTCTCATTTACATGCTACCGGAGCCGGTCCCGTCTCAATCCGGCATACAATTTAGTCAACTGCAAGTCGAACCTAAGTTTATTCTATGATTGAATTCGAATTGACGGTTATATAACGAATTGATTATTTTGAACAGCAAACAGAATTACTGTAAAATATATTTTATGCTTTTTTTTCTTATTAAGTGGTAAGTAAGTAAAAGGTAATTATTTGTGGCCAGTCGTGGCCCAGTGGCACAAGCGTGTGACTGTAAACGACTGGTTGTGGGTTCGATTCCCACTCGAAGAGTGGAAATTATATTTCCATTTTCTTCGCTCTGGTGTCGAGGTAAAGCGCGGCGTTAAGTTCCTTCTTAACACGCAAGCCTCCGAATTCGGCGGAAAGTGGGGAACGGAGTGTCTTAACACTAGGTTCCCTCTGCCTACCCTGCTGTGTGCGGGATACAGCGTAAAGCTAAAAAAAAAACAAGTATTGAAACGGTTTTCTGTCCTGTAAAATTTATTTACCGCGATTATCGGTTATTCTGTGAGCCGTTTAATATTTAAAATTAGTTAATATAAAACGTCGAAGCTGAAGAAAAACCTTGTCATACCTTCCATTCGCTTTCTGAGCTCATTTTAGATATATCATATTTATTAAGTAGCGAATCGTAAAAGTAATTTGGCGTTACACAATGTAAGCGAGCTTGTGAAAATTATTAAAATCGTTCCATTGTGTCAGCGGGGAGGAGAATTTAGAATATATTGTAGTAGATATTTTTAGACTGAATAATTAGAATTCGTTTCGAAATTGTGGTAAAAATGGAAAGTTGTGGAATCTGTTACATCAAAGTGAAGTGTTTTTATTTTAAATTATTTTGAATTTCCGGTTTTGGTAGCCAATCTTCGGCGTTGTGTTACGCAATATAATATATTAACTTTATCGAATATATTTTTTTTTAATTTTAGTTTTGGTTTCTGTCTTTTTTGTTCTCTCTCTGGTTCTTTACTTGTTTATTGTTAGGATTAGTTTCTGTTTATTTATTAAATTATTCTTTTTGTTTTGAGTGTTAATATTCGCTTCCGTGAAATTAAGTTAAGTAGTGTCAATATAGAATAATATTACGTATCCCCAGGTTCTCTTTGCTTAACTTGACACTAACTTGATTATATTTAGCTTTTGTGTTGCTTAACTTTTAGAACATATTATTATTTTTTCTTAGCTGTAATATGAGTAACCTAGCTAAATTATTCCAGCTGCACACTCTGTGTCTATATTTTTTTTTTTTTTTTTTTTTTTTTTTTTTTAGCTTCACGCTGTATCCCTTGCGGGGTAGTCAGAGAGAACGGAGCGCCAAACGCTACGGTCCCTGCATACTTCTTTCGCCTCGTCCACAGTCATCAACCTCTTCATACACGCCCTCCGGGGGGTCCTCATGCTTTTTACGTGACCTTCCTCCAGTATCATCGATACTGTGTTTTCGAAGGTCAACCGAGGTCTCCCCCTGCCTCTCTTACCACTCACCTTTGCTTCATAGATCTTTCTTACCATTCTTCCATCACTCATCCTCTCGACGTGCCCAAACCACCTGAGCACGCCCTTCTTCATTCTTACTATGACGTTCTCGCTAATACCTGCCATTCTGTGTATCTCTTCATTGCGGATTCGGTCAGCTAAGCTGACTCCGCACATCTTTCGAAGAGATCTCATCTCCACAGCATTCATCTTTCTTTCATTCTTCTTCTGCAATACCCACGTTTCGCTGCCGTATAGCAGCGTCGGTACCAGCACTGCATTGTGCACAGCTAAACGTGCGGCTATGCTCACGTTCCGCCGTCGCATCAACGCAGCGAGGGCACCGTTAACCCTGTTACCGGCAGCAATACGCCTTTCAACATCCATATCATACCTTCCATCTCTGCTAAACATACTTCCCAAATATACCACCTCATTCACTTGTTCTAATTTCTTTCTGTTAACCATTATCTTACATTCCGTTCTTTCTTCGTCTCTTTCAAATACCAGAATCTTAGTTTTACTCGCATTCAGGCTTAGACCATTATTTTCACACCCATCTTTCAGGATGGTGACCAATGCCTGCGACTCGCATTCTGATGATGCAATAAGCACTGCATCATCTGCGTACAACAGGCAGTTTACCTTCAAGTCACCCACTTTCACTCCCATATCACTTTGTTTCACTCCTTGGAGACAACTATCCAAGTACAAATTGAACAGCCAAGCTGACATGGCACAACCCTGTTTGACACCCGATTGAATATCAAACCGAGGCGACATGCCAGCTCCTACTCGTACACAGGCTGAGTGATCTCGGTAAAGAGACTTTACAGCCTGCAACAAGGGTCCGTTCACATTGTACCGAGGCAGTATCTCCCATAACTTCTTTCGCACAACTCTGTCAAATGCCTTCTCCAAATCCACAAAAGCACAGAAAACTTTTTGGTTTACAGCCAAAAATTTCTCTGTGATCATGCGGAGGGAGAAGATCTGGTCCATACACCCTCTTCCGGGTCTAAAGCCTCCTTGGGCCTCCCATAACAGCCTCTCAGATCTCTCTTGCATTCTTCTCGCTAAAATTTTAGCATAAATTTTACTACCTAAGCTAATCAAACTGATAGCCCTATAGCTTGCACAGTCTATCTGTGAACCTTCGCCTTTATACAAAGGCACGATGACTGCGCCTCGCCAATCATCTGGGACCTCCCCTTTCTTCCAGCATAAATTGCACAGATGAAAGAACAGGTCCAAGACGCGCGGCCCACCATATTTGATCATCTCAGTAGTAACTCCATCTGCTCCCGCTGCCTTACCACATTTCAAACTTCTTATGGCACTCTCTATTTCTTTTATACTGATTTCGCCGTCTGCTACATCAAGATTCAGCATATCGCTGTTACTTGAGACAGAGGCGTCATCACATTCATACCTCTCATTGTAGAATTCCGCCCATCGTTGCAAAACAGGTGTTGGTTCTGTTAATATTTCACCGTCCTTCGAAAGCACCCCTTTCATTCTGCAGGTTGACGAAGAACCCCGAGAACCACTAACTTCTCTCCAGAAAAGCTTCGTGTTTTCTCGGAAGTTGTTCGTCAACCTTTCGTCTCTTTCATTCTCCGACTTTTCACGCTTCGCCTTAATCAGTGCTTTCGTTTGGTGCTTTTGCAACTTATACTCTTTCTTCTTGATCTCTCTCATACTTTTATTCTTACCAGAGGCCTTATAATCCTGCCATGCTTTCTTCTTTCTTTCTACGGCATCTTTCACTTCATCATCCCACCATTCGTCGCGCTTTTTACTAAAGCCTCTTTTCGCAGTACCACACACCTCTGTTGCTGCTTCAATCATACTATTCCTAAGATTCTGCCAGCATACTTCTACACTCTCATTTCCTGTTTCACAGCTGTCTAGCTTCAAGATCCACCCATTCTTTATATTCCTTTTTAATGGGTGGATCTTGAAGCTTCCAGCTTCTTACGCGATTATTCGCCTCCAAGTTTGGACACCTCGTGCGGGCGCGCCAGCCTGTGAACAGACCCCTTATTCTAGTAACAACTAGATAGTGATCTGTTCCCAAATCGGCACCCCTAAACACTCGCGTGTCCATAACTTGGTTGCGAATACGCTGATCCACCAGGAATAGGTCAATCATACTTTTCTCTTCCATTCGCTCCCATGTGTACTGATGAATTTGTTTGTGGTCAAACATCGTGTTTGCCACAAACAAATCCTTCTCCTTACAAAGTTCCAAAATAAGCTTACCAGCCTCATTCACTCTCCTATCACCGTACTTCCCTAATATTAGCTCGTAACCGATCCGCTCGGTTCCGACCCATCCATTCAAATCACCGCATACTATTAATTTTTCATTCGCTCTTACGCTACCTAGAACTTCCCTGACACTCTCCCAGAACTCCTCTAGCTCGCCTGATAGAGCTGAGGATACTGGCGCATAGGCCGCTAACAAGAATAATCTTGTTATCCCCAGCTTAAAGCGAACCCAAAGGAGCCTCGGGTTGATCGCCTTGTATTCCACCATTGCACACACCAATCGAGAGGACAATAACACACCTACCCCCTGGCACCCGCGATCACTCTCTGGTACGCCGGCCCAGAGAGCCACGCGACCGCCCGGCAGATCGGTAGTGTTACTGCCCTTTCTCTTGGTCTCAGTCACACAGATCACATCCAGATCTCTATCATCCATCACATCTGTGTCTATATAAACAAATAAATAAATAATTATATGTTTGTTTTCTTACATGCCTCTTCTCTCATACTTCTTCAGATCATCTAGTGTCAAAACACTCCGTTCCCCACTTTCTATTGGAATTTGAGACATTAAATGCTGTGTGGCAAAACTTAACGCTGCTGTTTTTTTATAGCAAAGAAGGCATAAAAAAAATAATTTAATTATTATCATATCGTCACGACAGCTTCTTACATATTTACATGCATAAATAAACTTGCATTCTTATATAATACCTACAATATTTTTTTACTTATATAACTTTTAAAGATACTATTTCGAAATTAAAGTTCAGATTAGTCGCGTATACAAATAGACAGTCTACCTGTGACCACAGACTACCGCAAAGTGTTCGAAACGTCGGATTTTCTAAAAATGAACTCTATTTTCGAATACCAAAAGTATACGCATCCGGTTAAAAGTAATTTTATTTCAAAATGTGTAATGATCGCGAAAACAAAAGATTTTATTAAAGATACTGTGCTTCGAATATCGCTAACCTAAGCTTTAAAACTTTTTATTAAACTAAATGTATCAACAAAAGCATAAAAGAACATTCAATCAAGTCACCTCATGCTAAGGTTACGTTTCCACATTCACAATATACCTCCTCCAACCTTACGCCAGTGAACGCTTTAATCCCTTTTTTTGTATTAAATTTACAACTTGACGAATTACATTAAGTTTTCGGTCCCGAAAAAGGGCCCTTTCGAGCACCAAACGCTGAATCTAATTTCTAAGGTTCGTCAGTCGATTGTTATTCTGCAGACGCACTCAGGATTGGTTGTGGCAGCCAAAAACAGAATGGCGAATTTAGTAAGTCTTTACTTTTTGTACGGTTTTGTACGTTTTATAATCAAAGAATGATTGTTTATTTTGTTTTTTTCAATATATTTTACATTTTAGCTGTTTGTGAAGATAATGTAGTGTGAAATGAAGATGATTTATTGTGAAAATCGAATACTTTATTCGGGTATTTTATAAGAAGTTATGAATTAGTTAATTAAAAGTTAATTACATATTGATTAAATATCAATATTGAAGCCTTCATGGTGTAGTAGAATAGACAGCGTATGACTGTAAACTCGATTGTTACGAGTTCGATTTTCACTTACAGGAATATAATTAATTAAAAATATATTTAAAATTATTTATCTTTCTTCGTCATGGTGCAAGACAACGCATGGTATCAAGTTTCTACTCAACAATCTTTCGAATTTAAAATGAATGGAGAACAGATTATTACTAGGTTCTTTCTGCTTACTATAATATGTGGAATAAAGCATGAAACAGGATTATATATAATACGATATATTTTTTAAAATTAATAGCTTCACGCTGTATCCCGCACACAACAGGGTAGGCAGAGGGAACCTAGAATTAAGACACTCCGTTTCCTACTTTCCGCCGAATACGGAGGCATTGCGTGTTAAGTGGCGAAACTCAACGCCGCACTTTTTACCTCGACACCAGAACGAAGTAGATGGAAATATTAAATATTTCCACTCCTCGAGTGGGAATCGAACCCACAACCAGTCGTCCACAGTCACACGCTTGTGCCACTGGACCACGACTGACCACAATATACTACCAGTACATTTATTAAGATTATTACCTCTATATACTCTTATATAAATCAACATTTATATAAAATATATACATATAAAGTTATATACATGAAAATAAAAGAAGATATAGCTCTTATATTGAGAGCGTTATTTGAAAATTTGTTACCAATAAAAATATCGATATATGCACATATCTTTATATCCATTTTATGTTTCTATATTTATCATATAGATTTATATAGATTTCCATCGAAAATCTATCTTGGTTTTGTGACACACGTATGTAAATATATCTAAGAACATTAAATCTTTGATAATCTGTATCTACCTGTGACCACGGAATAATGTAGTGTTTTTAAGCTTCACATTTTACCCCTGGCGGAGTAAATATAATATATTTTCCTATATCAATACCAAAAATATATAAAATAACTCTGCTTTATAAGTAGATTGTACAAAAATCATCTTAAGGCCCAGTCATAAGTTTTACCTTGTTCTTATAGTAACTTATCATAAGTTGTATCAAACGTATAAAAATTGTTTAGTAGCCCAGTTTTAGTGGTCAGAACGCTTAGGCAGTTTCCAGAATTCCAGTTTCTTTTTTTAGCTTCACGCTGTATCCCGCACACAGCAGGGTAGGCAGAGAAATAGAATAAGTATTAAGACACTCCGCGTGTTATGTGGCGGAACTTAACGCCAGAGGCAAGAAAATTTAAATATTAAATATTTCCACTCTTCGAGTGGGAATCGAACCTACGACCAGTCGTTTACAGTCACACGTTTGTGCTACTGCGCTACAACTGGTGCTACGACTATTATATAGTGAATGAACTTTTATTATACAGTGTGTAAAAAATCGTTTAAAATACGATATTTAACATAACGAGTAACAACTTAAAAAATGCATTAAATCGGAAAACGGAGTGACTCAACACTAATTTCTCTTTCTACCTTAATATATACAAAATATACACAATAATATGTTACAAAAATATATATATTCAGACGAAGCCACCATACATCACTAGTACCCACTTTACAAGTATGAAACGATTATAATCATCACGTAAATCATTCATATAAAAGGATAATTTGTTAAACGAACCTTTATCTGATCCGAAAACATTCATTAAACACGAACTGAGGATTTAATATTATAATTGTTACATTTAAATTTGTAATACACTTTTACATTATAAGCTTTTTCATTTAAACTTGAGGCAATTGTGATTCAGTGGGACAGTGTCTGACTGTAAACGTAATGGTTGTAGGTTCAATTCCCACTTGGAGAAATGATTGTGTTAAAAGTATTTTCTTGTCTTTATATTGGTATCTAAGAATAAAGCGTAAGGTTGAGTTTTATTATTCAACACAAAATGTCTCGATTTCGAGTGAAGAGTGGAGAATGGAGTGTTTTGATACTAGGTTTTTTTCCCGTGGGGGGACGGGTTAAGAATACAATTCCCCCCCGCCGCTGGGTAGCGTCCCGTAAAAGGCGGGTAACCCAGTAGTTTGGTGGTAGGAGATTCGTTCTCAGACTGGCTCGCGACCACTATCATGTCAAAGACGAACCGCCAAATATCTTATGATTTGTTCCGGTTCGATGGCATGTAAGCCAGCTCTCCCTATTCCCACCATTCCCATCCTTCCTCCCTCCTTCTGTCCTACATTCCCAAGGCTGGCAACGCATCCATAACTTGAATGTTGTGGATGTCTATGGGCGAAGGTAACCACTTAACACCAGGTGGGCCTTCAGCTCGTTTGCCTCCTTTATTCCATAAAAAAAAAAAAAAAGGTTCTTTGTAATTACCCTACAATGGGAGAAAATATGTGAAGCTGGAAAAATATCTTTATTGTAGAAATTCACAAAATCCTACCTATATGTTATAATCTGTGGGAGATTTAATCAAACTGCTTTCTTGAGTGTCATTATCTTACATAAGATAATGTTTACATTATGGTTTAACCCTAACTGCTTATGCTGTAGCGCCTAAATCTATAATTATATTATATTATAAATGTAAAACTCTGTTTGACTGCCACGCTTTCACGGCTAGTCTAGCGGTCCGATATGGATGAAATTTGGAATGAATGTAGTATAGTGCGCGAGGCACTACGGCGTTGAGTTCCACCACTCGACATGCAAAACGTAAAGTAAAGAACGAAGTGTCTTGACACTATGCTCTCTCTAACTAACCTGTTATACAGCAACAGCTGCATTACCCCAAATATTCATAAACTACATGAAAAGCAATCTAACGGCACATCTTCACAAACGCAACTAATAAAATTAAATGGTAAAACCGTGTTTTATCCTTCGATCAGCACAAATCGTATTATGTGGCTAATAAAGGTCGGAGCTATAAATTAGCATTAGGAGGAAATCGTTTGATGGCCGGCGGTGATCAAACGATGTTTTTTCGCCTCTTTCTGGTATCAGATGGACTTGGGGCTGGCTGGGGCTGTTATATGCTTTTTGCTTATTAAATTATTATGTGGGAATGTTCTAGATGATTTATTTGTTTTTTTGGATTTTCGAAGTCGTCGTTTGAAGTATTTTTTTTTAGTTTAGAGGTTAATCCTTAAATTATAAATGTGAGAGTCTGTCTGTTTGTCTGTCACGCTGTCATGGCTAATCTACCGGTCTAATTTAGATGAAATTTAGAATGGAAGTAGTAAATAATCCAGGGTCAAACATAGGCTATTTATTTCTCTAAAAATCGAGCGGGCCGTTATTACAAAAATATATTTAAAATTTGTATTAATGCTATAATTATAAATGAGAAAGTGTCTGTGTGTTACGCTTTCACAGTTAAACCATCGGTTCGATTTGGATGAAACTCGGAATAAAAATAAACTAAAGAACCATGGTCAAACATAAGTTATTTTTTTTAAATCAATCTCTAATGAATTGAAATAGGGTATGAAATGCTATATGACAAAGGTTAATAAAAAGACACGTGACCGATATCGATGAATTTTCTTAAAATAGTTTCCACCTGAATTCGATACATTGCTTGTTAAGTGACAAAATTCAACGCTGCACTTTCACTTCTATACTAAAGCAGAGAATTGAAAACAAATAAATTATAACATTACGTCGAGTGTGTATCGAACCCACAACCAATCGCGTTTTCAGTCAAACACTGTTTAACTCCGCCACGTTTTCGTCCAAAGAATTTTACCACACAAAGAGACAAATTTTATAAAAGAAACAGATAAAATTATTTTGTAAGCTTGGTCTAGACTGGTAAATATTTTTACTTATGTTATTATTCAAATTCATTTTCAAATTCAAATTCAATATATCTTTATTCAAATAGACTTTTGTAAGCACTTTTGAATCGTCAAATGTACATAAAGCTACCACCGACTCGGAAGGCAGTTCTGCTGAGAAGATTTATTGGTAAAAAAACGATCTACTACCGTAATGCGTAATGTTTTCTTATATTTGATGTTTTGTTGTAAAAAGTTGAATTTCTTGTAAAAATAATTGTGTAAAGAAATAAAATAAGTTAAGTGTATTTTTATATTTTGTTTAAATTTTATTTCTTTCTGTTGTGGGTTCGATTTCCACTCGGAGGACTACTCAACATGGAATGAGGACCCCCCGGGGGGCGTGTATGAAGAGGTTGATGACAGTGGACGAGGCGAAAGAAGGCAGGGACCTTGCGTTTGGCGCTCCGTTCTTTCTGACTACTCTCACTCTGAGAAACTCCCTCTCGCCTCATAACAAAGTAAAGATACTATCACCTACTACTAAATATTCTAGATACAACTTATATTCTTTGATATCACAAAACTTAACTAAAAAACTACTTAACCATTTTTTAGAAATTAAAAAAAAACCTTTAAAGTAACGATAAAGCGCTTTATGTTTGCATTTGACGAAAACATGCGGGTTTGTATTGGAACGATTGCGTTCTTTTTGCTTGCCCTGACGACGTCAGATTTTCTCTGATTATCCCACTACTAATATAAACACGTCAATCAGTATAGTTATTATCAAAGAAATTCATATACGAGTAAATTCAATATTAAATAAATCAATCAATTTAGTTATTTGGTACTAAGACATTAAAATTAACTATTTAATTTAATTTTTGAAACGTATAGAATCAGATTGAACCTAGATTTCTTCCTGTTAGTAGTAGTTAGTAGCACCTTCTACTATCTAGAAGTATATACCAGATACTTCTACATACTATTTCCTACCACTAGACACTACTAACATCACTATAATTTCTTTTTATCACAAAACGTAACCAAAAAAAAAGACGAAAATTTAACCATTTTTTAGAAATTAACGAAACCTTTAAAGCAACGATAAAGCGTGTCACGTTCAAACATGCGGGTTTGTATTGTACCGATTGCGTTCTTTTTGCTCGTCCCCGACGACGCGGCGCGGCGCGGTGACGTGACGCTTTGGAATTGGCGGAAAATAGAAAAGTCATGTGGTTCTGCGAATAGATGTGTTTATTGCTAACAGGTAGGTATCAACTGCGAGATTTAATCTATATCTGATGTTGAACTATTTATAAAGATGTCCAACAACTATTTTTTTAGCTTCACGCTGTATCTCGCGCACTGCAGGGTAGGTAGAGAAAATCTAGTGTAACACTCCATTCCCCACTTTTCGCCATTTTTTTGGGCCTTGTGTGTTAAGCGGCGAAACCTAACGCCGCACCTTGCGTCGACACTAGATTCTCTCTGTTTACTCTGTTATGCGGGAGTGATACTATATGCACATTGGTATTAAAACAACTTTGTGATTTTTTTTTATTTTATAACAAATGCTAAACTTTATTTGTTATTCATTATATTGTATAAAATTAGAAAAAAAACAACCATCGTGGTGCTAGCGTCTTATTAGTTAAAAAGCGTCTGTAATTAGTTTGAGTTCGATTCCCACTAAGTTTTCCCAGTTAGAGTGTCGAAAATATAAAAATAATGTCCAAAAATTCAACATGTACTCGTAATGAGTAGAGTAAGTGGGAGAAAACAAAGAACAGAGTATATTAAATATTAATTAATTGGGGCCAGTCGTGGCGCAGTGGCACCGATGTGTGACTTCAAACGACATGTTGTGGGTTCGATTCTCACTCGAAGACTGGAAATATTTAATATATCCATTTTCTTCACTCTGGTACCGAGGCAAAGCGTGGCGTTAAGTTCCGCCATTTATCACGCAGTGCCTCCGAATGTGGTGGAAAATTGAGAACGGAGTGTCTTAATACTAGGGTCCCTCTGCCTACCTGTGTGCGGGATATAGCGTGAAGGTAAAAAAAAATTTACTCTAGGCTCTTTGCTATGTGGGAAAAACGTAAAGCTGAAAAGAAAACAACATTATTCTTGTAATTTTATATTTACGTAAAACGATATATTTTAAAATACCGTTTTATTAAAATTGCCAAAACGTTTATTTTATTCGGTCGTTACTTCAAAAGTCAGAGGATGATTACACATTTACTGCGTTACATTTTACGTTAAAACGAGATTTAATATTTATTAAACACTAAAGCAAACAACATTTAAATATCAATCAAAATAATATCACAATGGGCCAGTCATAGCGCAGCGGCACAAAGTGCGACAGCGACTGGTTGTGGGTTCGATTCCCACTCGAGAAGTGTTAATATTTAATGTTTCCTAGTTCCTCACCTGGTGCCGAGGCAAAGCGCGGCGTTAAATTTCGCAACTTAACACGCAATGCCTCCAGAGTCAGGTGGAAAAAGGAGAACGGAGTGTCTTAACAGTAGGTTTCCCTCTGCCTACACTGACGGGATACAGCGTCAAGCTAAAAAAAAATATCTCAATAGCAATATTATTATCGTACCAAATCAAAAATGACAAAAAATATAACCAAAATATATAGAATAAGAGCATAGCAAACTATGAAACCAGTATAAATATTCCCTTTTCTCTATAGAATAAAATAAGTAAAGTGACACTTCATTTTCTCAAAGTGCATTTCTCTGCCAATTGGAGGTTTTCCTCAGACTTATTACCATTTATTAAATACCAGCTCCAGTCAAAGCTTCGTCAAATAACAGAATGGTAAAAAGCTCCCACTTTAGAATTCAGGACACACAAATGATTTTTAATTCTCTTTAGAATTCGTATTGAAAATATTATTTGAAAATAATTCAAGTGGAGAATGGTTTATTTTGTTGTGTTCCAGACTGCCTTTGATGCAGTAAAGTGATGTTGAACTTTATTTTTGATATTACAGTCATAATTTGCGTATTTTTTATACTTTATGGACTTTTAAGTAAGATGTTTGAGTTGAAATAAGATGACGGAAACCGGAGTGTTTTAACACTAGGCTCTCTCCTTACTACCTTTCTATGCTGGTAAAAGCATAAAGGTAAAGTAATATAATTATATTTTGGATTGTATTTTGCATTATCCCGTTTTCTCTAAAATGACACACAAGTGGAAAAGGTTTTATCAAGATTTTTTTTCTTTTAGCTTCACGCTGTTTTCCGCACACAGCAGGGTAGGCAGAAGGAACCTAGTATTAAGACAATCTGTTCCTCACTTTCCGCCAAATTCGAAGGTATTGTGTGTTAAGTGGCGAAACTTAACGCCGCGCTTATACTTTATACCAGAACGAGGAAAATGGAAATATTAAATATTTCCCATCCTCGAGTGGGAATCGATCCCACAACCAGTCGCTTTACAGTCACACTTTGTGCTACTGCGACCCCCTTTGATAAAGATAATTTATTGTGATATTTTTTAAATATATTTTAATCTTATATATTTTTTATTTAAATATTGAATGCTCAATTTGGTACAGAACTATTTAAAAATTATATTCTATATATAAACTTTTACTCAACAAACTAAATTTTAGCTGAACAAATGTTAACATGAATATATATATGAAATACAAGAAGTTCATACAAATTCTACTTAGTGTCGGCTTTAATATTGGTACATTGTAATTGAAATGTTTCAACATGTTAATAAACTTTCAAAGTTGATTTTATCTGCAGATAAAAGAGAAAAGTTAGTGTCTATTTATTCCGCTCTTTACTTTTCAGTACTTTAAGAGAGAATCTAACTACATACTTTGTCAAACCAGATAGGAAGCATATTTAAAATTAAAAATTCCCCAAATGGAAATCGAACCGATAACTATCATGCATCATATACATTGCTGTTAGCGCTAACTATAAAGTTTAGCTTTATGCTTTTTCTCACATAACAGTAGTAGTCCATAGTCCATTATCCGCTCTAATAATAGTGAAAAAAATTGAGTATAAATATTATCATTATACAGTAGTGGCGTAGAGGCATAAATTATGACTGTAAAGCGACTGGTCGTGAGTTCGATTGCCGCTTGAGAAGTGCAAATATTTAATATTTCCATTTTCTTCGCTCTGGTGTTGAGCGCAGCGTTAAGTTTCGCCACCTTACACGAATACTTCCGAATTCGGCGGAAAGTGGGAAACGGAGTATCTTAACACTAGGTTCCCTCTGCCTACCCTGATTATACAGCGTAAAGCTAAAAAAAAATATTAGTCTACGTAGTGAGATTCAAATCCACAACCATCGTTAACTCAATCAAAAGCTGTCACACTGTATCACGATAGCATCAACTATAAAGACTAAAGAGTGAAGTTACAAAAAGCAAACGTATCCTTATAAATAGTGTGAACACAAACATGCGCTAATTTCTCAAGTTCCAGTATACATATACATACATATATTATTAACTATTCATGAAGTTTCAGTTTAAAATTTCAGTCAGCTATCTCGTATGAGATGCGGTTGTAAGCTGGGTTTGTTTAACTGCCCTCATTAAAAGGGGACTACTCGGATGTTCAACATGAATAATGTTGAACTTTTCGACTCATTGTATATTCTTTCTACAGTTTGCGTTGCTCTTGAGATTTTTTTTTTTATAAATTCTGTAATGTCTTGCGTGCGGTACCTTGCTTGTGCTACCTTGATTTATTCTAGCTTTAATCAAGATAAGCTTAAGAAAGTAATTTATTTTCTTATAAAACAAAGAAAACGCCAAGTTGAAATAAAGAAGGTTCATTAATTGTATTTAAACTATATAGTTTTGAAAACAATTTTCAATCTAAAAACAAAGAAACATTCACCACTACATTTCATTAAATATCAAAAGCATTGAATATCAATAAATCATAAAAAACAGAGGTCCAAAAATTGAACCTTGCGGCACCCTTATTGCGATACATAATTTTCGAAATCGTATCTGTCAGCTCATTGTTATTCCGCAGTCGAACCCGCACCTTCAAAAGAAATGTGAATTTACTCGCCTCCCTTATTTTATTGTAAATCTGTGACCGCAATGTTGAGGCCCTTTAGAGGCTCGGGATTGAAAACGGTAGACACTAAACGTGGAAGTGACATTTTAAGACCTTAGTTGTTTTGTGGCGAAACTTACCAAGTACTTGGGATTTACGTTTTAGTATAACGTTTTACATTTATTATGCCAAATAGAATTTGAATGACAGATACAAAAGAAGTTTTGATTAAGTGATTTTTTTACAGTGTGGCGTAAAAAAGGCGGCCAGTCGTGGCGTAGGGGAACAAAGTGTGAATGTCAACGCGACTGGCTGGTATTTCGATTCCCATTCGAGGAGACATTAATGTTTCCATTTTCTTCACTCTAATGTCCAGGCAAAGCGTAGCGTCTAGTTTCGCCACTTAACAAGCAATGTCTGTAGAATTGATCGGAATATAGGGGACGGAGTGTCTTAACACTATTTTTCCTTTGCATAATCTGCTGTGTGCGGGATACCGCGAAAGAAAAAGAAAATTAAAGCTATTTAAATTATTTCACTTTACCAAGTCAAGATAACCTAGATTAACTTAGTATCACGTCGTAGCAATGTATGCAGATTATTCCCTACCAAACAATAACTGGATATTTTTAAGACTCCTAACTTGAAGTTAAAGTGAAATGAAAAAACAAATTACTCGAGGAAAAAACCACAAGCCACAAAGAATAATGCGACAGTCCAATTTGAGCGTTTCATCCGGAAGGCGGTATTTTTTGCGGAACGCGCACATTCTTTGATAAAACTTGTTGTTCGTTTCAGCCAACAGCCAGCGTCAACTTCAGCTGCATTATAATAGAAATTTGGATCGTATTATATTATTCTGCCTTTCATATTTTTTCATACTATTACTTTATTCGATAAATATTTAATATTTTGTGTTGACTGCCTTGATTTATGAAATAAACCTTTTTAAAAAACATATATAAGTTTGAACGATGTTATTTTGACTTATGTTGGACGTGAAGTATATCGCTTTTATTTTTTATGAGGCTTTTATAAGCCTCATAAAGGAAGATTTGATCCTATAATAAATTACAACTTTGAGAATCACCTTTAAGCATTGAAATAAACGTGAAAAATATATACGTAATTCCAATTCTCAATTTACCGTTTAAATGTCATTTTAAAGTAATATGCATGATATTATTAGATTAAATATTAGAATATGAAATTATTAAGATAAGTAATTATTCTCTCAGGAATTGCCATTTTGGTCATTCTGGACGGTGCAAAAAAATCCAGAAATATGAATACATACAGAAATATGAATACATACATCTGTATATCAAATAACAACACCATACATCTCCAAAGCAATAAAATTACATTAAAATATGACGGATGACTGAAAAACATTGTTGTTTTGTGTAAACGTGAAAAGTCGTTGAAAATATGCATAATATTTCAAAATGTCTGTCGCACGTTAATTATCTTCATAATCTGATACAGCCACGTAAATAATACATACAGCTGAAATATTTGAAAATTCATGAAAAGTAAGGCTTTGTATTTTTGGTATATAATTATTTTTTTGGCTTCACGCTTTTTTCTACGTAGTAAGGGTAGGAAAATCTAGTGAAAAGACACTCTACTCTCCACTTTCTATCTAGATTCGAGACATTATGTATAGGGTGAGTCATAGAACTCATTGCCACACTTTGTAAAACCAGAGGGGAGAAATTAATATTATACCGACATACCCAAGTGAGAATCGAAACCACAACTGTTCGAGGTTTTTATTACAATCGAAGGTTGTCACTGTGCTACTATATACTATATGTTTGTGCCTCTAATATGTATCTAGTTAATATCTTATTTAATTTATATAGTGAATTTGTTTTGCTAGAAAATCTAGTTTATTTTGTCGTAGTCGTAATAATCTTTAGGTTAAACAATTATAATAGGGATATAAAATATTTTTAGAACTGTTCAGTCGTTTGTATTATTGTTAATTCTACGCAGTGATTTGCCCAACCACATAAAATACAATATTTAAAAGTTTTCCGTTTCCCATTTCCAAAGCAAAAATTTAAGAAAAATTTGTAATAACTTACAAATTTCCTTCACCCCAAGCTAAAGTTAATTAAAGCAAACATTAAGTAGACATTATTATTTAAAAAGTTGTACCTACAACGCATAACTCGTACACGGATGTAACTAAAAGTAGTCCACCAACCTGCTAACCCAAAATCTGTTATCTATTTGGCAAAGTTAGCGAGACATGCACATCCAGTGTCGTATAAAGCGTAAAGTGAATCACGGAAGCCGGTAAAAGTTATCCCAGATAAAGTTAAATGGCCCTTGAATTGTGCCTTCCACCCCTCGCCTTATCTCCTTGCGAGACTACCCCCAAAATAAAAATACTGTTCTCGTATATATACTCGCGGTTTCTTTTTCTTTTTAGCTTCACGCTGTATCCCGCGCACAGCAGGATAGGGAAAGGGAATCTAGTGTTAAGACACTCCGTTCCTCATGCACGGCCGAATTTTGGAGGCACTGCGTGTTAAGTGACGGAAATTAATTAACCTCGATACTAGAGCAAGAGAGAAATTGTAAATATTAAATATTTCTGTTCCTTAGGTGGGAATCGAACCCACAACTAGTCACGTTTACAGTCACACTTTGCCAAGCGCCACGACTGGCCTCAATAAACATGTCTCCTCTATAAGTAAATTAAAATCTGTGTGGAAAAATATTGAAGCTAAGCGACCTGAATTTGCACCTCTCGTTGTGTAGTTTTAGCTTTTTTGTATCTTCACACGTGTTTCGTATTTTTGTATACTACTGATGAATCTAGTGGAAAGTCAGTCTTTTTTATTTTCATGAAAAATCTTTTTAAAAATTAAGTATAAAAAATATCACTGAAACAACGTCTGATTGCAAACTCGATGGTTGTGAGTTCTATTCTGACCCGAGGAAATGGCTATAAATTATTTTCAATTTTTATTTCTCCACCCTGGTAGCTCGTCCTCACATAAAGTGTGGTGTTGAGTTTCGTCGACGCCTGACATTCCGGAAAATGGAGAAGGATTGTCTTGACACTAGGTTCTCTCTACTACTACTAGACTATTAGACTATTCATGGTGGCAAAAGCGTGAAGGCGAACTATAAGATTATACACGTGAAATCCGTCCTGACGACATGAATACATGTGTAGATATGTAGAAGTATTTCAGTTTTACGTAAACAGAGTACAACGTGAAATTCCATTTCCGGTGACGGAAAATGAACAATAAACTTATATAATTCTATCATCAATTTCCAATGATGTATATAAAAATAAGTAGTTTTTCTTACAACTTTATTCTTTTTCTTAGAGAGAACTTATTGTTAATACACTCCGTTCTCCACATTCCGCCCAAAATTCAGACATTGTGTGGTAACTGGCGTAACTTAACGCCGCGCCAAAACTGAGACCAATCTTAGCGTTTCTCTGTATAAAAATAAGCAGATAAGACATAAAATTAATATTAATCCTCAATTAATAAAGTAAAGGAGCCATTATCATTACCAACCATTTAAGTCTATTTTTACTACAACATCAAAAGCTACAACTATAAAGCGGTTGTTAAGATAATTGTGAGGAGTTCAAATTGGAGGCGCAAAGCAATTATATAATTGAATATATTTCTACTTTGTAGTGAATTATTGATGATGTCTTGATTGTTTCAACTCAAGATAAAGCGAAGGACTTAGTATATAGGCTTTAAGGTTGGTTAAGACATTTCTTTCTTTGACTATATATATATGGGCCAGTCGTGACGCAGTGGCACAAGTGACTGTAAACGAATGGTTGTGGGTTCGATTCCCTCTCGAAAAGTGGAAGTATTCAATATTTCCATTTTCTTCACTCTGGTATCGAGGCAAAGCGCGGAGTTAAGTTCCACCATTTAACACGCAATGCGTTCGAATTTAGGGAAAAGTGGGGAACGGTGTGTCTTAACACTAGGTTCCCTCTACCTACCCTGCTGTATACGGGATACAGCGTGAAGTGAAAAAAAATCTCATATATATCCCAAAAAAAAAAAGGATATGTGTATGAAGAATCCGAATGTGAGGAAATTTAATATTTTTAAGATTTCTAACGTTCGCTGAAACCGTTAAGCTTTGCTTTCTACGTCCGGCTGTCTAATTCTCATATATCTATTACAATTTAGGTTGTTATTAGCATTTCATAGCATTATAGCATCTCTGTACAGAGATTCTTTCAGGTTAATGCCAAAAAATTGTTCTTCGACTTCTACAAATCGTTTGGTAAGAGAAAATAGTATTTATTAAATGTTCTTAACATTTTTACCCGCGACGGAACGGCGACTGTATATGTGTTTGGGGTGAGAGGTTGTTTGTTTGTTTGTTTGTTTGTTTGTTTGTTTGTGTGTTTGTGCAAATTACTATGTCAATTATTTCCAAAACTATAAGTCCGATTTTAATACGGTTTTCTATGATATGTTAAGGCTCAATTGGCGTATGTTCTTAGATATGTCTTATTGCCTTAACTCACCAGGGGGCGCTGCAGTAAGCATTTAACGTGAAAACGAATGTTTTCAATTATCTTAAAAAATAATAGTCTGATTTCAATAAATTTTCAGTGGTAGATTCAAGTTTAATTGGTGGATGTTCTTGGATATGTTTTATCGTGTCAAGCCACTAGGGGGCGCTGCAGTAAGAATTTGTTTGTACTTTTTTTGTATTTATTTGTCTAAAACCGAAACTACTGCTCCGATTAAAAAGAGTTTTCATAAAAAGATTTATCTTTGCTTGGTGCATTTTTTAAGATTTTTCCTTTTTAGTTACGGGGAAAACTCACCAGGGGGCGCTGCACAAAACATTTGTTTATGCAGAGCAAAAACTACTAGTCCAATTTAGATGAAACTTTCAAGGATGGGTTCAGGCTTAATTGGTGCGTCTTTCCATATATGTGTTATGGTGACCACTCATCAGGGGGCGCTGTAATAAGCATTTGTTTGAGTTTTTTTGTGTAAAACCAAAATTTTTCTTATATTTATTTGTCTAAAACCGAAATTACTTATCCGATTGGCTAGAGTTTTCAGAACTAGATTAAGCTTTACTTCGTACATATTTTAAAATTTTTGTTTTTACGTTACGGTGAAAATTCACCAGGGGGCGCTGCAGTAAACATTTGTTTATGCAGAGCAAAAACTACTAGTCCGAATCAGATGAAACTTTCAAGGATAGATTCAGGTTTAATAGGTGCTTCTTTTCATATATACGTTACGGTGACCACTCACCAGGGGGCGCTGCAGTAAGTACATTTGTTTGTGTAAAACTAAAACTACGAGTCCGATTTGAATTCAGTTTTCAATGATAGATTCAAGTTTACTTAGTGCATATTTTCATATATGTGTCATGTATGTTTACTTAGTGCATATTTTCATGTATTTTTTTTTTTTTTTTTTTTTTTTTTTTTTTTTTTTTTTTTTTTTTTTTTTTTTTTTTTCGTCGTCAGAAATCCGTTACGGATACCAGCCCCGAGTGTGGACCCGGACGTGGTTATGTGGGACTCCGTGAGGCAAGATGGTAACGCCGCGCCGTTACCCGACCCTAAAACTGACGGTGCTCCTTCTCGACCGCCACTCCGGGCCCACGGGGACCGAATCAATCGTCCCGATGTCCGTGACACCGTCGGTCGTGAGCCTGCAAGGCACGTCGCGGAGTCAAGGGTGGTTGTAGGTCACCCCGAACCTGACTGCTCGATTAGCGCCGGGAGCAACCCCGCCGCGCCTACTCGGCCAGGTGAGTAGGCGGTCAGCTAGGCCCCACCTGACCGCCCTCTGGCTGCCGGTTAGGGCGGAAGGCGACGATCTGTGTCCGGCCGCCCTCCGGCGACCCGGTCGTTGGCGGCGGATGGCGAGGTTTGGAGAAGACCCTCCGTCGCCCGTTTCCGCGCCTCCTTCTCGATCACCACCGCCTCGCAGAAGGCTACGACCGTCGTCCACACCTCTCACTCTCCACCATGGCCTCACCACGGGCCTGGAAGGGAGAGGTCGTCCCCATGACGGGGCCGCGCAGAGCGCGGCGTTTAGACTCCCAGCTGAGCCACCCTCCAAGCGTGTGCTGGGCACTCTCCCCTCGATACGTCCGTCACAGGGTGGGCAGCGAGCGTCCGGGCCTCCCTCTCCCAGCGATCCGAAAAACCAGGGTACTTTCCCGGAAACCAACCATGCCCCCTAGATAACTGTTGTGGGCGGAAAGTTATTGACGGGCCGTGAACGCATCGCTAACCCCCGGCGGAAGACGGAACGAACTGCCATCGATCTTCAAACACGGCCGGCGGATGTAGTTGCCCATCCGGGACTCCCCACTTTCGTATGGCGTCTTTCCCAGCGCCCTCCTCACGTAGTCCTGACTCTGTGCCGGGTCCCGGTGCTCAGGCCTCGTTCGCCGGAATAGACCGACGCTAGAACACGGTTCCAGGTCCCACGTCAGGACTTTTCCCGTCCAAACACAACACGTCCACCCCTCACCGAGATGTTCCTGTACACCCCCGTATCATCACCCTTGATGGCCATCAACCCTCTGCTCCCCTACTCATAGCAGGGGGACGTTTGCGCCTGTTTCAGGGCGTTTCCCGCCCTACGGGAGCAAAGCCGGAGCACCGTCAAGCGCCATGGCGGGACCACTCTCCGGTGTACAGGCCACGACTCGACGACGCGCACGCCCACCCACACGTGGGCAAAGTCGCGCCAGAGCCGCCGCTGTCTTCAGCAGCTTCGGGACCAAGGCTGTAACGTGGTCCCGAAAGCTCCATCGGTTGTCCAAAGACAAGCCCGAGGTACTTCATTCGCCTCTTCACGTCGATCTGCACACCGCCGACGACGGATGTGGGCATCCGGTGGTGCGTGGCGGCCCTCCTCGGAGCATTGAAGTAAATTGCCTCAGGGACTTGTCTAAGGCAACCTCCAAACCGCCAGCCGTTTATGAATCCGCAAACTCCAAACCCAGCCGTTTGAGAATCCGCCGACGACCTGGGCAACTCCCACCTCGCGGCACAGCGGCCTCGCTATAGGTCCTCTCTGCTGTCCAACACCAGCTATCGTCGGCGTAATAGGGACCTTCTCACACCCCGTTTAGGGTTTGCCCCCGCAGCACCCAGTCATAACCGATGTCACAGTAGCTTGCCTAGCACCGATCCCTGTGGAACACAACCGCATTACCAAACCCTTCCAGGAGCCCCAGCCCACACTCCCTGAAATGGTCACAAGACCTCTCGGAGAGGTTAAGACCCGATGACGCGTTCGTCAGGTATGGATTCACACTGTGGTATGATAGAGTGCCTTCCTCAACGCAGGCCAGGGATAGAGTTAAAGCGGTTATCGATGGCTAAAAGACCAAAAAAACTCGCTAACCCTCCGTTTCCACCACCCCGGGCCACTGCCGGTCCTGCGTATGGGTCTTCACCTGCAGCATGGCATCCTCCACACCGTAGAACGTCCACTACGGAAACCATACTTACGGTTGCGAGAGACTGGACCCTTGTCTGCTCTAGGTGCTTGGATCAGCTCGCTGCCCCCACCGCCTCGAAGCGCTTGGCGATCTCACTTAAAAGAGCACTATCGCCGATACGACGCCGAGCCGAGCCTGCCGGCGCCCCCCCCTTCCTTAATGAAGTTCGTCTGCCTGTCCTTCCACCGCTGTGGAATTATGGCTTAGCCAACATGCAGTAATAGCCTCGCCACTCTATTCCCCAGGATATCATTGGCCAGAGCGATCACCGCCCTGGGATGCCATGAGCCCCCCTGGGCCGGTGTTCTTGCCCTTGGATCGCCTCACCGCTGCTTCAGCTCCTCCTCCAGCACCTCTGGTCGACGCTCTCCCTCAAGTTTTCTCCTCATCACGCACCAACACGCGCTGCAGAGCGGGCCATTGGCGGAGGTGTAAAGTTGGCCCGCTGCGGGAATAGAGACGACAACACTCCTTGGAGAACGTCCGGTTGGAGCGTCTGTGTCAACGGGGGAGCCCAAGACCGGAGCTTCCCCCGTACCATCCGGTACGGTGTCCCATACGGATCTTGGTCTATTCCCGTGATGAGTCGGTCGTTCGATTCACTTTTCGCACGACCGATTTCCTCCTGCAGCCGCGTCCTCGCCTCGACGTACGCGAGGTACAACCGGTCCTCCTCCTCCTCCTGCCGGTGTACCCGCCGCCTACGATAGTGCGTGTACTGGCGTCTCGCCTCAATGCAAGATATGCGCAATTGAGCGATTTCGCCCGACCACCAGTACACGTGTCGCCGCTGAGGGCGACGCCCGGAACGGGGCATTGACGCGTCACAGATACGCGTCATTGCCCTCTGCACCCAGACGGCAGCGTCTTCCACAGACGCCAAGCTCTGGGGCAGCCAGGCCTGCACTATCGCAGCCTCCTTCAACAACTCCTTGTCGAGACACCTCAGTTGCCACCGCGGTCCACCCCCACGCGAGGTTGGACAGGGAGTCGACTGCATCGCTGGATGTGAGGAGATCTCGAATTGGATGTAAAGATGGTCCGAGAGAGTCTCCACATCATCCAGCACTCGCCAACCCCCAACACGACGCGCTAGGGCCGGACTCGCGAACGTAACGTCCACGATGGACCCGCCCAGCCTTCGCACGCATGTGTTCGTCGTCCCCCGATTGAGGACGGACAAACCGGAGGCAACTACCCACTCCGAGAGCGCCGTACCACGTACAGTCGTCGTCGTGGAGCCCCATACACTCGATTTCGCGTTGAGGTCCCCCGCGATAAGCACCTCCGCTGGACGGAGTCGGTCCACCATTTCCCCCAAGTGGATAAGGTACTCTTCAAACTCCGCAAGAGTCTTATTGGGGGAAAAGTAGACACCGATCACAACTAAGTCGCCGACAAGCGCTGCGACGCATCCGTTACCCTTCTCGACTCGTGAAAAGGGGATGGGAGCCCGCTGCTACCTGGGTGGTAATAGCCACCACCCCGGTGTTGTCTGCGACCCAGTTTGTCTCTTGCAGGGACACTGTAGGGCTCCGCAACAACCCGCCACGTTAATGGACCACTGCACCAGACTCTGAACAAATAAGTCCTGAGCCCTGGTGCAGTGGTCCAGATTTCCCTGCAACACACGGAATGCCATCACTAAATCTCCATGTGTTGCACCTCCTCTTGCCTGGCTGGGGCTTCTGAGCTGACTGGTCTTGCATGTTTCGCCCGAACCTTCCTACCACCTCTCTTCCTTTCCGTGGCGCTGATTTTTACACAGGCGGAACCCCCTGTTTATGGTCAGCAGGCCTCCGTGCCGCCTGGCAGACCGGGCAATGTGGTTCAGCCAAACACGTACTCTGCTTGTGCCCTGGCTGACCACACCGGAAACATTGGTTACTCCGGTCATGCTCGCTGCTGCACTTCGCTGCCATGTGCCCAACTTCATGGCAGCGGGAAGCAGCGCTGGACACGCAGCTGCAGCACCCTCACCTTGGCGGAGACGAAGCCCACGAGGAGCCTCGTTCCGCTGACTTTCTTTGCGGCCACAACGGGACAACGAACCCACGCTGCTCCTAAGCCGTTCATGTCCTGCCGGATCTCACCGACCCTCACATCACCGACAGGACAACCACCCACTTTGCTAACTGCAGCCGCTACGTCCACAGGAGTGGCGGAGTCGTCGAGGCCACTCACCCTCAGCTCTGAACACTTGACCGGCCTCGACACCTGCACTTCCTCCGGGCTCAGAACCGCCCGTAGATGCTGAGCAAGCGCGTCCGCCTTTTCGCCATTATTGGAGCCAGGCAACAAAAGCATCCTGGCACCAGTTTTAGCAACTCTAAAACGAACGTCACTAATACCCAGGTCTTCGAGTTTAATGTTCTCTTTGACCCGGGTAAGGACGTCGCAATATGAGACCTTGTCGGCGGCAGCTGGTTGGACTTTAATAGTAATTACTGCCGACCGAGGCGGACGCAACTTTGGTTGTCTCGGCGATTTTACCTTCTGTGCCTTCTGCGCAACTGTTTGTACCTTTGGGGCTGCCTTCTTTTTGGCACCCTTGCGAGCCACGACATTCCAACCCTCAGATATGTCAGTGGGAGCCGGTGGTAATGGTGGAGGTTGCACCGGTGCATTCTCCTTGGAAGCCCTTTTCGTCTTACCTTTCTTCTGGGGCTTCTGCACCCTCGGAGCAGGATTCGCCGGTGCCACTAATGTTGTGACACCAGGCTCTGCTACGGCTTGGCTGGTTGTGGCCTCCTGCTTCTTATCTGCTGCCAAGGGAGGCCGCAGTCTCTTCTCTGGAGGCAATCGGTCTCTGAAAGCCTCCAGCCTGGTGTTGACCATAGTGCCCACCTCCACCATAACGGTGCGCACTATGCCAGCAATATCAACAGCAGTCCCTGATGTCTTTTCCTGCACAGCTACTCTAGATCGCTCTAAGTCAGCCCTTAGAAGAGCAAGCTCCTTGCGGACCTCCGCAAGCTCCCCCTGCAGTCTTGAATTAGCCTCCCGCAGGTGACACACCTCCTCCGATGCGGTCCGTCTCGCCAAAGTGTCAACAGCTGTCGAGATGGAACCGGCTGCCTCCTTAAGGGCTTTGACGAAGGTGCCCTTAAGGTTTCCCGACTTGGTAGCGACCTTGTGTATGATGGCCACATTGTCAGAGACCACACTACGCAGGTCTGACACAAGCAGGGCATCTGAGGCGTCTTCCATCTCTACAGACCCTGAGAGCCTAGAACTGGCCCTAGACCTCACCGCTGAGGCAATCTCCGCCACCTCCTTCTCTGCCCTCTGTCTCTCCTCCTCTCGTTTGGCCTGATTTGCCGCCTCTTTTGCCGCGGCCTGCCCAACGTAATTTCCAGACATTGCCAGAGGTCGTCCTCGGCCTCTTATGGAAACTTTTGCTTTTGGCTTCGCTGCCACTTCGCTCTCCACTGAAGAGCCTGAACTTCTTCCCGAATTTCGAGGCCTCTTCCTATCTTTTTGGTATAGTACCTTGGACTGCTCCACATGCGATTGGCAAGACACCATACTTTCCGCATCTGAATCTGAAGCCTCCCCCCAAAACCGACCACGGGAGGACCCAGATACAGACTGGCTACGGACATCACCTGTCTTAGGCGATGGAGACACCGACGACAAACGGAGACGCGTAGGCATCACCATTGGTGCTTTCATCACCTCTGTCTGCTTCTCCTTATATGGCGCTGGCGCCACAAATGTGACCTCCTCGGTCATCTCCTCTACACCGCCTGCTACAGGCCCATCGTCTATAACACCGCCCGTCTCAGGCACTTTCGTCTTAGTTTTTGCTTGTAATCCTTCCATATGATTCCCACGAGTGTGTGGGAAATAAAAGGTCCACCCGGGCAGTACCCCCCTGTACCCGGGTAAGCCTAGCATAACCCGTTAGAGTGTCGGCCGGTACTCTAACGGGGAAAGCAGTTGCGACTGAACTACCCATCAGCCATGCATCCCCTCGCGCTGCTTCGCCACTTGGGATTCGGGGTGATTTTTTATAGAGGTATTCTTCCTCGCGGTCCGGGCGGTTAAGCCAAGACCCTCGGTCCCAGTCCTCGGCCGCTAGACATGATCAACGACAACCGATTCTTAGGATTACGATCTCCGAGTGGCGGCATAAGACGCCTAGCCGGCTGCGAAATAAATCACTCACCGACCCCACTCCGACTGCAGACCGCAGCCTGTAGGCAAAGTCACCTACCTCCAAGTAGACCTTTTAGCTTCACGGCTGGATTGCCGGACGCTAATGAGCTCTCGCCTCTGCTGTTGCAGATCTTCTGCTAGCTGTATTCCCTTAGTCGCCTTTTACGACACCCACGGGATGAGAGGGGGAGGTGCTATTCTAAGCCGGCACCACACGGCGAATATTTTCATGTATGTGTCAACTCTTTAGGGGGCGCTGCAGTAAGAAGCTGCTTCTATTTTTTTTTTTTTTTTTTTTGTGTAAAACCAAAACGACTACGATTATCAAACTAGTACGATTGTCAAGAGTTTTCAGTATTAGATTCCGCTTTACTTAGAGCATGTTTTTAAATTTATATTACGGTGACAAGTCACTAGGGGGCGCTGCAGTAAAATATTGTTTGTGCAAAGATAAAATGACGAATTTGATTTGGATGCAGTTTCAATGATAAGTTCAAGTTTAATTAGTGCATGTTCTTGGATATGTTTTATCGTGTTAACTCACCAGAGGGCGCTGCAGTAAACATTTGTTTGTAATATTTAATGCAAAACCACAACTACTAGTCCGATTGGGCAGAGTTTTTAATATTAGAGTTGCCTTTACTTGGTGTAAGTTTTTAGGTTTTTTTTCACGTCAAGAACTCACCAGGGGGCGCTGCATTAAACATTTAATTATGCAAAGCTAAAACTACAAGTCCGATTTGGATGCAGTTATCAAAGATAGGATCAGGCTTAATTAGCACGTGTTCTCGTATGTTCCTAGATGACACCTCACCAGGGGGCGCTGCAGTAATTTAAAATACTATTTATACACATAGAAAATTGAAAAATCATATTAATAAATTGTTGTTTATTTTTGTATATTATTTTAGTTATAATTTCTGTTTATTTATCTCAAGTAATTTAAGTCAAGTATACGTACTTATTTCACTTCGACGCAACCTCTAGAGAATGCAATTTTACGCACTTTGACTTATAAAAGCCATCAAATGAAACATTACAGCTTCCTTTTTATAACCAGAAGCTCTTTACGATCCCCGGTCCTTTATTGTTGGAGAATTTAATTAAGGTATAAAAAAATTTGAACTTTTTAAAACCACTTTAAATAATAACGCAAAGAGACTATTTGATGGTGACATAAAATGTTGATGTACGATGTTTACGCAGTTGGCCAAGTTTACGAGATCGATTTTTACGCGATCGTCATGACGAAGTGTCGCCTGGTTTTGGAAAGACTATTCGGTATTTTTTATCCATTCTAGGAGAGGAGCTCTATAGGAAAGACAAAAGGGTGTTCTTTGTCCATTGCAACTCACCTCGTCTCATCTTAGTAGGAGAAAGAAGAGAACTTAATGACAACTATTTTTTTTTTAGCTACACGCTGTATCCCGCACACAGCAGGGTAGGCAGAGGGAACCTAGTGTTAAGACACTCCGTTCCCCACTTTCCGTCGAATTCGGAGGCATTGCGTGTTAAGTGGCGGAACTTAACGCCGCGCTGCGCCTCGACACCAGAGGGAAGGAAATGGAAATAATAAATATTCTAATCTATATTCTGGCAATTTCAGAGACATTATCTCTTAGGTAGTGTATATTAATCTACACGTTGATTAAATAACTTAGACCAATATAAATACGTTTGTACCATAATGTGTGTAATTTAAGAGAACAAACAAATATTTCCCAGAGCGGGATTCAAACTGACGATCATCACAAATATATATAACCAACAATCCATTTCAGTTACGTAATACTTCTTTTTTGTAACATTGCCAAACATTTTTGCACTAAACCAAGCTGTACGAGTACATCGAATCAGTATAAATATTTACTCAACGTAAAATTCCACCTTAGTCCCGCGCGTTCTCCCAAGCGGCGTCAACTCATTTAATTTTATATAAAGATATCTTAAATGTCGGAACGAATAGAGTTTTAAAGTAGAACTTGCTACTCCCAATACGCTGTCTTATTATTTAAAACAAATGCAGCTTCACGCTTTTTCCCGCATGACAGGGTAGAATGAGAAGACCGAGGGTCAAAACATTTCGTTCTGCACTTTCCTCCTTTAATCGAGATATTGCTCTTTGAGCGGCGGAATTTAACTCTTTGTCTTTGATACCAGAGCGAAGAAATAAAATTAAAATATTATAATTTCTCCGAGCCAGAATCAAACCCACAACCCGATGGTTGTTTACAAAAACGTTGTCCACCGTACTACAACGCCCTGTCTTATCATTTATTAATAGATTTTGACTCGGCTGTTCAGTATCGCTGCGCGCCCTCATCTTTGGAACAATGCGATAAGACCTCCCATACTTTCTTTGTTTCCAAGATTAACCGAACACTTAACTACTTGAATTCTACTAAAAGCGGACTTAAGGAGGCGATTCCGAGATGAAAAGAAAGATTTTCAGATAAAGGTGTTTGAAAATTTGAAGGCAAGGTTAAACGGAAAATCTTAGGTGCAAATTTTCGTTAACTAAGTGGGTGTATAACCGTCGCAGTTAATGATGCTGGTTACGCTGTAGTATGCAGTGCAGCCTAATTAACATTGACATCAGGTTGTGTTGGCAAGTGTTTTTGAAGAGGCTGGCTGGGCTTTGTGTGTGCACTGATTCTATTATGAGATGGGAATCTATTTTGATTATATATTTGTAAGGTTTTGGTTAAAACAAAGCGTAGCTTTCGGGTCTGCCGTTCAACACCATCAACAACATCAGCGGCAAGAAAAGAACACCCAATGGAAAGAGGAGAACGGAGTGTCTTAGCACTAGTCTCTCTAGTCTTACTTCCTATATGCGCGATACATATGACAAACATAAGAAACTATGATACATTTATCATGCATAAAAAATTGAACCCAGCAAGATTCGAACCCGAACTTTTGGAAACCGTCCAAGCGGTCTGACTGCTAAGCCATGCGTTCTACTGCTAGTGCGTCGGAATTCTTATATACTTTTTATTATAACTTATGTTGTTATATATTTTAAACTTAATAGTTTCATAATAAATAGAAATAAACAATATAAATATTATTCTAATATTTTCTATACTGTAAATCGAAATGAAAATGAAATATTTGAATACAATACAATATATTATAACATTTCAACAATTCCAATAACTACGAAAGTGATATTAAAAGTTCCTTCAATAAAATTTTATTTTGCCATTTTATGAGATGCTTTCTAATATATGTATGTATGTATGTATTTATCAGCCAAATAATTTTATTCAAGATAAGTTGCATTCTTCATTTTTTGAAGGTCAAACAGTTTACCACCGGACACATGTCCACTTAAGTTAATGCCTCACACCTGAGAAGAACCAGCGCAAGAAACTCAGCGGGACATCTTTTCTTATGTCAATCGTAATTTACAGATTTATTAATGACAGTTATACTTTTGAAATAGACTGACTAAGTATGTACATATGTATATATATGTATGTATGTGTATGTATATATGTATTTGTGTATGTGTGGGTGTATGTATGTATGTATGTTTTTGTATGTGTGTAAGTTATGCAATACTTTACAATTATTTTAATTTCTTACGAGACGACGAGCCTCGCTTGTTAAGATTGTTTTTCAATAAAGTAAGAAAGAAACTTGTTATTTTTATCGCTCGGAGCAGTTAAGATGTCTTTGTTTTATTAATATAGAAAGCTATTTAGATTATAAATCGATGGATTCTATGTGTAATAAGGTCCAAATTACAAGCTTAATAATTTTAACTTTTTATAGCTAATCTTATAATTATAATGAAGTATTAAGTAAAAACATTTTTTTATAATACTAATATTTTTAACATTATAACGGCATATAATTGAGGTTCTCGTGGCACAGTATGACTGTAAACGTGATATTTGGGGTCCGATTCTCTCTTAAAGAAATGATAAAATATTGTTTTCATTTTTTTGTTTGTTATCTAAAACTGAACGTGGTATTGAGTTCTGCCCCTTAAAACCTTGACTTCTAGTGGAAAGCGGAGGATGTAGTGTCTTGTTCCTCTCTGACTGTACTTCTATGCAAGAAAAAGCATGAAGGTGTAAAGAAATTTAAATTTCACAAAGGGGACAATGTGCAATAAGTGTAACTATAAACGTGACGCGACTGAAGGTGAATTCGATTCCCACTCGAGTGAAAATATTTAATAATTCCCTTCGCTCTAGTGTCGAGGCATAACGGCGTTAAGTTCCGTTACTTAACACGCAATATTTTCAAAATCCGGCGGAAAATGATGAACCTTCCTTACTAGGTTCCCTCTGCCTATCCCGTTGTGTGCAGTATACAGCGTAAAAATGAAAAAAAAATAAGTAAAATATTCAAATAAAGTACCATAACAAAAATACGTAGGATAGTTATTTTAGTAAATATGCGAAGTTTCACACACTTTGGTCTTACCAATTTAAAATTATAGCATATTTAAACTTTAAGAGCGTTTGCTGTAGAGTATACACATTAAATAAAATAGAATTATCGTAATATCAGGAATATTACAAAGTATAACAATACTCACAATGTTTTTTTTTTTATTTTGGTCCTTATATACTTTATAGAAATTTACTTTTCTAAAATATTACGCATAGACGACACCTATGGTATTTTTTTTTCAGCTTCACGTTGTATCCCGCACACAGCAGGATAGGCAGAGGGAACCTAGTATTAAGATACTCCGTTCCCCATTTTTCCGTATGTTTTTTAACTGTTTATATTTATGCTCTACGGGCATGTGTCTATCTGTACCTTTTGTTAGCATCTACATTTTACATTTTCATGTTACATTTTTATTTTCTTGTTATATTACTATCTACTTTTCTAAGAGTCCAAGTATTATGCCTTATATTACTTACTAGCGGCACGCCCGCGGCCTCACCGCGTGAATTATTTCGTTATATAGCAAATCTCGGGGGCGCATTTTTTTAAAAAAAAAGTAGCCTATGTTTATGCTTATATTATCAACTATATTTATGCCAAAATTCATTACAATTGGTCAAGCGGTTTAGATTTTTCATATAAACTTTCATCCCCTATTTCAACCCTTTAGAGGTTGATTTTTGAAAAAATAAGTTGCCTATGTTAGACTCAGTCACTTTTACTACTCTCATTCTAAATTTCATCCAAATCGGACCAGTAGATTAGCCGTGAAAGCGTGACAGACAAACACACAGACATTCGCATTTATAATATAAGTATGGATTATACTTACAATTACACTAAAAACAAGACACCTATGGTTATAGATTTGTTCTATCGTCAAGTTTTTCACCGCATAGCGGGGTAGTCAGAGAGAACCAAATATCAAGATACTCCATTCTATACTTTTTGTCTAAAATTGAGACATTTTGTGACGAGTGGCGGAACGCAACGCCGCGTTTTGTCTATGGTAACACATCCTTATTGTATCCATCTTAGTTTTCATATACTTAAATAACACTTTAAAATAAAATATTAAAATATCTATTTGTTCTAACACAATAAATCAGAATAACTGTTAGAATCAAACAATAATTATAACAGTCACTTTAGTTGCGCAATTTGGACGTGACTAATTAACCTTGTCTATTGCATCGGTTAATTATGGATTTAAATCATGTACAAGTATATACAGCGTGACAAAGAGACCAGAACGTTATAGTGTATTTGTAACTAAATCTATCAAGTCACATTAGGGGCTGGAATTTATAAATTTGATTCAACTATAAAAGCGACAGTTGTGAATTCGATTCCTACTCGTGGGACTGATTTTATTAAAATTATTTTCATTATTTCGCCCTAAGACTTAAAACAAAGAGCGGTGTTAAGTTCCACCACTCAACACTGTCTGACACTACAGGTATACATATAAAGTACTCTAATTAATACACTAAGAAATTAATTAACCTTTGAATTGAAGAGTGCTAGTTTACAAAATTTGGACTTTAAGGTATAAATCTAACAAACCTTACTTTTAATTACTGAAATTATTGAGAAACAAAAATGTATTTTAAAAAAAATAGCAATATTTAAAAAAAGTACAGACCATGTCCATAATGTTGTAAATTGTCAGTGATTACGTTCTCCACTTTCACCTTAAACCAAATATTAAGTGACATAACTCTATGTAATCTAACCAGGAAATTAACAACAATCGAATCGGAAATCCCGTCTCAAACCATAATCAATATACTCAATCCAGTACACTACCAATACAATATTAATCAAAATTATAACATGGCATTGTAATAGTCTGGTGATGATCCCCTAACTGTGCAAGATACATAATGAATAGCCGTCAGTCAGCCGTCCGTCCGTCCACTGACGGAATACATTACAGCCGGTATATAGAATATAACAGTACAACCGTATCGTATGCAAATTGTCTAAATGAGATCTAGAAACTGGGTTATTAATATTTAATGGTAGGTTAATGATGATTTAGTTTGTTACTTTGCGTTAATTTGTGGCGGAGAGTGGAGAGTACAGATTATTTTTGGTATAAATCACTATTCGCAATTGTGGTATCGTGGGTTTAATAGTTTATTCTGACCAGTCGTGGCTTGTGGGCACAAAGTGTTAGTATAAACGCGACTGGTTGTGGCTTCGAGTCCCACTCGAGAAATTAAAATCCATACTTATATTATAAATGCGAAAGTCTGTGTGTTTTTCTGTCACGCTTTCACGGTTAATCTACTGGTCCGGTTTGGACGAAATTTAGAGTTAATGTAGTAAAAGTAACTGGGTCTAACATAGGCTACTTTTTTTTTCAAAAATCAACCTCTAAAGGGTCGAAATACGGGATGAAAGTTTATATGAAAAATCTAAACCGCTTGACCAATTGTAATGAATTTTGGCATAAATATAGTTGATGATCTAAGCTAATACAGAAGCAATAATAAAGAAGAATTTATTTTTTAAAAATGCGCCCCCGGGAGTCACAATATAACGAAATAGTTCACGCGAGCGGGCCGCTAGTATTTGATATTTCTTTTCCTTCACTCTGGTGTCGAGATAAAACGTAGAACGAGATAAAGTGGAGTTTCTTAACACTAAAACGGGAAAAGGGTGAAGTTAAAAAAAATAAGTCGTTTATATATTTTAACAATGTCGTCCGTCCATAATGATGTATTGTTGTACAATATCCATACAGACCTAAGTAATGAAACTTTATATAATCATTGCCTTGTGTAGAAATCGAACCCACAACCTTCGCTATTACAGTCATAGGTTGTGCCGATATATTTGTATGTACTTAAACACCAACGAATCAACTGCAAATTTTGATCTTTTAATGACTTTTAAATTCAGTTTTTACGATTGTTTAAGAAAAAAAGTAAGTCATAGCTGTTCTCTATTTCGTGTCACAATATTATTGTTTTCGGGTTACTTTAGATGCCCTGTCCTTTTACGTTATCATCACAACGCTTGCAAAATAAACAAATACCTTATAGAGTGAAAATATATATGAACATTGCTTTATATGTAAACTAAACTACATATAATTAAATTTTTAAAGTGTAATTCTCACACTTAAGAAATAGAAAAAGTCATTGATCGAACTCACGCGCGTCTTAAACACTTGGACGGTTTTCACGAGGTGCGGGTTCGAATTCCGCTTCGTTCAAATATGTTTTCCAAAAATATTTTATTTATAAACTAGTAAAATATTAAAATCGTATATGATTTAAATTTACGACCGAATACTTACCTATAGTAACACAACTGAAATATCTTAATGCTTTATTCTCGCGTAGAAGAGTAGTCAAAGATATTCTCGTGTCAAGACACTCCGTTCTCTCTTTTCCGCCCGACATCACGTGTTAAGTGAAACCAATCACATTTACAGTCAAACGTTAACATACTCCGCAATAACCAATATTTTTAAAACTTTAACAGAAAAACCAATAAACTAAATACATTATTTTTAACAAAAAAACTATTCATAACCTATACTTATTTAGAATTTTAGATATTTTTCAAATAAACATGAATTGCAAACAAAAAATCCATAAACTCTAATAAAATCCAATATCTCCCACACAGCTTTACCATCGTCCAGAAGGATATCAAATATCGACGCAATCTGTCGGTGAATTCAGCAAATTTCAGACTTCTTTATCCAACAACGAATCGAATTTTAGAACAAAGAATAGATCCGACTGGATTTAATATCGGACGACGAGTATCGAATGAGATCATTTAAAACGCAAATACTGTCGCAGATATTTACACAGAGCAATGAGAGAATTATATAGATTATTGTAGACGCTCTGGGTGCTCCACTAACTTGTATTAACGAGATAGTGTGTATTTTGTTACAGAATGTTCAATGGGACAGGGATTGACTATTAATGCGATGTTTGTGGGTTCGATTCCCACTTAAGGGAATGATTATATAATATTTCTATTTCTTCGGTTTAGTACTTAAGAAAAAGCGCGGAATTGAATTTAATTTCGGGCGGGAAGAGAAGAATTGAGTGTCTTAATACTAGATTCTCTTTTATTATCCTGTTTAACCGGAAATAGCGTAAAGCTGTAAAAATGTTAATAAAAGTAATCAGGTATTTAGGTATTCCTTTCTCCGTTTTTCGTTTAATTTCAAGGCATCAGTATCGCACATCAACGTTGCACTTTATCATTTTAGAAAACAAAAATGAAAAGAATATCGATAGTATACAATCGTATATCCCATTTTTTAGAAAAGTGTGCGAATAACACTTTAAAATATTAAACGTATGTGTATACCGTGCACAGTTAGATTATCTCTCACAATACTGCGAAGGCCAAAAATAATAATTCAGCTCAAAATATTAAGTTTGTATTGCTAACGTGATAGTTTTATTTACCCATCCCACACACAGCAGTAGAGGCAGCGGGAACCAAATGTAAAGACACTCCGTTCCCCACTTAGCACCAAATTCTGAAGGCTAAAGTTAATTAATTGCGGTTTAAGTGGCAGAACTCAACGCTGCGCTTTGCGCTCGACACAAGAGGGAAGAAATTGAAATGTTAAATACTCCTCGAGTGGAAATCGAACCCAGTCGCGTTAACAGTCACACTATGTGTCCACAAGCCACATCTGGCCTCCCTGGTGTTATTGTTAATAAGCAGAAATTATTATAGCATATAGAAAACAATAAAAACATGACATTATTATCATTCCTACTACCTAAAGTAAAGTAAAGCTGATAACATTGAACATACAATATCATTAGCATATTATGATAACAAAGGAACAGTATTTGAAAAAAACATATTTTATTTTTGCTAAAAGAATTCCAAATCTCAAAGCTTGAAAATTCGGAACGCCCATAACATAATTTAAGGACCAAAATATTATATCAGAGTCACAATAAGGAGGAAGGAACATAATGTTTTCAAAAGGGAAAAACAAAGTCTCGTTAGTAATGATCATACTAACAAATGCGATCTTTTGAATATTTTTATTAGATATTCATTAAGAATTGAACCTTAACTCACTGTGAAAGAGTTCAAAGTCATTTTCTGCTGTCTTATCATAATGTTACAGCATCTTAGTAATGAGCTAATACACTTACCTACTTTTACCATTCCTTGTAATACTTTAATTCTTTTGAATGACATTTAGGTAATTTGTAATAACGGATGTTATGTTTATTTCTAGAAACAGTTATACTTTTAATATGTTAATATGTTGTTCACAGACTTAAGACATTGAAAAAGTTATTTTTGGAAATCGTATAAAAATTTGAATGCAGCAGGATTTGAACCTGCGCCTGTTGAAAACCATCCAAACGCTCTAACGGCTAAGCCATGTGTCCAAATTTTCATATTCTTTAATTATTTGAAATATCTTTTCTTTAAGTCGTCACTAGACAGGTATTAATATGAAGAGTGATGAAAATATACCTATAATTTACTAAATTTCATGAAAAACACCCAATTATATGTTTATAAGCGATATCAAATCAACCGTCGAATACGGAATGAAGCTTTCCAATTATTAATTTGCTACTCGATTGGCTTTATTTATTTCTTCGATTAACGTCTTACCATGACAAAGCTTCAAGCTCGCTAGCGAGTAGAATAATACTATACTACTTTTAACATTTTAAAGTGTTATTTATAACAACACTTAGGATTTTTTTGCTTCACGCTGTATCCCGCATACAGTAGGGTAGGCAGAGGGAACCTAGTTTTAAGACACTCCGTTCCCCACTTTCCGCCGAATTCGGAGGCTTGCGTGTTAACTGGCGAAACTTAACGCCGCGCTTTACCTCAACACCAGAGCGAAGAAAATGGAAATATAATTTCCACTCCTCGAGTGGGAATCGAACCCACAACCAGTCGCTTACAGTCACACTCTTGTGCCACTGGGCCACGACTGGCCACGAACGTTGAATAAGTTGATTGTAACAACATAAGTAAGTTCAAAAATACATTTAAACATAAATAAGCTGTAATAAGCGTATAAGAATTTCGACGCAGCTGATCGCAGCAGCAGTAGAACGCATGGCTTAGCGGTCAGACCGCTTGGACGGTTTCCAAGAGGCGCGGGTTCGAATCCTACTGCGTTCAAATTTTTATACGTTTTCTAAATGTCTCTATACTATTTGAAATATTGACTTTTCATTGACAAGTAACGAAGTCTATTTCAGTGCTTTGTAAGCACAATGTGTAAATAGACAGAAAATGGAAAATAGCTAACAATAGATCGAACAATGCATCATTAACTGCTACATTCTTTTAAGCATATCACTGGCACATAAATGCAATGTTTTAGTAAAAAATATTTGATTAGAAAAACGATGGAAGCATAAATAAGATTAGATATTTTAGTTTTCTTCAAAATGCGTGATACTCTTGCCAGTCCTAAGCTAGCAAACCTTTCGCTCGATTTATTTTTCTAAGAACACGTTGACGTTCGTAGTCTTGTCGTAGATACCAGTGCGAAGAAATGAAAACCTAAATATTATCATACCGCAAGTGGGAATCGAATCTACAACCATCGCGTTATAGTCAGACGCTGTCTTATGCACCACCACTTATGCTCTTCTAAGTTGTGCGAAACGGTTTAAGTCTAGTTTTAGTAAAACTTATCTATATTTAAGCCTTATCTGTAGTAGAAATATTATTATTTCACTTCGATAACAGTTGCGTTAACTTGTAACATTAGTAGGTCATATTTGCGATATATTTTTTACCAAGTACCTTATCCGTAATGTTGTTTTATGGCTGCTTTAACAAGATTAATAAGCCGACTCGTGCCTCCTAACGAAATATAATCCAATAAATATATATGAAAATATCTAATAATTGAACCATATTATGTTGAATGTTGAAATATGAGGGAAAAATTGGCTTACCATGTTTTTTTTGTATAATATTTCGAAAGAGGGCACCATGCCACATAAACGCGATTAGTTGTGGGGTCGATTCCTATTCACAGAAAGATTATGCTTAATTTTTTTTTCGTTCGCCGCCGCGGTACAACAAAGCGGGGTGGTATATTTCGCGACTCAACTAGCAACCTTTAGGATTCGGCAGGAAAAGGAAGAGTGGAGTGTCAGAGTCATAAGTAGGAAGAGTTGATAAACTCAAGGCTAGTTGTAGAGGAAAATACGTGAAGCTCAAAAAAATATTTGATATTCAATTGAATATTGGATACGATTCCCATAAAAACTGAAATATATTTAGAATAAGCTAAGAAAGCTAATCGGAAATGAATAATTCAAGCCTAATCAACGTAATCAACTATTATATAGTTACGTGTACTTTAGTAATATAATCACAATATGATATATACAGGAAGTAAGTAAAAAAATATTGTGTGTACCCACAAAGCAAGCGGAGAAACAGATTTACTATCTAATTTACTTGTTTTACACGTGTCAACCTGCTGGAAACATATCCATATCGTAGTCAGTCAGTCGTAACAGTCGTAACAGTCTTGAACAAAGACAACAAAAGATAGTTTTAACATAGGTTTATTCCCCTTCACGCACTTTTCCGCAAAGAAAGATACTGTGGCCAGTCTGTGACTGTAATGTGGAAATATTTGGTATTTCTACTTTATAGCACTAGGTTTTTTCTGCCTAATCCGCGGTCGCACAAAACAGGGTAGGGGGCATATAGCGTGAAGCTAGAAAGAAAAAATATATATATGGACAGAGAGAACCTACACAATCTGGCAATGGGTATCCATACGCCACTTTTCAGCCAAATTGGAGTTGTGGATTTCATCGCCGCACTTGGTATTTTTCTATATATATCTATTATTCTATATTATACCTTTCTATTTTTTCTTTCTTATTATATCTTATTCTATATATCCTATGACTATTGGAAGCATAGATAAAACCACATTAATTTCACAATTTGAAATTGCAACAAAATGATTATTATAAATACTTAAAGATACTTTGTTTACAAAACAACTTAAGAAATATTTATAAGAAAAGAAAGTTGGGTAAGAAAAATCAATAGTCGACAAAGTTTCAGCTTCAGCGTTCCCCGTCGTTGCGTCGCCTTCTTACTTAGGAACAAGTTCTAATAAAATGTTTTTATTCTTCTAAGCACAAACAATTTCTGGGTGAGAATTTATGAGATAACTTTAAATACTTTGTTTTTGTATGTACATATATTATATATTATTTTTCAGCTTCATGCAGGTGAAATGGACACTCCGTTCTCCGCTCTTTGCCCAAATTCAAGACAATGTATCTTAAGTTATACAATTTAACATGAAAGTATATATAATTTAAAAATAATCATTCCTTCAAGTGGAAATTAAATCCACAATCATCTCGTTTACAGTCAGACTCAACTCTGTGACGCAATGATCTATGTTGTACATAATCATTTAGTGCCTATAGTTTTTTTTATAATTTTAATAATAATTTCTCCACCATAATTATTATTAAAGGATCAAATGTTTTATTATTCTTTTTTTTTAGTTTCACGCTGTATCCCGCTCACAGCAGGGTATGCAGAGGGAACCTAGTGCTAAGACACTCCGTTCCCCACTTTCCGCCGAATTCGGAGGCATTGCGTGTTAAGTGGCGGAACTTACCGCCGCGCTTTGCCTCGACACCAGAGCGAAGAAAATGGAAATATTAAATATTTCCACTCCTCGAGTGGGAGTCGAACCCACAACCAGTCGTTTACAGTCACACTTGTTAAACATATCTACATACATAAAAGACCTAAGCTCTCAAAGTTCTTCCCTTACTCCTCAGGTAAAGCAAATCCCATATAGCCTATTTAATTAATTTATAACAATGTTAATCTAGCGACAGTTTGATTGAAACATCTGAATATCACAACCAGGCTTAGTATTCTATTCACGGCATTCAGGTACGATTTGGTTCAAATTAATGCCTTGCCATAATGTGTTGGCGATGCATCTTCTGTGTTCAGAGGAGCATAGTTAGGGGATAATATTAGTGAATACATAATTATGAATATGGGATCATTGGTGTTAGAATATCAGTTATTTCATTGATCAATTATAAAGTTATTTTATTGATTATCAATATCCATTTATGTTTCCTCTCGAGGAGTGAAAATATTTAATATTTCCGTTTATTCGCTCTGGTATAAGAGGTAAAGTGTGGCGTTAAGTTCCGCCACTTAACACGCAACGTGGGGAACAAAGTGTCTTAAAGTGTTAAGAGGTTCCCTCTGCCTACCCTGACGTATGCGGGATACGGCGTGAAGCTAAAAAAAAATAATTATGAAAATGTACATACTCGTAATTTGCTGTTGGTATATCATTTGATTTTATACTTGGTCAATTGAACGAAGTTACTTTGTTATTTAATAAATTGTAACTTGATTATTATTGTAGACAAAAAATAAACTTTCGTAGTTATTGGTAGTTCTTTTGACTTTTCTTATAAAAGGATTGCTAGTTTTTATATATTCATTTCGTATTATATTTTGTTACGGCAAGCAGTCTCAAGTAAGTGCTCTTTGTTTTGGATGAATATTATAATTGTACAGTTTGGTTGAACCGCCGCGCCGCTTCATTTAAGCTAACTTCCTATAATTAGCAAGTATTAAACTGCATAAAATAGTTCCATCTTCATTCGGAGGAACATTGCGAATAGAGTTCGTTTATAAACCACAAGATGACTTTGGATTCTACGAAACAACATATTATGTTCAAAATTATTGGAAGGTGGAAAATGTCTTTATACCAGTTGCCTAATTCTCAACAATGTTAGTAAGTTTTTTTTCTTGTAATCATTTTTCATTAATATTAATATGAAGAAGTATTAATAATTAATTTTTGGAAACTCGACGATCGTTTCATAGTTGGCAGATAACCTATTCATCAATGACTCCATTCTCCAATTTCTACACATTTCGCATATTTGGTCTAAACTTTGAAGCCTAGCACTTAAAGTTTGTTGTTTGTACATGTCAGTCAGTCAGACACCATCATTACAATAAATTTAAAATATCATTCGAAAACGGTTATTTTACAAATGTAGTATAAAAATCCTGTATAAAAATAAATATTTAAAATTTTTCCCAGAACTGCCCTCTCACCTTTTAACTCTTCACTATTTATTGTCTTCAGGTTCGATCTCAAAGGAGATTAAATTCCGCTGTAAGACCGTTAGTGAAAGGAATTTCTTTATATTGATTAAAAATGTTGCTCTTTTCGATAAATATCGGCGCTGAAATTCGAGCTTAATTAAAATACCGAATGCTGTGTGATTATATGCAATGTATAAGTTTTTACGGAAAGTTAATGAACCATCACATTTTATTAGTTAAATCAGTTAACAATTATGTCACGTAACGAGCTTTTCGCAATTTGCCTCTATTTATTTTTTTAAGTATTTTATATTATATATTTTTGGGTACTATACGTGAAATGAGGTATTTATGCAATTAGGACAACAAGAACAAGACTTATATACTAATATTACATTACTTAAAAATGGTTTTTCAATGATTGACTGTGACTATGATATAAATATCTTCAAATTTAGCCCTCACCACTATTGAAGAGTAATTTTAAAACCATTGAATTCGATCACAATAGCAAGAAGAGTAATAGTCAAATATTCCCACAGAGCTGAAATTCAAATAGAAATGAAAACTTGGTTACCACCTTTACAAATATTGTACTAACGATCTTAACGGAAAAAAAAATCTTTTAACTGCGCTACTTACAAAACATGGAATTGGTGATATAAATGAAACTATAACAAATTATTTATTAATAGTTACATTATTAAATAGCAATATAATTAATTATTTTGAGACTGTTTGGAAGTATCCAGCTGAATGTAGTGACACCCTCGATCCTATTTATATTAAAAATGTTTTCAATTAAGGCCTTAGTTGTTCAGTAAGATAGCATCTTACTGTAGACACGATGGTTGCAAATTTAATCTTACTCAATTAAGTTATTGTTTTTAAATTATATCCATTTCTCTGCTTTGAGAAAACAAATCACAGTGTTGAATTTAGGTGCCATGTTGATTACATGAAATTTGGGATATTCAAAACCTTAAAAGTGGAAAACGGTGACATTGTCAACGGTGTCATACTGAGTTCTCTTTACCTGTCCCGCAATGTACAGAAGATATGTGGAGATGTCAGTTAATTTACTTGTTGTACGAATTTTGTTACTGAAAATTATAAGTGCAGTATTTCACAATTCCTTTAGCAAATTTTTATATAAAGTAAAGAGTAAAACAAAAGCTAAGATTAAAAATTGATATCGAAATTCCAAATTAATTATATTCATAAACTTTTTAACGACAATTTCAAATGAAATATTTTTCTTATAAAATTAAAATATTTCAAGATCATTTAGGTTAGCAAAGGTCGAAGTGTCGACAACTTTTAATGTAATTGATTTTAATTAGGATTGGCATTTTTTATTCATCAAAATTTACCTTGTTTTAACATAAGATAAACAGAGCTTACATTAACCGATAAGTTTTGAAACATTCTTATAATAATTCATATAGAAGATATAATGTATTATAATTAAAAATCCATTCAATAATTAATAATTGCGGTGATGCTAAATTTAAGTGAAGGAATATATGAGTATTTTATTTGTTCTTTAATTCTTGTAGTTTTACTAAGTTTAACAATATGAAGCTAAAAGCTGAAAGATAAAAACATTTTTTAAAAATTTCAATTAACTGCTGCAAAATTTGTATTATTAGTCCATATTTATCAGAATATTTTAACCAAAATGCTTTGTGACCAGTCGTGGCAAAGTGGCACAAGCGTGTGACTGTAAACGACTGGTTGTGGGTTCGATTCCCACTCGAGGAGTGGAAATATTTAATATTTCCATTTTCTTCGCTCTGGTGTCGAGGTAAAGCGCGGCGTTAAGTTCCGCCACTTAACACGCAATGCCTCCGAATTCGGCGGAAAGTGGGGAACGGAGTATCTTAATACTAGGTTTTCTCTGCCTCTGCTGTGTGCGGAATACAGCGTGAAGCTGAAAAAAAAAATGCTAACCCAATACATTTCTATTGTATCTCAGTAATGACACAACTCGTAGCTTATGATTATTTTGTAAAATATTTCCATTAAAGATTATGACATTCCCCATTAGCGGAGTCTCGTAGACTCAATTAAAACGTTGGACAGTTAATGAGCTTTAGGGAAATATCTGTAGCATTTCATTTTGTTCAATTGATGAAGAATTATCAAGTTGTAATTTGTTTTTTTTTTCTTTTATATCGCTAATTGATGAATAATCAGACTAAGTATTAATTGTAAGTGATTGATTATTTTATTCACCATTTGTAGTTTTTGCCTAATCTAAGATGGAAGAACATTTATAAAAAATACAATACTCTGCGTGTGTTCGAATTTAAGCAATAGAAACAAATTCCCTAACAACCTGAAACTTAATTTCACATGTATTAAGACCAGCAAGTCCACCATAATCTTGTAGTAACTATTTAATATCTATCAACTATCTCACAGCTATCTAGATTTAGTGCAAAGCGGAACATTAATATCTATTGCTTAGCGTAAAACATTAGGAAACTATCCCACTAATACCGAACACGCTTCATTTGAAACGACGATTCAAACCGAGAATGACCAAACTTGTGCTAAGCCTTAATAGCCCAATAAAGGTCCCATTGCACGGTCTTTACACCGAATTAACCTTTCCATTTAATTGTGCTGCCCGCAAATAAAGAGGAGCAGCGTGTAGCTTGGAGTGTACCGCAGGGTACGTTATTGGAACCTAGGTTTTATTTATTAGTCACTATTGAAGCTGGTGTTACTGATAGTTATCTTATATTTCTTGAAGTTTTATTTAATTATCTTTAGTATATAAAATCTTTACTTTATGAGTCGCCATTAGAAAAAGCTGTAAGTAAAATATTTATATTCCCCTAAGAGCCCGATAAAACAAATAATTAGAAAGCAAAAAAAAAATGCTTATATGAAAAAAGTACTGATAGTATTTTTATAAAATTTATGAAAATAACAAACATAAGTTACAAAGCAGGAGGTGCAGGTTTAAGTCCCACTTCATTATGATTGTAATATGTATTCTAAAATGATTTTCGCAATAAAACGCCTTAATCCCATCTAAAAACTGTATACATATATATTAAGGTTGATTTAAACTTTAAACAATTAAACCTCAGAGCACCCTAAAGGCGACGGTGGCCCGTAATAGGCGGGCCATCCACCGAGGCATCGTAGTGGAATGCGCAAGTGAACCTGCGACGTCTCACAAGGGTGGAGAGGGTTTCCGCTGGGTTTTAGTGGATAGTATCGAACTAAACGGTGAGTCCCACAGTACCATCAGTACAGTTCTGCCTGCGTTGCGTACGGATGGTCTGCGTAAATGCATTTCCCAGCGACAAGAAAAAAAAACTTTAAACAATTAAATATATAGTTTTGGCAATGTATTTGATTAAGAACTTATATTAACTCCTGAGAGGACCTTGTGTAAAAACAATCCGTCCTGCACTTTCTGCCTGAAGTTGAGAAATTGCATGAGTGGCGGAACCCAACGCCACGCTTTGTTTTAGGGACTAAAAAGAAGAAATAAAAATTGAAATGTATTTCAATTTTAACTACCCTGACTCGAAATCGAAATCTAAATCTAATAAAAAATATTCACAACAATACAGAGAACATTTTATTGTTAATTCTGAAAGCGCTTGCAAATAATAGCCTTATTAATATAAAACCAACAGTATATTAACTAAATACGCTCATAAATCACGATTGAATTGAACATGAAGCTAATAACAAAGTCGGTGCGGACATAAATAATACATTGTTGGTGTTAAATTTGCGATTAATTTGAGTGTGTAATGAGCAAATTTGTAAAAAAATGTTATATTATTATACATATATAATTTAACCGCAATGTTATATTGTAGAGTAAGTTATGGGTAAAAAAATTAATAAATAAGTAAACAATAGTGTAAAAAAGTATACATTGTCACAATTTTTGAGCTCTAAATCCTATGATTTAGTTTTAGTGGCTGCGTTTCTTGTTAAGGGATGGAACTCAATCCTAACTAGAGCGAAAATTTAAAATTTTTAAATATCATTTTCCTGATTAGGAATCCATCTCTAAATAAGTATAAACTGTATTTTAGAAGTTATTTTCATTTCTCCGCTCTGGTACCTAAATAGAACGTAGCGTTTAGTGCCACTACTTAACACGCAATGCCTTAATTTCAGATAGCGAGCCACAGTAAGTAAATAAATAAATAAAAAATTATTTTATGAAGAACATAATGAATGTTCAACCGCCACTCAATACACAATGCCTTGATTCCGAGTGGAAAGTAGTGAACAAATGTCTGGATACAAGGTTAGCTCGGACTACTCTAAAGAAAAAAAGAGTAGTTTTATACTTTCTTTGTTTTAAAATTCCATACAAAACCAATTTAGAAAAAAAAAACATATCTTCACACATTATATATGCCCACATCCATTCTCTACACAGTGTTCTAATACATAATTGTGCAAACACCCAAACACAGTTGACCCTCATCAACAAAAGTGTTAATCACATCCGTCCTAACGAAGTCCCCGACGCTAATACTAACGATGTCAGCGGTCACAATCACAATCACTGATAGCATCGACGCTGACTGAGCGATCGGTTTAGTGGATTCATTAACATTGCTTTACTTAACGTTAGGAGAGCTAACGTTTTGATGAAATGTTATTTTTATTTGCCTGTTTGGTTGGGTGAGAAATATTATTGTTATGTTTCTTTTATCTGCAGGGAATCGTTGAAATAAGTGCAGGTTTTGCGATTTTCATTTGATAGAATGCCATAATATCGTTCATTTAATTGAACGGTACTGTAAATCGAAAACACGGTGAAAATGTTTTTATTTAACATATTAATATTTACATATTTAAAAACACACATACACACACACACACACACACACACACACACACACACACATACACACACACACACACACACACACATTGGTATTGCATTTTGAAATACACAAAAAACACAAATGTTTATTCGAATTTGCTTTTAGGACGCGTGAAATGTGATCTAAGTAATGATATTTTTAATATTTAAATGAACATTTAAGGCTGCTAATTAACGATATTAAAGAATAAATTCATAAGCTTGTGATAAAATAAATTTGAATAGTTTTCCTGTAATGTAAAAAAAATGTTTTTGGTCTGTCTAAAACTAAACTAAAAATATATCACCAAATAATTTACACACAGAACATACATATGTCCACAATCTATTTTACACGGTGCTCTAATACATAATTGTGCAAACACCCAAACACAGTTGACCCTCATCAACAAAAGTGTTAATCACATCCGTCCTAACGAAGTCCCCGACGCTAATACTAACGATGTCAGCGGTCACAATCACAATCACTGATAGCATCGACGCTGACTGAGCGATCGGTTTAGTGGATTCATTTACATTGCTTTACTTAACGTTAGGAGAGAACGAAATTTTGTTTTTATTTGCTTATTTTATTTAAGGTATAAGGTAACATAATATTTCCCATATTATGTTAAATAAATGGAAATATTATGGGAAATGAATGCAATATTTCCATGCAATTTCATAAGATATTCATATAGATATTATTCATAATGTTTTCATATTTTAATATTTTTATATTATTAATACTGAAGCTGATATGACGCAGTGGGACAATGTCTTATTATAAACGTGATTAGTTGGAGGTTCGATTCTTAGGCGATGAAATGACCAAGTTTGAAGTAAGATAATTTCTCCGCTTTGGTAAGAAAAGGCGTATAGAGTTTCTCCACACAATATGTAATGTCTTGAATGTAGGGGTAAACAGGGAACAGAGTGATACTAAGTTGTCTCCGACTGCCCTGCTTTAAAGTAAATCCTAATTAAATTATTATTAAAGGTTTGTGGAAATTCGTGGCCCAGTGGCACAAGCGTGTGACTGTAAACGACTGGTTGTCGTTGTGTCGTGTGGAGTGGAAATATTGAATATTTCCATTTTCTTCGCTCTGGTGCTGAGGTAAAAGCGCGGCGTTAAGTTCCGCCACTTAACACGCAATGACTCCGAATTCGACGTAAAGCGGAGAACGGAATGTCTTAACACTAGGTCCCCTCTGCTTACCCTGCTGAGTGCGGGATACAGCGTGAAGCTAAAAAATAAATAAAAAATAAATGTTTAAATGTGCTTAGCATTTGCAAAGTTATATATAAACATTTTCTCCAAAATAAGGCCAAAGAAAGTACTAAAATTTCTAGGGTAGATTTTAAAGTTCATTATAGTGCTTTGATTGTCCCTTTCTCTATTGTATCAATATAATATATCTTGTATTTTTTAATATATTAATGTCGAATGTACTTATTAATTGTATCTTTCTCTGATGTCAATGAGCATAGTGGGACAGCGACTAATGACTGTGGGTTCGATTCTATCCCGTGGCAATGATTATAACCAAAACATAATATTAATATCCTGATGATACCCTAAAAATATACATTTTCCTCTTGTTTTATCATTTTATTACATTATCTCCATAACTAAAATGAATAACCTAATTTCATCATCGAGTTCGCAGTAAGCCTACCGTCAACTTGATTTATTCGTTCTGTCCGTTTGTTAATACTCTTAGTCTGCAGCTTATTGAGGATTAAAACGTGGGCCTAAATTAGATTTTCTGTTACTTATGTCAGCGGACCTTTGGGAACTACTGGAGGTAATACTACTTTATCTCTGTAACGCCAAATATATTAATTGTAAACACTTTTTTTTGATATTTCAAACTCAATATATATGCAGAATATCCAAAAGGAGTTAAGTTTCAAGTCATTTTGAAATATATTTAACTATTATTCATGGTTGAAATTTTTTACCGCAGAGTGAGGTAGTCAGAGAGAATATGGTGTCAAGACACTCCGTACTTCACATCCAGCCTAGAATTGAGACATTTCGTGTTAAGCCAACTTAACGCTGTGCTTTTGTCTTAAAAATACGAGTTTTTACATTTACATTTTTAGAAATTCAATGTTTTGTATACAGAAAGTTCGTGGTCACAGATAGACTCTACTTACTTATAATTGACCACGGACTACTGTTAAGTCATATTTTCTGAAATGTTATTAGGAATACAAAAAAAACACGATTAATCCAGTTAAAAGTTTTTTTTTATTACTTTTAAAACAGTATGTTCTGCACCTTTATTTTGAATTTTAGGCATTGACGGGCGATATATGCTGCAATAAATATCAAAACTTACTGTATTCCAATACTAAATCTATAACAAGCCTCCAACATTGTAATAATGCTAATAAACTGAACTAATAAGCAAATAATTATAGAATTCCGCAATGGATTTTAGTATTCGAAGCATTATTTAGTACAAAGGGATTAATACTCTCTATATAATATACTGTAACAAAAGGGGTGTAGCCATTTGTATTGCAAGATCTATGAAAATATTAAATAATATAAATAGCTACTGCACACCAGAACTGAAGTAATGACAAAAAATAAAGAGAAACAAAATGCAATCTTATTGTTAAAATACCAGTCTTTTAGGGCAGCCCTAAGCGTCACATCGTATTGGGATTATCTCTTCTATCAGGTTTTTAAATTAAAAGGGCAAAATAGGATAGAGACTCGTGTAATTCACTAAGTCCTCAGAAGAACAAGTTAGAAAAATAATAAATCGTAAATGTGAGTACTATAAAATTACTATAAAACTACACTACTACTATAAAATTAACTACTACGTACTATAAAATTTCATCAGGTGTCTGAGCACACATCAAAATATAGGAAAACGAAAAATTTAAAATAAGATAAGGTGTAAAAAATGTAGAAATAAATAACTATAAGATTTATTAAGGCCAGTCGTGGCCCAATGGCACAAGCGTGTGGCTGTAAACGACTGGTTCTGGGTTCTATTCCCACTCGAAGAGTGGAAATTATATTTCCATTTTCTTCTCTCTGGTGTAGAGGTAAAGCGCGGCGTTAAGTTCCGCCACTTAACACGCAAGCCTCCGAATTCGGCGGAAAGTGGGGAACGGAGTGTCTTAGCACTAGGTTCCCTCTGCCTACCCAGCTGTGTGCGGGATACAGCGTGAAGCTGAAAAAAAAAAGATTTATTTCATTACCAGGGTAAATAAAAGGTAAAACGAAACAGTTTCAAGGTAATAAAACTATTTTAGGTAAAAAAAAACACAATATTTCAATAACATAAAACGAAATTTATCAATATTCTTAAAAACTTTTAATATTTTTAAAGTGTAACACACTTAGGAAATTGAAAAACACATTTAGAAAAAGTATTCAAAATTGTCGCCTCCAGATAACCATTCAGGCGCTCTGACCACTAAGCTATGCGTTAAACGGTTTTCAGGAGGCGCGGTTTCAAATCCTACTGCGTTCAATTTTTTATACGTTTTTTAAATATGTTTTTCAATATTCTTAAAAATGCTAAAACAATGAATTTTCTATTTTTCAAATAATTCACACCTGGTCACGAAAATATACCAAAATTTAATGACTTCGAAAACAAAACATGACACAATTATTCTAATTTACAAAAAAACACTATAAATAACAATGAAATCATCAGTAAATGATAAATTGTAAACAATAAATCGACAAAGACGAATTAATTGTCGAAGGATCTATTGCCTATTGCCGTCTACTATACAGCTTTACTATGAATATGTATTAACGTATTAATTCGACGGTCGCAGCGCACGGTAATAGCTGATATCGATCAGTGCACTTGATGAGCGTGATGCTTGCGCAAAATAGAATGTTGATGTAATTTGTAATATCAGAAGTTTAGGAAAATTGATGGTCATGAGATGGGGAAGAATGGATAATATATGAACAGAAAGTGGTAAGTTTAAAAGCTTTATTAATAACAAGAGTAGAAGTAAAACATTGATCTTATGTAAATAAATATAATCCACCCATCCATGAGGTCTGTATGTGCGGTTGGTAATTGTGGGTTAGATCCACCCACGGATTCTCTGACAGCTGTATTCACTAACAGCTTGAAACAGTTGAAGTTAGCAGGTTCCCACTTAACAGGATAGTGCACTATATACTCACTGTATGTAGTGTCGAGACACTCTATTTTCCACTTTCCGGCCAAAATCGAGACGCAGTGTGTTAAGCGCCGTTCTTTATCTTATGTACGCGAACGGAGAAATAAAAATAATATAGTCGTATAATGATTCTTACCGTTTTGCTGTACGACTAGGTTGTCGTTATTGCTTTTACAATCAAACACTGTTGATCTGCGCCGCAACAACCCTAGTACGGGCAATTTCATTTCCCTGTTTTCTTTAAATAACGTCACTCCATACGCAATGTATTGAATACTTTAGAAAGCTGAAAACCTAGTGTTTTAACACTATTTTCTCTCTGCCTTCTCTGCTTTGAGAGGTAAAACATAAAGATAATAAAAACAACAGCTCACCTATACGTAGTTAGCCAAGCAAGAAAGAAGCACGTTCAGCAGGTTTAACTTCACCGATCTCAGTTTAATGACAGCAGTTTTCAACAACTTTAGTCCGATTGTTAACTATTGCACTGTGAACTTTCCTTGTGCAATTTTTAGACAAATCTATTTATTTATATAAACTGCTTTGGTTTTGCCGCTCAGAAAAGTAGTTTGAGAGAGACACTCCTTTCTCCCTTTTTGCAAAGAATCTTAGCAAAATAACACGGCGAATAGCAAACCTCAAAGCTACGCTACCTTTTGCCGAAGCAGCTAAATTCATATAAGTTAAATAAAATCAATCTCTGAAGAGGTATTCGAACACAGAATCCGTGGTGTTTAGCCGGGAGCTGTTTCACTAAACCATATTGTTTTCAATATATACTTCTTACTTTATGCCAAAAATCAAGACGTTTTGAGTGACTAAACTTAACGCTGCCTTTTGTCTCAAGTACCAGAACTAAATTTAAATATACTTTTAATATTTCTTTTTTTTTTAGCTTCACGCTGTATCCCGCTCATAGCGGGGTAGGCAGAGGGAACCTTGTGTTAAGATAATCTTTTCCCCACTTTAGGTGGCAGAACTTAACGCCGCGCTTTGCCTCGATACCAGAGCGAAGAAAATGGCAATAATAAATATTTCCACTCCTCGAGTGGAAATCGCACCCACAACCTGACGCTTTACAGGCTCACTCTGTGCCTTTGCGCTACAACTGGCCCCTAAAAATAAATATAATTTAAAAATAATCATTCCTCTGAATAGGAATCGAACCCACAACCGTTTCCACTTAGACACCGTTCAGCACCACGTTATTACCAAATATACAATTAACATAATATTAACACAAACTTGTAATCATACATGCATATATCAGTATCTCCGCCAGCTCCAGTCGAGCTAAATCGCATAGTAGCTAATTAACCGCAAGCACTAATTGATGTAACTATACACAAAGCACGCGACCGCATTTGACAGAAAGACAAACGAATTATTTGTAGGTACCTCTATTGTACTTAGATATGAGCGCTTTATTGTATATTGTGTTTTATAAAGTTGTTAAAAGAATAGTTTTCTAGAATAGAAATAAAAGCTAGATTATTTTTTTTATGAACTTTATGAGTTTCGCAAATGGTAAGGGTAGATTTTAAAGAAGAAGATAGAAGAGATCTCTTTCTCCGCTCTCTGCCCGGTTTGGAGATATTTTGTGTTGGTGTGGTTAAGTGGTTTAACTTAATGCTGTTTATCTTAAGAGAGAAAAGGAATATACTTGTATTATATGTAAAGCTTGTCGTTATATTCTCTGCGTTTGTGTATTTTCTTTGTGTTTATCCTGCCTATTATACGACTTTCAGTTTCAGTGAGGTCAAAATTTTACCTGAATTCTTCGGTAGTTTAAAATTTTGCAAAATTTCTTTTATATCTTGATTTCTGATATAAAATGAAGAACGGAGCGTTTTGACTCGAATCATCTCTAACTGCCCTCCCATTTAATATAGCTGGAAAATATATATGAAAAAATAGAAATATATATGAATGACTTATAATACGTTTAGAGTGGTAAAAAGATGATTATAATTAAATGTTTGCATTTCTCCGCTCTGGTAGAGAAAACCCACATAATCTTAATTTCCGGCGAAAAGTCTTAAACAACGGAGTGTCTTGACACTAGCTTTCTAAATATTTCCATATGCGGGAAAAGGCTTAAACATACTTTAATATTAACATAACAATTAAGCAGATTAAAAACGAATACATATATGTACATACGTACGTACTTGTACTCCTAATATATGTAGGTACTTCTATATTGAACTCCAATTTCAAAGAAAGACAAATATTTAAGAAAACTAAAAACTAACAACACTTCAAAGCAACAATAAATCTAAGCTCAAACTATAAGCATAGAAACAAAACCAAAACCATATATTTTTCTTTGCCCATAATGCAGTAGAAAGTTGAAATATTTCGTACCACAATTTCGAACTTCAACATTATTGTTCCCACATCTTAAGCACACGCCTTTGTAAAGACAGTATTTTTCAAAGCTCCTACGTCTTGAAGTGGACCTAATTTCAACGTTTCTAACACACAACTGATTTCAACTTGTTTAGATTTTATTTTTATTTATATATTTATTTATATAATAGTTTCTGTTGGAGATTGTAAGCGTCTTTCAAGTTTTCTTGTAACTGTACGTTTAAAGTTTTTAAGTATTTTTGTTTTTTTTTTTGTAAGCTGATGATTGTAAATATGTTTCATATAAAATTGGAGACCATTGTGGTGCAGTAGTGAGACAGTGTGTGATTGTAATAACGATTTGTTATAGATTCGAATTCCACTTGGTGGAATGATCATAATTTAATTGATTATTTTCTCCGCTCAGGTGAACAAGGCAAAGCGCGGTATTAAATTTCGTCACTGTTAATAAACATACAATGTTACGAATTCTGGCGGAAAGTGGAGAAACGAGGTGTTTTGACTCTAGGCATTTTCTGATTTGGATTTGAACTAGTACATATTGCAATGAAAAAATCTAATGATAAGAAGAAGATGAAGTAATAAAGGCAGTACTATAAAAACACTTTTTATTTATAAGACATGTTTGAGAACAGTAAAATTGAAATTAACATGCATCAAAGTTTTTAAAACACAAAAAGTACTTTAAAATCAGATTTTTAGTTAGCTTCTATGAATCATGATATTCTCATGAAAATCTCTCTCCACTTACATCAATCCCAAACACATAAAATCTGAGTATATTAGATCATAAATCAAGCAAATATATCCATATACAAACGTACCCCATCCCAAAATAATGAGCAAATATATGTAAACAAGTCTTAACAAATTTTTCCATTTGTTTTTGCGATTGCTTCATCAAAGCAGATTGCAGTTTCCTAGAATTTTACAGAGCAAATCCCTTGTCTGTATAAATTCCCAACCCTCTGGGGCTCATTTCCGTTACACCACGACAAAGGCGTTCATTTGCTATGACGGCTTCAAACATATTGGTTTCAAATATTCTATCGTCGAAGACCGTATTCCTCTAATCTTAAAGACCAAAATGGTAAATCCTGTACAGATCTCGCTAATGAGTTTATTTTTTTATTTGTCAAACGGAAATTTCGTTGCAATTTTCCATTTGTGACAGAATGGGGTTGTTTTGTTAATAAATGTTGTGATTTTTTTCGAAGAAGGAAGGAAAGAAAATCTTGCTTTAAGATTGTAGTTCGTTAAATATAAGGTTCTTGCTCATTTAAGTCAATGTTGTATATGGTGATTAAGTCTAATGCTAATAGCAGTTTTATTAAGAGGGGGTAGTTAGACATAGTCTTACGTCACTCCATTTTACATATTCCGCACTCGAGTAATGTCCTGTTAAATGGCTGAAGTCAAGGAGCACTATGTCTTGTTCACGAATGCGGAGAAAAGAAAAAAGACATCTTGCGCCACGTCTGCCTCAATATTTTAGATCTTGCCGGTAATCGAACCTACAACTATAGTGTGCATAACGACATGTCAACTGTACTGTAACAAGTTTGTACGAGTATATTATATAATACATAATACACAAAATGATTCCATTATTCGCATGTCAGTGTACCCACATCAGAATTTGATAATATAATCTTTGAAAGAGGTTAACAATTTAATAATGTTTCTTAGGTTTCGTCAATCCTGACCGATCAAGATCCGATCCATCTTAATTATATAAAGGATATATTTCATACAAAATTAAAAACTTATTTCTTTAGATTTTTACTTAGCAAAATCAGAAATTGCTTGTAATGTGTACTAGCTTTAATCTATAAATATAATTTACCGGCTTTTAAGCATTTTTTATAGAAACTTTATCAAATTTTTATACTTACTGTGTCTAATTTAATTTTAAAAGAGGGACCTTTGACTTTCCCGCAAAGCGAATCGAGTATCAACACACTCCCATTATCGCCCCATACAAGTTTGAGACATCATATGCTAAATAGATAAAAAACTTAACGCCGCCGCCGTACAGTTTTAATATAAAAGTGACACTGAGTGGAAATTGAACACACAACCAAACCTGTTTAGAGTCAAACTCTCTCACACTGCACCATAATAATCTATGAAGAGTACAAAAAAAAGTATTTACAAATAATGCTCACTCTCTTCTTTCTCCTTCGCAGAAAAATAGAAATAAACAATATATTTTTATTATTATTTATATTTTTTGTATTATATTTATTTATATTTAACAAGAGAAATGCACTTAACAATTTCACAGCAAATGTTGTCCGCGCGGAATGGTGGTGAGAATGCCCGCTATATTCCCCCTCTGAATCGCATCGCTGATTCTTTAGACGTAAAACGATTGAAAAATTCCATCAAGTACGCGACAAAACTTGAAATTATTTATTTTATGATATTTATTGTAAAAAAATATTTGTATTTAACTTATACTGAGCAACTGATATTGCTTATAACCGATCTCCGCTCTGTTCTTTAAGACAACTTGCGGCGTTAAGTTCCACCACTTAACACATAACGCCTCGATTTCGGGTAGAAAGAGGAGAACGGAGTGTCTTGACACTAGCTAAAAAATAAACTGACACTACTACGGAGACGAATTCTACTGCACTGTTATCTAAAATCTGAGTTATCTAACAGTTATGTTACTTCAGTCCTTAGTTTCTGCCTTTTTATGGGTAATATTTAACGTGTGGTGAGACACAACAATGCACTTAGCTTTACCAGATCTAAGAAATATAAAATTTTAAATAGAATTGGTCTGAAGTCTATAACCATTACTTTTAATAGTTTGTGAGATTCATTAAGTAATAATTTATAAATATTTTTTAGTATATCTCAATTCGGTTCGAAAAAACATAATATAGTGGTTCTCGACAAACTCCAACAAATGAGAGTTCTGACCAAAAAGAGGCTTCTAAGAGGCGTGGGTTGGAATCCTGCACCAATAAAACCAACAATACTTAGAACTTAAGTTCAAAGTTCACTTTAAAACGTTCAAAATATTTGTTATTACTAAAAAACTATTGAAAAATCAAAATCAACTTACTATATTACATGCACAGCTTACAGTAATCTCACAATCATTAATATTTACAAAGGTTATAATTTCCCTTACCGCCGTCATACCGGCGGCGGTAAGCGTTCATAACGTAACGTCAATAATTGTCCATCTGAGGCTGCTTATTCGTTATGAGTGATTAAATCTTTAATCCTTATGGAAGTTTAGGGAGAATGCAAAACGTTGTAGTAAAACCATACTTTATTTAACAAGGCCCAGAAAAAATAATATGTATATGATTTTTTGTATTTTTTTTTTGCTTAACCCTGTATCCCGCACATAGCAGGGTAGGCAGAGGGAACCTAGTGTTAAGACACTACGTTCCCCTTTTACCGCCGATTTTTTTTGGAGGCATTACGTGTTAAGTGGCGGAACTTAACGCCACGCTTTCCCTCGATACCAGATAAGCATTTTTAATATAAATTTCTGTACGAATCTTATTTTATAAACATTGCGTTCAAGTAACCTCAATTCATTTATCCCAAGATAATTATTTTATTTACTTTAATAGTTTTAATAGTAAAATAAAATAAAAAATGGTTTTGTTTCGTTACAGATTACAAAGATAGAAAATTAAATTCGATGTAGTTTCTTATGTTAATATATATATAATGTCGCTAATTTCTTGTTTATTGTTAATATTAGTTTAAATGTATTTTTGTATATAAAATTTGTTAAAAGTGTGACGCAAGTATCGTAGTAGTTTTGTTTATCTGCAAGAACCTGCAGGCGAAGGCCTTTTCCAAATATAGCGAATAGTAAAAAAGTGTGTTAATAATATTATAAACTTTTAGATATGAAGATAATTGACTTAATATAACGAAAAATAATAATAAACATACAGTTACACAACTGATTTCTTTAATAAAATATGTAAGACTTCCCATACAACAACAAAAGAAAAAGTTTTTAATTTTGATACAAATATTCTGATCTCATTATCAATATTTTTTTTTTAGCTTCACGCATAACCCGCACACAGCCGGGTAGGCAGAGGGGATGTAGTGTTAAAACACTCCATTCCTCACTTTCCGCCGAATTCGGAGACGTTGCGTTTTAAGTGGCGGAACTTAACGACGCGCTTTACCTCGGCACCAGAGCGAAGAAAATGGAAATATTAAACATTTCCACTCCTCGAGTAGGAATGGAACCCACAACCAGTCGCTTGTGCCACTGGGCCACGACTGACTACGGCATGGCCATGGCATTATCAAGATTAAAACCTAATTCTACCTCTAAAGTAATCAGGAAGCCGCACCTGCGACCAGCAAGCCCCACATTATAAAAGAGCGATGGATCTAATCACCTCCCACCAAACCCGTCATACATCACAACCAAAACAACCATAAACATATCGAGGGCATTATCAGGCTATTCCCTTATTGCAGGCGTCATTATCTCAATGGCATCTATACATCGCAGTTCACACGAACATGTTAGAACATTTATTACCTTCATTAGATACAAGGGAACGCGCAATGATAGAACGGCTCGATTCAACATAAGGAAATTACCATCAAAGAGTTTCAAGATTGTTGAATCAATTTGCCATGAATGGGACGAGATAAAAACGAATGTAGATCGTTTGAGCTTTTATTTGAAGTACCGCTGATTGATGCTCGACTTGTTTAAGTAAGCGATGACTATAGTTGGATGGGAATTAAAGCTGTATGACTTTTAGAGCGGTTTAAGAAGTCTTTTAGATTTAAGAGAAGCAGCTTTCTTTATGCTTTTTTCACATAATAAAATAGTCAGAGAGAAGCGATTGTCATGATGCAATGGCTTAAAACAATCAAAGTCTAATCAAAATGGGTTGCAATAAAAATATAACATAACAATGGCATTTTAACAAAAACATTTTAGTTAAAATTTATATAAATGTTTTTTAATTAAAAGTTAATTAGTAATGAGTATTTAATTACTAAAAATAACAGTTCTTAAAATAAAATTGCTTAAAGTTTTAATTTAATTGATCTACGACTAACATTCATTCAAAGTTTTTCTCTAAAAATATATTCTAACTTATTAAACTAAACTAAACTAAATTTGAACAAATTTTAAACTCCGCTACACAAAAAGATTGAATTACTCAACTTATCAATCAAATTAGCACCAACCATCTGCCTGATAAGCAACAATATCAGGTATCATTAAGACACATTGTTCCTACAGACGTGTTCAAATTACACAATACACACTAAGCTATAGCTAACACTTGCCGTGAATACCAAAGCAAAACAAAATCAATCAGCTCCTAACAATCACAATGGCCATATTACGATATCCACAATCACGTACCAAACAAGCATCACATTTACATATCAACAAGTCCAAGCCACTTTGGATCTTATTGCTTGAGGATTAAACCTAGAATGGCTTGAAGTAATATATCTTATAAGAACAGAGGGCGTACATAATCTGGTCGTGGGTAAAGAACAATATAGTTGCGGTCATTCTGAACTGTATTAAGCCTTTATAAGACGTCGCTACGCTTGATGTGCGGTAATGCTTGGAATTACATTGGTGTGATGTGTTTAGTATTAGATTCATAGTGTTAAGCGTTATTATTAAGTATTGTATTGGGGCCAGTCGTGGCCCAGTGGCACGAACGTGTGACTGTAAACGACTGGTTGTGGGTTCGATTTCCACTCGAGGAGTGGAAATATTTAATATTTCCATTTCCTTCGCTCTGGTATCAGAGGCAAAGCGCGGCGTTAAGTTCCGCCACTTAACACGCAATACCTCCAAATTCGGCGGAAAGTGGGGAACGGAGTGTCTTAACACTAGGTTCCCTCTGCCTACCCTGCTGTGTGCGGGATACAGCGTGGAGCTAAAAAAAAGTATTAAGTATTTTGTGTCGGGGAACGGAGTATTTTGACACTAGGCTCTCTCTCCCAATCCCATGACTGACCGATATGACTATGAGGGTAAAGGCGTGAACCTGAAAAGAAATATCACATAAATAGCTTATGTATTCTTTATTGCATTTAAAAATAATATACAGAAACATGTAATGCTTAAATGTATTGCAATTGACAATGACGTTAAGTTCCGTCACTGTCACACACGATGTCTAAAACTGATAAGTACAGTGCAGACTTTCTTTTTTTTAGCTTCACGCTGTATCCCGCACACAGAAGGGTAGGCAGAGGGAACCTAGTGTTAAGACACTCCGTTCCCCATTTTCTTAACATCATCTATCTCATTACCGTGAACAATAAACGAGAAGGAATATGGCACAATTAAGGCGGTTGTGTTTCTGATATTGAAACATAATATTGGATAAATATTGTGCAATAAACTTGCCAGAAATATGAGGCGTGTACAGACTGACTTCTTTAGACGTGTCGTCGCCTTGCCGCTGTTTGATGTGTGCGGTAATAGTAAGAATTATATAGCTGTCATGTATTTTAGTACTTGTACTACATATTTCCTTAATGTAATAGACATGATGCGATTTTATTTCACACAAGCATTCAAGAAATTAATCTTTTATGTTAGGACTATAATTCCAATTTGATATGGACAACTGTTTTAATATGTATGGTAAGATTAAATAATTAGTCTAGTGTGATATATAAGGAAGAAATCATTATTTTTTCGTATTCCGTTTAAGAAATCATTTAGGATATCAAGAAATTTAACATTTTATTTATTATAAGTTTAAATCTACTTTCAAGCTTTTACATTAAAATAATAAACGAAATTAAATCTATATATGTGTTCTATGTAGCTACGATAGTGTAATTCGAAATATCATGACTATTTATTGAATATTTAAGCATTTACTTTATTATATAATAAGCATACAATCCATATTACCCTAAAAACAAACTTATTGTTCATAAAAAACGTATTTCTCTTTTATTTTCAAAATGATTTTAACAAAATGCAAGACTAAAACAAAGCCTATAAAACTTTTTAAAGCCGTACAAAACTTTCAGCGGTATTTGACTTCAGGACAATCTGTCCGAGCGCTCTTGTAAAAACAGCAGAACGGATTATAGAATTTTGGAAAATCGCAACCGAAAAAATGGTTTTTAATTTAATCCTGCAGTTTCAGAATAACACTGAAAAAGCAATATCCAACGCTAAAGTCTTAATATTTGAACATTTTTTTTTAAATGCATGAGGTAACCTGTCAGGTGATTTCACTATAACGTTTAGCAGTAAGGTTTTTCTGGTAACTGTAACGTTTGTCGTTACTGTGATTTTTTTTAGCTTTACGCTATATCCCGCACACAGCAGGGTAGGCAGAGGGAACCTAGTGTTAAGACGTTCCCCACTTTTCACCGAATTCAGAGGCATTGCGTGCTAAGTACTAGTTACTGTGATACTTTATTAAATATCCTTATTTACAATACATTTTAGCTTGAGTGGAAAACCTTAATAATTATAAAACGAGTGCGTTTTAGACTACATGATTAAAATAGAATTTATAGTAGTAGCTACGCTTACATGTGTGATATAGGCTTAGATATATAAAATATAGCCAAGCTGTGACCAAAAGAGATAAAGGATATGTTTACTAGCACCTTGCTTTTTTGCCCCTACAGTAACATACGAAATGTAACTCTCACTTTTTATATCTTCACTAACTCGTATATCCCTCCCTCTTCCAGCTTCTGTTCGCCTCGTCCGATCACAGTTTTCGTAACGCTCTCATCCCGCATTCACCAGGTTACTCGTAAAAAGAAATTTCACCTATAAAAAAATATTTCATCGATATTAAACATGCCCAACGATAAAAATAAATATATTTTCAACGTAAATCTGTAAAAAAGTTTTGTGTAAAGTAGTTTTGGAGGGTCGTCCCTCAGAGGGCAGGTGTCGCGTGATTAAGTAGCCTAACCGTCTTTGTCACCTGTAACAAGTGTAACATATGCGAATTTACAGACACTTACAAAAAAAGGTCCAAACAACAACAAAAAGGTTTCTTTTGTTATTTATAATTTATATTTATCATTGCTATGTGACTTTTTAGTTGCAAATCCGATATGTCGTGTTTTGAGCATCTAGTTTTCTAAATGCTGGTTGTCGGTTCGATATTCATTAGGGTATTTGTGTGTCTTTAAAATCAAGTGTAAGGAAAGTGGAGAGTGGTTTACTAACATTAGCTTCATTAGAATTCTACATAAGATGTGCCTTTCTTCGAATTAAGTAATACCCAAAAGCTGCTCAGGGCTAAAAGCTGCACACAAAATATTTGTAAATTCGGCACTTACTATGAAGATGTCCGCTTCAAAACTGTCAAAAATTTACATTAAATTGTTTTTTATAAATCATTTTTTTGTAGCTTCACGCTATATCCCGCACACAGTGTGAAGACACTCCGTTCCCCACTTTCCGCCGAATTCGGAGGCATTGCGTGTTAAGTGGCGGAACTTAACGCCGCGCTTTACCTCTGATACCAGAGCGAAGAAATGGAAATATTAAATATTTCCACTCCTCAAGTGGAAATCGAACCCACAACCAGTCGTTTACAGTCACACGTTGGTGCCACTGCGCCACGACTGGTCCCAAATCATTAAATCATTTTTTTTGACAGTTTTACTACAATATTAATTACAAATTAACAAAAGATTATTCAACCATTTTTAAAGACGTCTAAAACAATTCTTAACCAAACAAAACACACAAACTATAAGATTGCATCGCACCACTGAATTCATGTAAAATATTTTAACACGAGCGCGTTCCCCGCAGATTGAGACGTCAACGTTTGACACTCGGTTATTTTGTCAGCGGCCGGGCGACCCCGTTTCTACAGTCGTGTTAAGATTTCACTTACTTTTGTTGTGTATTTATTGTGCACATAAAATATTGTTTTATTTTAAGTGTAAGTAATTATAAGTATAAATATAATACGTATAAATTTATTTTGAGGCTGTTGTGGCGCAGTGAGGGAGGGAGGGTGTTTGACTGTTAAAGTAATTGTTACGGGTTCGATCCCAATTCGTAGGAATGGTTGCTTAAAATTTTGATTTCTTCGCTCTGGTATCAAAGACCAAGTGCGACGTTGATTTTCGCCAAACAAAACTTATTGTTTTGGTTTTCGGGGGGAAATTGAAGGTCCGCCATCCAAGTGTCTTGACACTAGGATATCGGAATAGTAGGCTATGCGGTAAAATACACGTGAAAATGTTTATTTATTTACATATATCTTTTATAGATAAGCAAAGATAGCATATCATTGAAAGCTTAACAACAAGAAACTGACTACTTTAATGCACTGTCCTCGAGTTTCAGTTTTTTGGGAGGGTTATAATTATGATGACGAACATTAACGCAATATTTGTCATTAATATTTTATATACAATCACTTCCCCCAGTGGGAATCGAATCCAAGACCATTGCATGTCTTATCTTCTGAAATAACATTATCCATCACCCAACATACATCATTCTTCTTTAGTAAAACAGAAAGTAGGCAGAGAAAAATAGAGAAAAAAGAAAAAAAATCCTATTTCATTATTTCTATAAAATATATAATATATAATAAAAACAAAATTAGTTTTCATTCCCCACCCCACTAATATACGTAACTAACTAACAACTTAGCTGTCGCGAATAAAAAACAACATTCTACCGACAACGATCTCATTAGAGCAAGAATATGCTTTTGCGATACATTTATGTTGGTATACGAGTATACGTGTTTTACAAATAGAATAAAAATATTGAAGCCACCGTACTTTCGCGTTAACGAGGACCTATACATAATGTTTTGATGAACAACTTGACCGATATATTTAATAATGTATTAGAATTTGTAATAGTGGAGTTCGTGTTCTGCTGATTCCATATGATTGTTAAAGCTTTTTTACGCATAGTGAGGTAGGAGAGAGGATATAGTGTTAAGGCACTCCGTTCTCTAGCTTCCTCTCGAAATGGAGACATTGTGTATTCAGTGTCTGAACTCAACGACGCTCTTTCTCTTTGGTATTAACGTAAAAAACGTAAATTACAAGTAATTATTGCCTCAAGTGGGAATAGAACTTACAACCGTCGCGTTTATAGTCAAACGCTGTCCCACTGCACCATGAGGGTCTTGTTTTTTTTTTTTTTTTTTTTTTTTTTTTTTTTTATAAAAAAGGACAAGGCAAACGAGCGTTCGGGTCACTTGATGATAGGTGAACACCGTCGCCCACGGCCCCGTGCAACACCAGAGGAGCTACAGGGACGTTGCCGGCCTTTGAGGTGGAGGTAAGCGCGCCTTTTGAAGGTACCCATGTCGTATCGACCTGGAAACACTGCCGCTGGTAAGCCATTCCACAGTTGAGTGGCGTGTGGAAGGAAATGATGTCGAAACCGCACAGTACTGGAGTGCCAGGTATCCAGGTGGTGAGGATGATATTTCAACCTGGCACGTACTGTGCGGTTGGAGAATTCAGCGGCAGGTATCAGGTCAAACAGTTCTCCAGAACACTCCCCGTGATACATGCGATAGAGAACGCATAACGAGGACACGTCTCTACGCAACGCCAAAGTGTCAAGCCCAGCACAGATTCTTGGGTCCCTGATAATTCGAGTGGCTCTGCGCTGTAAGCGATCAAATGGATCGAGCTGATACTGGGGGGCACCGGCCCAGAGATGAGAACAGTACTCCATATGAGGCCGCACCTGGGCCCTATAAAGGGACAATCGGTGTTTGGGCGTGAAGTACTGTCTAGCTCTACCGATGACACCCAGCTTCCTCGAGGCCAACTTGGCCTTACTTTCCAAATGATCGCGAAACTGGCACTCACTCGAAACTTTCAGGCCCAATATGCTGATACTGGGCGCGGCATGGAGGGGAGTGTTCTGGAAAAGTGGTGATAGGACAAATGGGGTTTTCTTAGTGGTCAACGCGCAAACTTGTGTCTTCTGGGGGTTGAATTGAACCAGGTTCCTTTCAGCCCATAAGGAGACATTCACGAGGGATGCCTCAACAGAAGACACAAGTTTTGTTCGGCTCTCGTCGACGTTTTCCCGAGAAAGACCTGCACGGCCGGTGTATACGGCGTCCACCGTGCTGTCGTCCGCATAGCAATGAATGCTAGGGTCTTCTAACATGTCATTGATATGCAGAAGAAATAGCGTGGGGGACAGCACACAGCCCTGCGGGACGCCAGCGTTCACGGGCATAAAGTCAGAGCAAAAACCGTCGACAGCGACCTTGATGCTACGCCCAGTGAGAAAACTGGCGACCCACTTGCATAAGTTCTCGGGAAGCCCAAAAGATGGTAGTTTCGCTAGGAGCGCCCTATGCCACACACGATCGAAGGCTTTCGCCATGTCCAAACTAACTGCCAGGCCCTCTCCCTTGCTTTCAATAGCAGCAGCCCAGCGGTGCGTTAGGTAAACTAGAAGATCACCGGTTGAGCGACCATGGCGGAAGCCATATTGACGGTCGTTGATCAACTGGTGATCTTCTAGATAACCCAGAAGCTGGCTGTTTATGATGCTCTCCATCACTTTGGAAAGCAGGGAGGTGATGGCGATAGGCCTGTAGTTAGTCGGATCTGAGCCGTCGCCTTTCTTCGGGATCGGGTGAATAAGAGCGCTCTTCCACGAATCTGGGACTACGCCGGTTGAGTAAGAGAGCCGAAACAAACGCGTTAGCACCGGCGTCAACTCTGGAGCACATGTTCGGAGCACAATAGGAGAAATGCCATCCGGTCCACTCGCCTTTTGGATATCCAAGGAAAACAGAGCTCGACGAACAGCCTTTTGGCTAAACTTAACGTCAGGCATTGAGCTCTGGCACCGCGGGATGGTCGGCGGTGTAGTTCCTTGGTCATCCAAAGTCGAGTTCGAGGCGAAGAGAGCACCCAGGAGATCGGCTTTCTCCTTCGCCGTGTGGACCAGGATGTCATTCTCTGTGCGTAACGGTGGAAACGAAGGCTGGCTAAAGTTGCCAAGCACAGCCTTGGAGAGGGCCCAAAACTGCCGCGTTCCCGACGGGCACCTCTCAAGTTTCTCACCGATTTTGGTGATATGCTGGGACTTTGCTCTAGCAATTTGCCGCTTAAAGTACCTAGAGGATCGGTTGTACTTCCCTTTTAAGGCTTTCGCCTTCGGATCCTTAGCGACTAGTGCCGCGGCCCAGGCTTGATAAGCTTCGCGCTTGCCAAAGGCAGCTTGTTTGCAGGACTTACCAAACCAAGGCCGTGATTTGCCACCGATGGGCACTACAGAGCTAGGAATATAAAGTTCCATGCCCTGCAGAACCACGTCGGCGACAGCGGCGGCACAGACACTGGGATCATCAGAAGAGAAGCACACCGCCCCCCAGGGATAAGATGAGTAAAATGTACGCATCTCATCCCAATCTGCAGACTTGTAGTGCCAGACACGGCGAGTCGCGGGTGTTCTGCAACTGCTGCGTTTAATTGGCACCACACTCCGTACCAGGCAGTGATCAGAGGACCCTAAAGGGGCCTCGACTGATACCTGGTACTGTTCCGGATTTGAAGTCAGCAGAAGGTCCAATAAGGAGGCATTGTGGCTGTCCACGTCCGGGATTCGTGTAGGTGAATCAACCAATTGGGACAGTCCATTTGCTATAGCAAAGTCAAATGCAGCCCTCCCCGCGTGGTCGGTGGTGCGTGATCCTAGCCAATCGGCGTTATGGGCGTTAAAATCACCAAGTATCACGACCTCAGCGGAGGGGATCTGTGAGAGCATCATCAATGGCCGATTGCATATGCTCCATGAGTCGATCCGTTTCCGCGTTACCACTGTGGGACCTGTATAGGCATCCGTAGATGCGGACACGATCGTCGAAGTCCAGGCGAAGCCAAATAGATGGTAGACAGGTCCCGACCTTCAAATTTAGCAAGGCGACGAAAACTCAAATCCTCCCTTACGAATACAGCGACCCCGGCGTGAGGTAGAAAATGATGTTCTAATTTGTAGCCAGGGTAGTGGAGGTAGGCTGTATCGCTCGGTCGGGTAATCTGAGTTTCCGTCAAAAATAACAAGGCCGGCCGTGCCGTCTCAAGGTGGTGGTGAACGGCATTCAGGTTGGAATGTAGGCCCCTGATGTTACAAAAATCCACATTGAGCGTGGTGGGGGTTGCCGTGGAGCGTACGCCTCGTTTGCCTTGTATGTGTTCGTAGCGCGGTTCTGTGCCCTCCCCAGAATTCGACGGGCGGCCTGAATTTAAAGACTCAGGGAGGGATTCTCCAGCATCGGTGATGTTGGTACCCTCCTGGGGTAGATCCTCTTTCAGTACCGCTGTCATGATGGGGGGGGGGGGCAGGTGGAGTTGGGCTCCGGTGCCCGGCATCACCTGGTGCGAAACGCAGTGGCATAGAGCCACTGCTTAACGCCGGTTTCAGATGCCGGGGGTGGTGGTAGTCCGGTCGAGTCGGCCCATGCGAGTTACCATTACTGGCAACTAGACTCTACCACTCGTATTTTAGTCGCCTCTTACGACACCTCCAATACCAGGGTGATCCTATTCTAAGCCGGGATCACACGGCGGTCTTGTTATGAGTTCCAATACAACTTAAGAATTTCTTTGGTCTCCAAAGTGCTTATCGATATTTTATGTATAAGAACAGATATTCCTACAGTATACATTGTAGCGATTTGAATTAGTTTTGGCCATTGAATAAGCTATTTATAAAGGAGTCATTTTAAAATATAAGATTTTTTGACAACAGAGTATATTTTATAAAATTTTGTAAAGACTTGAAGACATGGTGCAATAAGAAATAAAATAAATGTTGATTTTACTATAAATTAGTACACTATTAACTTTAATATTTCTAAATATTATACAAAGAATATAATTAGTTAAAAAAATGGTTTTCAGTTCATCAAATACCTGGTAAAATAATATTGATACTGTTTTCACTCTATAGTCTCTAACGCGCCTCCTCTGGGAAGTCCTAAAGGATTTTTGTTTTAGAAGAAAACTTTAGTAAATAATTTACAGACGTTTTTACGCTCACGGCGGTACAAAGTTTTTTATATCGCCCGAGGGATGAAGACAAATTGTCTGTGATTTAAACAATTTTAGGGTAAAACTTGCGATATTATTGAGGTAGTGTACCTATTTATGAATATTTATAAGAAATTCAAACTTAAAAGCTAATTGACATAGTGTATACTTTTACATTTTTGAAGTGAAAACTTCTTTAGGCGCGTTGAGCGTTTTGGTAGAGGGTAAAATCCTCGGTTCGCGTCACCGACATGCTAATGATAATAGTATTGAAATTGAAATTCGTGTAAATATAAATACTATGTATAATTAAGATAATTGTAAATTAATTATTTTTTCAACCACTTTGTATTTATATTTTGTTAATGATTTGTTTAACCCATCATATGTAACTAATAAATAAAACATTAAAAAAATCATATAATTTTTGCATATGGTTTTAATTACACTCAACTTAATAGTTCCGTTTTCACTTCTATCGGCAGTCCCACGACTGCTATTTTTTATTTTTTTCTCTTTTTTTTCTCCCGTGGGGAAACCCTGTTGCGGGTGTCCGAATGCTACACGTATGTAACGCCATACGGATTATATGAGGCTCATGCTTCTGCATCCTACTCACTAAAACCTCACGGTAGCCCACCAAACTACGTTACCCGAGGCCGTGGGTACCGTCAAACTCTACCGCAAAGTGTATACTTTTACATATTACATTAAGTTTATAAATTCCACCATTCAACGCGCGAAATGTCTCGATTTTGGTTCGGAAAGTGAAGGGCAGAGTGTGTTGACACCAGGTTCTCTTTGACCAGTATTCCGCATACTTAAATGCGTGAAACTGTAAAAAAAATAAAAAATATATTGTGAAATAATTAAGCTTTTAAATTGTAAGCCAAACAGCTATTTAGTACTAAATAACACTGGAAACCGAAGCTTGGTGCAAAATCTTCCTGTAAGGATACTAACCAAATAGAATAGCTTCATTGGATAGCGCTTAGGAAATACCTAAGAAATGGGTTCAAGTTTATTTCCCTTATTTAGCTTTATACACATCTCAAATATACCAGAAAGCAGATTATTTAATAAATAAATAAAAGCAGAATATTTAAAAGATATATTAGAAGATTTTTTTTACTTTTGCACCATATAGCTTCTTCGAGACGGTAAAAGTTGAGTGCGGTGCACAACCGAATACACAACCGTCACGTATATGGACAAAGTTCCACTACGCTACAAGACCTCCTTCTTTAATTCAATTTTTAGTATGCTTGTAATCCTCAAGGCAAAATTAATTAGATGCTATTTAGGCACCATTTACTAAGTAATTTTACTGTCTGCCTGCAATTTTATAGAGCAAAATATATAAAATTAAAAAACAAAACAAAACAGTTCCACGCATTTACCCGTACACCGATGTAGTCAGAGACGACCTAGTGTCAAGACATTCCGCTTTCTACTTCCCGCCTGAAACCGACACATAGGATGTTGACCGGCAAAACTCAACGCCTTTGTCTTAAGTACTAGAGCAAAGAAATGAAAATAATTTTAGACATCACATGATTGCTCACTTGAACGCATAGCCAGCGGTGAGAGACGGTAATCAGGAGGCACGGGTTCAAATCCCGCTGCGTTTTCCTTTGTTGTGATTCTTATATGCTTTATTAAAACTTATTTTTGGTTTTAGCATCATTTTTATACGTGTTTTAAAATGTTTTTATACTTTATCTGAAAAAACGTCTTTTTCAATTTTAAACATATTCATTCCGCAAGTGAAAATCGAATACATAACCATCGCTCATAAAGTCCCTATCACACTGAATCACAAAGGCCTGATATAAAATAAGGTAAACAATATACCCAAGTAGAGGTAACAACACCATATAATATAATAAAATATGCAGTAACATAAATAAAACACAATTTGGTTATATTTCACGAATATAGAGGACAGTGTCAATTACAATCTCAGAACATCATTATTTCGTCCACGTACGCTCGTAAGAGCGTCCCCAAATTTAGACCAAGTCATGTTTATTTTCAAGTAGCTGTACTTACTGTACTGCTTGGGAATTTTAATATTTATGGACCGTATTTTTGTATACTTTTAGCATAAACAAGTTAAAGATTTAGAAATTGTTAAGTGACATTATTTTCTCTTGTGTCAACACTGTTATAAAAACGTCTTTGTGTCTTCTTCCGTTAAAATAATCTGAAATTAAATATTTTATATTATTAAAGTTTTGATAAAAAAGGCTTTTGTGATCGACATTTATACTGATAATATCATATTCAGTATATAAAAGTGATTGTAAGACTTAAAAGTGTTTCGCTGTATAAGTTCGTCAGCTGTCATTGCGCAGGTAACGAACTACTTTTAAAATTTTAAATATAATCTTTCAATTAATAGGCTTATTGCATTCCCTTTGTTCTCTAATACCTTAATACATATGTAAAATAACAATATAAGCTCTAAGTATAGAAAAAAATACGGTACAATCCTACTTCCTACACGCCTAATCTACTTGCCTTACACGAGAAATAGATTAAATATTTATATTGTTATTAAAGACATACTTGCCTATCTTTCATTTCTCATTAACAATATCATATCTACCTTCTTCATTTGACTTAAAAGATTAGAAATAATAGGTAGAAATTAAACGCGTATCGTAAGTTCAAATAGTAGTACTATGTATATTTTTCATGTTATCTTTTAATAAATCATCCTCAATATTAATTGTATATAATTATTTCTATATATTACATTATTTCTACACACCTCTTAAAATAATTATCTCTTCTTTCCACAGGCGGAGTATGGTCTCTCCGGAACCTATCCATCTCTGTGCCCCGCGCGGTCCTCTCAGGCGAGGGTCAGTCCGCAGTGCTGCGATGTTCCTACGATCTCGAGGGAGCTGCCCTCTACTCCATACGGTGGTATCGAGCTGAAACTGAATTCTACAGATATGTGCCCAGAGAAATGCCTCCGACGATGGTTTTTCCTCTACCTGGTGCTTCTGTTGATGTAAGTATGAGATTAATGTTAATATTTATAAATTACTAGCGCATTGCTACGCCACTAAATAAAATAAATTTAAAGCAAAGACATTTGACACTCCAGTGTCAGTCATGTTCATGACACAAATATCCTATTCATTTTTAGGCATTTTATTGAATTTATTCACTTGAAAAGAAATATTATAGAAGTGTTAAATTGTGAAACCTTCGTGGCTCATGTACATCAAGTTTAGGAAAGATCGTCACATGCACGTACAATGCATAGTTTACGATTTTAGATTAAAAGAAGCAGTAGTGTTTATCTCATGTTGATATAGAATTGATGTATTGATTAAAATATTAGAATAAAAAAAAGAATTATTGGTTAATAAATTTATTTAATAATGATATTACAGCCACAAGACAAAGTGCGGTCTTCACTTATGCAGATGAACACGGAATATCTTAATTTCGAGCAAAAGTAGAAAATGGAAGGTCCTGACACTATGCTATAGTGTCAGGACCTTCCATTATATATATACACGGAAAAGCGTTAAGATTACTATATTTATATTTAAAAAATACAATTGAGATTATATTACCGTCACCCAACAGATGTTCCTTCTTAAATTTCATTCAAAAATATTAGATATTTCATTTATTCTAATATATGTTTGTGCTATTATCAGCTAGCGCAATCAGATCACCAGCAAGTTCGGATAGTGAATCTGAACAGGCGTCTCAGCGGGGACTACCAGTGTGAAGTGTCAGCAGATGCGCCTCTGTTCCACACTGACATACGATCCGCTCCTCTCACTGTAGTTGGTAAGTCAACACTTAAGTAAATATAGATAACATACAAAATATGCAGAATTTAAATCTATAATCAAATATATTTTTTTCTTTAAGTAGTGAAAACTTTATTAAACTTCTGATAGATAAAACTTCATATAAAATGATGCTTTTAAAATAGATTTATATTTCTAAAAATCAAAGAATTATATAATAAATATTGAAATACTAAGATTTTTAAGCATTTTAATGGAATTAATTATAATTATTATTAAATTATTCTCACTCAAAGACATTATTAATATATGTATTTGGGGCGCAGTTTTACAGCGTCTGACTGTATATGAATACTTGGTTGTGGGTTCGATTGCCACTTGGAGAAATTATTATGTCAAAATGATTTTAATCTTCAAGCCCTGTTCACATGACAAGACGTGACGTTGAGTTCTGCCACTCATAACGCCAATATCTTGAACAGAGAAATTGAGATAGAGAATAATAGTAAAATAGAATAATAGTAAAATAGTAATAGAGAACGGACTTTCTTTACACTAGATTCCCTCTTCCGCCCTGCGATGAACAAAATCATAGCGTGAACAAAGTTAAAGTGATGCAATTCCCATTTATAATATGATTTGTAGGAATTGCGATAATTAAGACCTAAAAGAAGCCAGTATTCTACTACCTTATTATGAAAATTCTGTACATTTCAGAGTATATTTGAAAAGACATTTATATGAAAGCTCTAGGCTAAAGCTTGTTTTTATGGTGTGTGTTAAAAAAGAAGCTTTTTTAACTATTCCTTATAGAAGCCAGGATACGGTACTTGAAAAATATCATTATGGATATTTTTTTAAGAAATAATTGTTCTATGCAAAACTTTGAGAAATATTCAAAACAGAGGGAATATAGAAGAACGGAGTGTCTCAACACTAAATTCTGAGTATAGTTTACTTGAATTTTATGCATTTTAAATAAAACTGTTTTAACCGGATCAGATCAGAAGTAGTCGGGTTGGTCTCAAGCATTCAAAACGTCGACTTTTCTAAAATGTATTTTCAAATACCAAAATATACGCGATTGACCGGTTCAAATAGTTTCGTTTAAAATAACAGACGTCTGTTTACTTATTGTTTACAGATCCACCGTTCCGGGCACCGCGGCTGATTGTATCTCATAGAAGTTATTCCCGAGGAGACGTCATCCGCGCCAACTGTTCCATTGACGAAGCTTATCCTGCTCCGAATATAACGTGGATATTAGATGACCATAAAGTGAGTATATACTTTTCTGCCTATGTTTTGTTTAATGTTTTTTTTTATGAAAAAGGAATTAATTTAGTAATAAATAGAAACGTATAGTGTCGGTTACCTGTGTCATAAAAATAACATTCATTCGAGTGTAATTCTGACTGATGCTCAATAGTTTTTAGTAAGTACATGCTATTTGTGTCACCATAATATATAATATTAATTATTATGTATTATACATATATTTGATTTAAAATCAAAATTACATACAAGCACCCAAAAACTATGAAATCATATATAAAAACTAATCACTTACAAGTGGCCAGTCGTGGCCCAGTGGCACAAGCGTGTGGCTGTAAACGACTGGTTGTGAGTTCGATTCCCACTCGAGGAGTGGAAATATTTAATATTTCTATTTTTTTCGCTCTGGTGTCGAGGTAAAGCGCGGCGTTAAGTTCCGCCACTTAACACTCAAGCCTCCGAATTTGGCGGAAAGTGGGGAACGGAGTGTCTTAACACTAGGTTTCCTCTGCCTACCCTGCTGTGTGCGGGATACAGCGTGAAGCTAAAAACAATAAATACTTACAAACATAGGCTCAACATGATATCCACATCACTCATGAATCCTTAAAAAGAGCAACAAAACGACGAAGTCTCCCTATCTCCATAACATCACACCTCCCTCCCTCGAGTGCTACGGACATATAAACAGATTTCCACTCCACGATCCTACAAATTGTCTGAACGACGCAGTTCTCTAAGGACTCGGTCCAAAGAAGCTGCGAGGAATTTAATTCTTATTTATTTAATTAATTATTTTAGCTTCACGCTGTATCCCGCACATAGCAGGGTAGGCAGAGGGAACCTAGTGTTAAGACACTCCGTTCCCCACGCATCACCGAATTCGGAGGCTTGCGTGTTAAGTGGCGGAACTTAACGCCGCGCTTTACCTCGACACCAGAGCGAAGAAAATGGAAATATAATTTCCACTCCTCGAGTGGGAATAGAACCATCAACCAGTCGCTTACAGTCACACGCTTGTGCCACTGGGCCACGACTGGCCACAATTTTTAATTCAAAAGTGTAAAATCTCAGACTAGTGTAAATCGCAATAAGAGGGTAGTTAAAATATATGTAACGGTCGGAGTTGGAAGCGAGACGTCTTTAACCTTAGCTGCCATTTATGCTCGAGCTAACTTATTTTTAAGGTGCTATGATAATTGAAGTTTATTACACACTTTTACCAGATTTCGTGTGAAACGAGGAAATCAAACGTTATTGGTTTTCTACGAAAACTGTATATTTGTAAGCTGTTAGCTTTTATTACTTCTTTTATTTTATTTAAAAGTCACTATTTATATTATAGAATAGATATTAGGAGGTACAATTTTTATTCAAAAGAAAAAGGGAAATATATACTTTTTCTGAACAGATTGACGTAATGTGTAAGACATTTTAAAGAAAACGTATAAATATTTGAACGCAGCGGGATTTGAACCCGCGCCTTCTGAACCTTCCAGACGCTTTCACCACTGAGCAGAAATGTCTTTTTCAATTTTCCTAAGTGTGGTAAATAACGCTTTAAAAAAGTTTAAAAGTGATGTAATGTGTGTTAAAAAAACAACACTTTAGTAGCACTGTCAATGATATACCTATAGTTTAGTGTACATATAAGTAGCATATAATATCTAATATTGTAAATACGAAAGCGTGTTGATCTGTTTGTCCTTATTTCATGTCTTAAGGATTTTACTGATCTTTATCGTAATGAAAGGAATTCTTTTGTTACGATTTTTGAAGGGATATAGTTTCAGGGCTGGAAAGTGACGTAAGGTACTTTATACTGTGGACACCATGAATTTTCATGGTTAGTTCCGTAGCGATGTATATTTCATTTTCGTAATTATTAGTGAGCCAGCCAGCAAGTAATTATTAAATTATCTTCTTTGATAAACTATAATTGTAATAGAGGTAAAAGCGCGGCGTTAAGTTCCGCCACTTAACTTGCAATGCCTCCGAATTCGGCGGAAAGTGGGGAACAGAGTGTCTTAACACTAGGTTCCCTCTGCCTACCCTGCTGTGTGCGAGATACAGCGTGAAGGTAAAGAAAAATCTAATACTTAGGAATTTGTACAATGACGTATATTTTTTAATTCTCATTGACCATGCAAGTGAAGCTGCAGGTAACAGCTAGTACATATATTATGAGTGCATACTAAATGCCAAATTATTTGACTAACCACATAGCTCTTTACGCTGTAACCACATTATTAGTTACACTTTTGACTCATTATTTGGCTACAGAATGTCTGCCAAATTGAAAATTATGTTAAAGTGCCATTTACTTTCCCCATAAATTATTATTTATAAGGTAATCCAGTTATTTTCTCGGGGGAGCCTTACCCTAGAGAACGCGTCCCCGGGGTGGCGGATAGGGGAGTGCCCGTCACCAGATGAAAGTCAGCTGGTGAAGGGTAGAGGGGAAATAAAATACCCTCCGTGGACCAATAGGCCGGAGAGAAAACTCCGTTAAAAAACCCAACTCTAGAGCTACTTCGACGTACTTGAAGCAAAGGTCTGGAGTTGTGATAAGTGCTTAGGTCGGAGCACTTATTAGAGATGGCGGCGGAAGAACCCTCGAGGGGTCAACGGCGGCACTCAGATCTTTTAGGAGATTACGACCTTGATGTCAGGTGGCAACCGATCGTAAAACAAAAGCCAAAATCAATATACTTATCATGAACGGGCAAAACAAGATAAGGAATATGAGGAATACTAGGGCGTGCCCCTTAAGCGACGTTGATGATGGAACTGCGAGATATACTAGGGCGTCCCCCCAAAGCGACGGAACAGCTATACATCAAGGTATCGTGACAGTGTCCGAACTACGCATTGCTAGTTGGAATATTGGCACGATGACAGGACGCAGTGCTGAACTAAGCGCCATCTTAGAACGACGTCACATCAATATCTGCTGTGTGCAAGAAACAAAATGGAAAGGTGCTAAATCACGACAGATTGGAAAGGGATTTAAATTAATTTATAATGGTATAGAGAATGGGAAACATGGGGTTGGAATAGTTCTGGATAAAAATTTGAGTCAAAAAGTAGTAGAGATAAATAGAACGAATGACCGTATCATGTATGTAAAACTAGCCCTTGAAGGTCAAGCCTGTCTCAATATTGTATGTGTCTACGCTCCTCAAGCCGGATGTTCCGAGGCAGATAAATTAAATTTTTGGGATCATTTTGCTACCCTCATAAACACGTTACCAGTAAATGAACAAAGACTTATTTGCGGAGATCTTAACGGCCATGTGGGCAAGGAAATTGGGGCGTTTAAAAATCATCATGGGGGGTTTGGGTATGGAACACAAAATAGAGAGGGTCATACAATATTAGAATTTGCAGCGTCACTAAATTTATCTATAGTAAACACATTTTTTGAAAAGAAAGACGAACACCTTATCACATATAAAAGCGGAACATCCAAAACACAAGTAGATTATATAGTAACGGATAGAGAGAACCTTAAACAATTTAAAGACTGTAAAGTAATCCCAGGAGAACCATTAACATCACAGCATAGACTATTGTTGGCGACTCTAAAGCTTAAACGACAAATTAAGTATAAAGTACCAAGGATAGAGAAAATAAAATGGCGGGAACTTCATTCACAAAAAGGTAACAATTTTAAGAACAACATGGTAGCACATTTAAATAGCAGTTCTTCGACCAATATCTCTCCTTCAACACTATGGTCGAATTTTCAAGATTTCTGTATAAACGAAGCAAAGACAACTTTGGGCATATCTAAAGGTCCCCTATATAACGGAAAAGACCCTGCTTGGTGGAATGATACAACTAAAACCATTGTATCCGAAAAGAAACTCCTATTTAAAAAATGGCAAGAAAGTAATTCAAAAGAAGATCAACAAGAATACAAAGAAGCCAAAAAGAGAGCAAGAAGAACGGTTGCAATGGAAAAGGAAAACGCAGAGTTGACCTTATATCAGCAGCTAGAACTAGCTTCGGACATTGAAATTTATAAAATAGCCAAGCAAAGGCATAAGAATACGAGGGACTTTTCAAATACCAAATATATTAAAGACTGCAAAGGCACGCTACTCACCTCCGATAGTGACATATGCAAAAGGTGGCATGAATATTATTATATGCTCCTTAACGAAGAGTTTCCCAGACGAGCTGAAGTAGAATAGCCAATGACACATGGACCTATAGACCAGATCAGTATTGGTGAAGTTAAACGGGCTATTCAGAAGATGAAAAACAGCAAAGCCTGCGGGCCCGATAATATACCTGCTGAACTGTGGAAGTCTCTGAGAGCAGATGGGGAAGCCTGGCTAGCTAATTTATTTAATAACATCTTAATAACTGAAAAAATGCCAGACGCCTGGAGAATAAGTACACTAGTCCCTTTTTACAAAAATAAAGGCGATGTGAGAGAGTGTGATAACTTTAGAGGTATAAAATTAACTTCACAAACCCTGAAAATATGGGTACGAGTACTCAGCGAACGGTTAAGCTCTATAATATCTCTGGCAGAAAACCAGTTTGGTTTCACAGAAGGCAAAGGAACCATGGATGCAATTCATGCTGTGAGATTAATGATGGGAAAGGCTAAAGAAAACTGCCAAAACCTGTGGATGGTGTTTATAGATCTTGAAAAAGCCTTTGATCGTGTACCGAGAACAGTGATTTGGCAGGCGCTCAGAGCGCACAGTGTACCTGAATGCTACATACGCTTAATTAAAGATATGTACAGTAACATCCAAACTTGTGTCAGAAGTCCAGCCGGCATGTCTGATAAATTTGACATAAATGTTGGCGTTCATCAAGGTAGTGCACTAAGCCCCTTGCTGTTTAACACAGTCATGAATTATCTAACTGCAAACATTCAAAGGCCGACTCCATGGAACCTTTTGTACGCTGATGACATAGTTCTTATATCAGACAATATCCAAGAATTACAGGGAGATCTGGAAAGATGGAGAGAGTCGCTGGAACATAGTGGTTTACGCATTAGCAGAACAAAAACCGAGTATATGTTTTGCAACTTTAACAAAAATGACACACTTGATACAGGTATGACACTAAATGGAAACAGCATACCTAGAGCTAAATCTTTTAGGTATCTGGGATCATTGCTCTGTGAGGATGGCTCTATAGAAGCAGACGTGATTCACAGAACAACATCAGCGTGGATGAAGTGGCGTACGCTCACAGGAGTACTATGTGACGCAAAAATGCCAATAAGAACTAAAGGCAAAGTATATAAAACTGCAGTAAGACCAGCACTATTGTATGGAAGTGAAGTGTGGGCCACTAAAAAGATACACGAGCAAAAGCTACATACCACGGAAATGCGTATGCTAAGATGGGCAGGAGGCGTAACCCTCAAAGACAGAGTACGCAATGACCACATACGAGGAAGCTTTAAGGTTGCACCCACAATTGACAAAATTTCAGAGTCTAGACTTAGATGGTACGGTCACGTTATGAGAAGGCCCGATGATTTTGTAGTGAAAAAGTGCCTTTCCATGGCTACAAAAAAGAGGGGTAGAGGTAGACCTCAAACTACCTGGTTGACAAGTGTCGAAAAGGACATGAAAAAACTTGGTCTTCACGTAGAGGATACGAGTCAACGAACCACATGGCGCCGCATGATAAGGAAAGCCGACCCCGAGTAACGGGATAAGGCGAGGACAAAGAAGAAGAAGAGTAATCTAGTTATAAAATTAAAAAATATATCAATTATTAAACTTGTATACAAATATAAAATGTATATGTTATTTGAAATTGTAATTTCATAAGCTTTAAAGCCATGTGATTCTCATCTGATTCTTTTCTAAATCCTACGATAAAATAACAAAAAACTGATAAACATACATATATATTATTTATGCTGTTAAATAGCTATATTTTATTATATTTTTAATAGACCTTATAATAAATATGGGTACAGAAATAAGAAATTTGAAAAAAATAAAGTTTATTTTCATGATAATAGAAATAACTTAAAGAAATAAAAATAAGTTAAAAAACGTTAAATAACGTTTGTATTTTACACGTTTGACCGTCAATAGTTGTTATTTGAGAAAATAACATCACATTTCTATTCCTTAATAAGCGTCGAATCCATAACCTCCGATTTTTATCACCATCTCCACTAACCACTAAGCCAAAAGCCAGTAAATTCCACAGAATTATGTAAATTAAAACAACATTAGTACAAAATGTACAAGGAATGAGGGAATGCATTTACATTTCTGTAACAAATGTAAGAATTGTAGCTCCTACTGTGTTAATAGTGAAGATCTGCGATCCGCTCAGAGCCCGACGTCTCGCGGGAAATCTCCAATTGTCTCACGAAGACTTCCAACTTCTTGAACTTAAGGAAATGGAATGCACAAGTGCATACATAATATATTACACTTTTATACTGTTTTAGTATTCGTTGGTATTCTAAATATTTGTTTGGTACATCTGTTGAATGTCTTTTTGGGATTGAAATTATATTGACGGTATTTAAGTATTTTTATAAAGTTATCCTTACATTTAGGATTCTTTTTTTTTAGCTTCACGCACCACACACAGTAGGGTAGGCAGAGGGAACCTAGTGTTAAGACACTCCGTTCCCCACGCACCGCCGAATTCGGAGGCATTTCGTGTTAAGTGGCGGAACTTAACGCCGCGCTTTACCTCGACACCAGAGCGAAGAAAATGGAAATATTAAATATTTCCACTTCTCGAACCTACAACCAGTCGTTTACAGTCACACGGTTGTGCCACTGGGCCACGACTGGCCACAACATAAATAGATTAATTCTATAAAAACAATTTTACACAATAATTATAAATCATCATCTGAGCTGAAAACTCAGCATCAAAATAACTTGTACTCAACTCGAGATGAAATGCTATCAAATAAAAGACGTACGTGACATGAATACAACTCCCTCCATAACTGCGGGCGGATCCTGATTCTTACACAAATTTCTATTTCGCTGTAAGTAATACTGGATTGCTGAGTAAATAGCTCTTAGTCTATTGTATTATCTTGGTATATTTTTATTTGAACATAACTTTCTGATAGAGCGATTGTTTGTTTAAATGACCTAAAGGAAAACGAAACGGCTGTTTGTTTTGTGCTTGTGTGTGGAAAATTCGAAATGTATTTTGGTTACAGCACTTAAAGGAGGTTTTTGTTTTAGTGGGTAGTATCGGACTCACCGGTGAGTCCCACAGTATCATCCGTTCGTAAGGTAGCCTTGCGTACGGATGGTCTGCGTAAACAGCATTTCCCAGCGACAAAAAAAAGGTTTTTGTTTTCGATAAATTTTGAATCTTGGGTGCCTATTAAGATATATGTCTTTTAATATTTTGGTTTTGCTATACGAGTATATCTATTAGGATATATTCCTTACATAATCTTCTTTTAACCGCATGGCTTAGGGGTCAATGCGCTTGAACGGTTTCCAAGAGGCACAGGTTTGAATTACACTGCGTTCTAATTTTTATACGTTTTCTAAAAATATATTTTTCAAAATCATCTATATTTTAAGTATAGTTACAGAGCAGACCATACAAATTACACACATATCTGTTTTATAATACAGACATCCTTGTATACAGTAAGTAATAATAGAATCATTTATAAACAATATTTTTCCTCTAAAAAATAAAATTCAGTACGAATACCAATATAAAAATTGAAAAAACCGAAACAAAAACATACACAATCAAAATTAGCGAAGCTCCCGAACAAAATAAAAACTATTCAACACTTGAAATAACAAAAGCCGACAACTTTCTCTCTAAACGTCTTCTTGGTAGTTAAAAATTCTAAAGTAGTACTGCCTTTTAAATTATACAAAAATACGGAGCACTTAAAATTCATGAACAATCAGAAGTTGGACGGCATCGGTGATTCTGAGACATTACCATACCGAGAGGAAGAGACCTGCTGGCAATTGTGATGGAGTTGGTGTTCAAAACAAACTCGCTAATTACGTATTTAAATACTTTTTTGCCATTTAAAATGGGAAATTACAAGCTTTTTTGGATGAATTTATATGACGTGAAGATTCTAATCTTGTGATAGGAGTAGGTATATGTATTTATTTTATTTCTTTCCCGCGTAGCAGTGTTGTCATAAAGGACTTAGTGTCAAGATACTTCGTTCTCCACTTTTCGTCTGAAATGGACGCTACGCTTTGTTTTAGGCACCAGAGCAAACAAATGAAAGTTAAATATAACCATTCTCTGAGTGGGAATCGAACCTAAAACCATTGTTTTATTATGTGTATTTAAATTATTATTAAATTATTATAACAACAAAAATATATATGTTAGCCTTAATCCCATTCGTTGAAGTATTTATTTATACATGTATTATAAATGTTTTTTTAAGCTATGACTCATAAGTGGATGGAAACTAGGTGGCATTTATTAAAAAGTTTTCTCTGCTTAATCTGTATAAATTGCCGCAGATAAGCTATGAGCAGATTATGGGTAATTTTACAATTTTGTGAAATAAAAAGCAGAAATACTTGCGTGGTTTCTCGTTTTCTCCGCATTGCAGTCAGAGAGAGACTAGTGTCAAGACACTTTGCTCTTGGTTCCTAAGACATTGCGTGGCGTAGAGTTCCGCCACTCCACAAATAGTGTCACAATTTCAGACCTAAATTTAAGAACGAATCAATAATTATCTTTTATCTTTTATCATATTAATTAATGTGTGGCCAGTCGTGGCCCAGTGGCACAAGCGTGTGACTGTAAACGACTGGTTGTGGGTTCGATTCCCACTCGAGGAGTGGAAATTATATTTCCATTTTCTTCGCTCTGGTGTCGAGGTAAAGCGCGGCGTTAAGTTCCGCCACTTAACACGCAAGCCTCCGAATTCGGCGGAAAGTGAGGAACAGAGTGTCTTAACACTAGGTTCCCTCTGCCTACCCTGCTGTGTGCGGGATACAGCGTGAAGCTAAAAAAAAATCTTTTATCACATTAATTGAACATAAAAGTATACCGTTAATATAAAAAATCAATAAAAACAAAAAGAAAAAAAAAATATACTTCAGTATAAACTATTAATAAGCCCGGCGAGATCTCGCAAAGTCCACAAAACATCGTTTCACTTATACCAACCATACTTGTGTTTGCATTTCGCTTTGTCCTGAAACGAGTCCACTCGTTAGCAAAGGAAAGACTCCTTTTTTTCTCCAATTGATTTCGTATAAACAGACTGATTTGTCCTCGTTTATTACTATTGCGTCAACTTTCCTGATGAACCTTTGAGGATTCTGAATGCCTTTAAAGCTTTGCTCTTGAATATTATTAAAATGTATGAAGGTATACGAGATGATGCAGATTTTTTTTAGAAAACTTTTTTAAAAGCTTACCGTATTGGAAGGTATTTGTTGCTTTACCATGCAAATTTGAATGGATTATAATTTGATAATTGACTTTCACAATAGTTTTGTCGAAGGGCAGTATTATTGCAGTAGTGTTTATGACTGTTTTATATTTTAGTTCTAATTACGAAGAAATTGATTGTTAAACCAACTCGTAAATTTGAAGATTAACAACTATTTTATAAGAGATACAAACTATTAACTTGTTAAAATCCATCTCCATCGCATACATTACATTATTACCATTAAAGAACACGAGAAACTCTGTATATAAAAATACAAACGAAGCAGGATTTGAATCCGCACTTCTTGGAAGCCGTCCAAGTGCTTTATCCATGAAAACTTCATTAATTTCGACTTTAAAATGGAGATGGTATTATTGTACAGCATTCAATTGACACACAATTCTGATTTATACAACAAAGTATATCATTTATAACTTTAATTGACCTATATATTAACTGAGTCGATGTTACTGGAGCAATTATAATGGAACTGTAAGATGTGACTTATATCATATCGTAATATGGAAGTGAAGATATACTAAAGGCTTCTTTGTTATATATAAGAAAGTGGGAATGTCATTTTGTAGGTCAGAGGTAACAAGTTTAGTTTAGGTATACTATTTTGCATGTATATTAAAGTAAGAAATGTTTTGATTTGTCTGAAAAAGGTGCTAAAATAGAGAAGGAATCATGCATCACTAGATTTTTAAAGTAAAAAAAATGATAATTGGAGATAATTTTATAAATGAATCCTGAAAAGTAAAGTAAAGGTATTTTAGGATAGTGTTAGTTTTTTTGGGTTGTTATTGTTCTATGTTGTATATTTATCATAATCTCTGTTAATCCTTTAGTGTGTATTAAGTATATATTAAGTCTCAGTCTGCGTATTATGTATAGGTACAAATGTGGTGTAGAATATTAAACGCGTTTGATCTTTTTAAACAATTTTATGAAAATCGCATACGTTGTAATTCGAATGGACGCCAGTGACATTGGCCGGAAATGATAAACAGATCGACTTATTGTTCTTTATTCTTGCTCCGTTTACTGCATAAAATCAATAATTTATTTACGATTTTTTTTTTGAAAACAGTCGTTGCGCAAAGGCACAAGGAGGAACTGTAAACATGATGAGTTGTGGGTTCGATTCCCTCTCGAGAAATGGAAGTGTTTAATAATTCCATTTTCTCTGGTGTCGTAGCAAAGCGCGGTATTAAGTTCTGTCACTTAAAACGCAATGCATCCAAAATTTGCCGGAAAATGTGGAACAAAGTCTTGACTCTAGGTTCGCTCTGCCTACCCCGCTGTGTGCGAGATACAGCGTGAAGCAAAAATAAAGAAATAAAATATTTGTATTTTTTCCACACAGATTGCAGAAACCATCTCGTGGAGGACATCGGAATTGGATTTCAAAGAACGAGGAGCTTTCAGTCAGTTAGAGCTTACGATATTAGAAGCGGAGAATTACAAAGTAGGTCTGACGTACACCAGTGCGAGCTTAAACAGAGTGTATCAGGACCACTACATATACGACCGTGAAATAGAGAACGACAGAGAAGTTGTAAGGTTAGTTAGTGATTTATTATTTTAACACGTTGACTGCCACCGCGGTCAATGCTGACCGACAGCATGCTATCCCTACAGGGCAAGCAAAAATCACATTTCTATACAAATGTTACTTATTTGTGACGTCATTGAATGTCGGTCTGTACTTTAAATTGTTGTAGTATATTACATTTTTCGAAAATCAACGTATTTTAGAGTAAGTAGTGGGCCACGCGGGTCAATACGTATGGTTTTTAATTAGATAGCAGTGCCCTACGCCCTGTATTAATGAATCGAAAGCATCCGATGCCGCGGTCAGCACTGACCGACTCGACCCGAAAGGAAAGTCTCATTGTCGACCAGCATTGACCGACGTTGCGCGAATGGGAACCATATTTTTGCTTGGCGTTGAAGTTGTTAAATCGGTTTTCTTTAAAATTATGTAAAATCGTTTTTTTTTCTCTGTCTCTTGCATAGTGGATTAGTTAGATAGGATCTCTGTCGTTTACTTTTCGCACAAACTCGACACATTGCGTGTTGAGTGGCGGAACTGCTGTGCTTTGTCTTTGGTACTAGAATGAAATAATGAAAATTTAAATATAATCATTACCCCGAGTGGAAATCGAACCCACAACCCTCAGATTACCTTCAGACTTCTTATTACTTCTTAGTAATAATCTTTATTAGATTGGATTATATTAATTTTACTAATTTGTATAAAATAATTTCAATTTCTTACTTTTACAATACAATTATCCTTGTTTGTTTATAATTTGGAAATGTTAACCTCTTTATTTAATATTTTTTGCCTTCCTTTTGTTCCATGTCTTAAAGTCGCCAATTAAAGCTACAGAACACATTTTGCTCGTCGACCTTCGAGTAAACGTGTTTTTCTATATTCCACGTTATATTTTTTTTCTAAATATTTTCTTTTCAATTTGAATATAAAATTTTGAACAAACATTTTATGACACGTTGGTAGAAAATATTTAGTTCTTATTTTTCTTTAGCTTCACGCTGTATACCGCACAGAACAGGGTAGGCAGAGGGAACCTAGTGTTAAAACACTCTGTTTCCCACTTTCCGCCGAATTCGGAGGCATTGCGTGTTAAGTGGCGGAACTTAACGTCGCTTTGCCTCGTCAGCCAGAGCGAAGAAAATAGAAATATAAAAACCACTCCTCGAGTGGGAATCGAACAAACAACCAGCCGTTTACAGTCACACTCTTGTGCCTCTGCGCCACGACTGCACTGGAAATATTTAGTACCGGAAAAAGAATTGAATTGAGTCCAATCGTGGCGGAGAGGCACAAGGTGTGACTGTAAAGCGACTGGTAGTGGGTTCGATATCTACATGCAACATGAGGCTAAAAAAACAGAAATAACAATATAGACAGAACGCGACGACTACTAAATATCAGCCAATCGATTGCAAACTTAAAATATACTAGTAAAAGAATCACATACAAATTACGCAATATACTCTAAGCAACAACACTCTCTCGATATTGAATTGATTCTTATTTATCTTTCCTTTTTAGATATTTATAAGGGTAGAGTAGGAGGTAGCAGCCATTCATCATAGCAGGGCGTCTATCGATAACTGTTTACAAGATAATGTCGACTTTTTGATAAAATACCACCAATATATCTTGGACAAGCTATTTTTTTTCATAATTTGACTAACTCGAGAGAAAAAATTGATAGCTGGTGTAAATTTTGATACTGTGTATGCTCTGTGGCATACTGAGTCATATTTTTATATTGTATATAGATTTGGCTGTTTTCTTTTTTTTTGTTGTGTCATTTTAATATTAAACAATAAGATTGCTGTTTATTTTTTTTTTGTAAAATGCTGATTTACATTGATACATTAAAAACATTTTCTCAAATGTAGAATATAAATTGGAAATTATTTTATTTCAAATAAGAAGTTACGCTTTTATCTTTATAACGTCGTGTAATTTAACACCTATTCTAGGACCGTCTTTTTCAAATCAAAAAATTACAGTTACACAAGTATTTATTAGTGCAATATAATTATATAAATAAAATATATTAAATAAAAAATATAAACGCCATTGATTCTGGGTTCAATCCCCATCCGAAGAAATGAAATATAATTTCTTCATTTATTTTTCATTTTCATTCATTCGCTCTGGCACAAGACAAACCGCAATGTTAAATTTACCACCACTTAACATGCCACCACTTAATATCCAAATTTTAGGCATAAAATGAACAGAGTGTCTTAACACTAGGTTCTCTCTGTCTACCTTAAAACTTAAAATTAAAAAACAATTAAATTGAGCAATTCCTTCCAGATATACAATCGTCCCGCCTCACACTGGACAGTTTGCTCTCGGCTGTGTAGCAACCATCTACGATATATACGCGCGGAAGAGCGAGCCTGTCTACATTAGAGAAGATGCTCCGCACCCAGCCTCAGTTACGGGAGAAGATTCTTCGGGTATGCTAATTATATTATATTAAAATATTGTTTACTAATAGAGTAAAAGTCGTAATTTTATGAAACGGAAGATGGTATTGTATAATTGAAAATTATAATTGCATATACTTTTAATTAGAGCGTAAGGTTAAGTTTCGCCACCATCTTTAGTGGTGTTCATGAGGATATAGTGATTTTTTACAGTCTATATAGTATTATGAAGACACATAAAAACAATATAACCATAAATAAACTGATATACTTATATCTACAAAAAGTTAAAACTATATCAACTAACTTAGACTTAGAAAAAAAATATCAGAAGCCATATAAAAATTTGGTCGGAGCGAGATTCAAACAGGTGCCTCTTGTTAAGTACACTAACCACTAAGCCATGCGTTTTATTTGGCTGCGTTAACACGTTTACACGGTTACTTAAACTTATTTTTGTTGTAATATAGAAAAAAAATTACAAATTTCTATTATCCAAAGGTATATTATTATCGTATCTATGAACAAGAGAGATTGTTATTTATTGTCTTTTTTAACATTCTATTATGATCGTCACATTCATTATCTAATTACTTTTCTTAAAAAAGTATGTGACATCTTAAGTAATCAAGTATTTCTTCCTCACTCTTCCACAGGTACAACTCCTGGGCACAGTGTCATCTTAACAACCATCGTCCCCGTCAGCGCCCTCTTACTCCACCAGTTATGATCACACACGACCGTAACACCTTAAGGAAACTGAATGTTGTGATAGACATTAAGGACCTAATGGAAATCAGGCCATGTTTGTAATTCAAAATAAAAACGCTAGGATTAAGAAGGTTGTTGAATGATCATTGTACGTAATTCGAGGGAAGATTTGAAATGCAATATTTTTAGTAGGCAAAGACTCGTCTCGTAAGATTTTGCAAGGTTTTTAATATATAATATGTTTTAAATAATCTCTTCTGTATCGATTGGTTGATAAAGTTAGTGTGGTATAAAATTAAAGTTCTCATGTTTTCACGTCACATAATTAAATTAAACAAAAAATTATATGCTTCATTTTTTAACGCTAATTAATCTACCACCGGACAACATTAATTAAAGCTAACACCTCAGATCTGAGAAGAATCGACGCAAGAAACCTATGGGGTTATTATATTGTTGACTCAAGTTAGTGTATGATTATTTCTTATATTGTCTAAAAAACCTGTTATACATGTGTTGATGTTTAAAGATACCGTCTCATTTGTTTTAATAATAAATACAAAGACATATAGAATTCTACTTCCTTTTATAACAACAGTAATTCATTGAATTGTTTTCTATTTGAACTTCAAATCTTATCCCGAATTATTCGTACTTATGATGTAATAATATAAATAAATAAGAACAAAAGTTACAAAAAATTGGCTTGATTTTGAGGTCTTGCTAATATAATAATAGTTGATAACTTACAATCGGTAACTAAAGTTTATACGTGAAATGAATGATTTTATTTGAATTGTCATAAACAATGTCATTTTGGCAATATAACAGCGTTTGACTGTAACGTGATTAGTCCTGGGTTCGATTCCCACTTGGGGGAATGATACTTTCTAAATATTTACATTTCTCCACTCTGGTACATAAGACAAAGCGCGGCGTTAACTGCCACTCAACACGCAATGTCTTAATTTCGAAAGTGGAAGACAGAGTGTCTTGACATTATGTCTCTCTCTGACTAACCCGCTGCGGGAAATTGCGTGAAAGCGTGAAGCTGTCATACAAATATATGACAATAGTGTCAATTTGTTTATTGATGTGTTATGATGAGCTGTTGCCGCGTAACTTGTACTAGATGTAAGTTATTATGAACTTATTTGAATGTTAAAGATACTATATGTGAATATGTAAATAAATTTATTAGTTACTTATGTGATTTGTTTATTTTTTTTTACCTCTCTGTTAAGGAAAATAGTAATAAGAGCAATCTTTGCTCTTACTAAGCTAAGCTAACATATGAACTAACTGAACATAATATTGTTTGAAAGAATATCTATGTTTATAAAAAAGAGTTGGGGCCAGTCGTGGGGCAATGGCACAAGCTTGTGACTGTAAAGCGACTGGGTGTGAAAAGAGGTAATATTTCCATTTTCTTCGCTCTGGTGTCGAGGTAAAGCGCAGCGTTAAGTTTTGCCACTTAACACGCAATGCCTTCCAAATCGACGGAAAGTGGGGTACGGAATGTCTTAACACTAGGTTTCCTCTGCCAACCCTGTCATGTGTGAGATAAAGCGTGAGGCTAAAAAAAAAGCATTACTCAAATTAATACAGTCCCTTACATAAAAACATTGAATAAATTTACTAATTATTATATTTTAATAATCAGTCTTAACACTTGCACAAAATCTGTCTGTCAATTTATCTATGAACAACAGAAAAATAACGTAAAATAAGGAATAGGTTATAGTTAAATAAAGACCAACTCAAAAGCATTTTCAGTACAATATTTTTTAGGTTTATCTTTAATTGGTAATTTTTCAAATAACTGATTGTAGCCGGTAATACGTTTGTGTGAATCATAGTATGAAGTCTTCTGCTTCCTGAAGAATTTTGAAAATTGCTCTCCTAGCACTCTCCCATACACTTTAAAGAATTTGTATGATAAATTGCAGCTATCTACACTAATTAGTATGTAAGTAAGTCTATGTAAGTCTCAGTCACTCAGTAATGAAAGAAGTTTATGTATGTATTATTTCTAAAGGTTACTCAGAACTAGACTTATATAATGGCTACGTAGATAGTTCCTATAACTTCCTTATATGAGGCCGTACAGTCCAGTAACTGTAAAGCGACTGGTTGTGGGTTCGATTTCCACTTGAGGGGAGCATTTTCCTCGCTCTGGTGCTGTGGTAAAGCGCGGCGTTATGTTCCGCCACTTAACACGCTATGCCTCCGTATTCGGCGGTGCGTGTGGAACGAAATATCTTAATACTAGGTTCTCTCTGCCTACCCTGCTATGTGCGGGATACAGCGTGAAAAAAACTTCCATATAACACTAAATATTATAAAAAGATAGATTTTTTGTGAACATTTAAAATTAACAGTATGTGAACGAGTAACTTAATTAGTTTGAGCAATTGGACTATATCCAAGAGACGTAAAATTCAAATTCCTGTATATTATAAAATAAACGGAATTTCATATAGCTGAATATTACAATAGAAGCTGAAACAGTGGAGTCGAGTGTTAATGCGCATTTTATAGCGGGCGCTTAAGCGTACACTGGGGTCCCAAGCCCTACACGCTGCCTCGAGCTCTTCTGCAGTGGAATGGACATACGTACGGTGAATCTATGGAATGCCGAGGAGTTTCTTCTCACCGTTTAAAGTTAACATAAACTAACCAGAGACAATAATCAGGCAAAGATGATACCGGAGAAAGGTTAAATAAAAAGCGTGAGGACCGCCCGGTGTGAGGAGAACGTGTATGAAGCGATTGATGACAGTAGACGAGGCGAAAGCATACCGTTTGATGCTCCCTTTTCCCTGACTACCTTGCTACGAATAAAGCGTGAAGCTAAAAAATAAAGTAAATAATGTAGAAGGACAGTTGCTAATATTGTTTTTAAAATAAATTTATAGACAAAGTAAACAATCGTCCCTTAAGTGTAATATTTTCTGTCTTGCGTAATAGCGATATAAAGTTATGGTTCTAGATTTAAACTCTCTTGAATGTTTGTGAGATACAGAATAAATAAGATAAATTAGAGATTTCGGTCTTGGTAGAAGTCAACATCGTGTAATGCGTTCTTTCTTCCCACCTAATAAAATATAAAAGATTAACAATAATAATATTATATCATAATATAACTTTTTTTTTGTTCGTAGAATAATCTTTGGGTAGCGGAAATTTGTAAAAATCTTTCTACAGAGATGCTAACAACAAAAATAAGTTGTAATAAAGCGTATAAGAACGCCTGGTGAGAGCGCCTGAACGGTATTCAGGAGGCGCGGGTTCGAATCCCGCTGCATTCAAAATTTTTATACGTTTTTTAATGACATTTAATGTCTTTTTTTATAATATAACTTCTTCGCTAAGACAGTTCGTCATTGAGATCCGTCATTTAACGAGCGAAATTTTGAATTCGAACGGAAAGTGCGGAACGGAGTGTATTGGCTCTATCTCTGACTATCCTATTATGATATAACAAAAATAACATAAAATCATACAAAATTAAAAAGAAACTCAAATGTAAAACTGCCAAAGTCTTAATTAAATGTAAATTTAACATTTAACAATATGCTAACTGTAAAAGACTTCATTTCCTTACGAAATAACGAAGTGAACATCTAGAACAGAGGTACTCGTAGCTTGATACGAGAAAAATATACTGGAGTTAGTTCATAAAAATGTAAAGCAGAACCTAGGTTTTACGCTGAGCTGTCTTCGAACCTGAAGGCACGAACGAGTCTTTATGTAAAAGATATGGTATATTAAGTACGAAATAAGTTACCAAAGCTTACTTTAAAATTTGAAGAAATTTTGTATAATGTTGGTTTCTTTTGCTAATTTATTTGAATATGTAGTTTAGAGACATAGAGAGAGATAGAGAGAGTGAAAGATAGAGTTTAGTCATAATAATTAGGTTTTCTTTTTACCAGTATTTCAGGGCACAGCTTATTCATTTCTTTTGTGCAAATTTGTAATTTATTTAAAAAACCGTACACGTACGTACTAAACCTATTTTTAGTAACTGAAATAATAGCATGATATTTGACTTCGTACCTTCGTGATATAATTATACATTTTTCATGATGACTATGTCACACAGTGCAGTGGGTCGGCAAATATTTAATAATAGTAAAGTATAAGGAATATATTTAATAAAAGTAATAGTAAGTAAAGGCGGCCAAAATAGAATAATTATACAGAATTAAATTTATGTACTAAAATCTATTTGGTACATAAAAAAACTATTTTATACATGAAAATATGACCGGAGAGCGAAAAACAAAGACAAATATAAGACAACACGATAAGAATATTGTAAACAGTCACCATTATTGTTCCATCAAGATTCAATAATAAGTTTTTTGATACAAATAACAAACGGGTAAATAATAGGACAAATAAAATAACAAGATATATGAGAGCAAGACACATAGTGTATAAGACTATAGAATTACAAAACAACTTTCCCCCAGTTAAGCTTATCAGTAATGTCGACTAGTTCGTTCCCTGGCTTCGCTCCAATCCGATGCTTCACTCTAGGACCCTTCCATCTCTTGAGAAATAACGACCGGAGCTTCGCCCAATTTTAACCGAAATTAACTCTAATTTTCATTTACATAGGAACTAAATTTCCACTAAATGACACTTGCCCAAGAATGAATCTCCAAGACTTGCTAAACTCTGAACTGCGTCAAGCAATTTTGTTACGTATTCAATTGGTTTAAAAATTCTATTTCCTTAAAGAGTGGATCAAAATTGAATAAGAGAATTCGATCTGAGTGGAGTTATCGCGGATTGTATTACGACACTGGAAAGTTTTTTAGTTGAAGGTGTATTTTGCATTTCGACGACAAATCGTTCGGAACAAATTCATTTTGTATTTCTTTGATGTCGGTCTAGGTTTTTACTTTGGTGAAAGTGTGGAATATTGTCGTCAGCTTATTTGTATTGTAGATTCAAAGTTGTAAGTTATCTATCCTATAGTTTTTAACACTTACTATATTAACGAGAATCGTCGATCATATTTACTACTACAACTTAATAGCATGGTAAAATGTAAATTAGTTTTCAATCAATTTCACACGACAGTACATTGACGCCGAAAACCCATATTATATTTTAACGTTTTAAGTATATTATTTACTTCGGACATAAAAACAATTTTAGAAAACGTACAAAAATTTGAAGCAGGACTTATGGACTCGCTTTTGAATATTGCTTTTAATTGGCGTCTAAGAGGCGCGAGATTGAATCCCGAGACGTTTAAATCTTTATACGTTTTCTAAAACTATTTTACATACATGTAACTTTCGCTTACAAAAGTACCTAAAGTGTTTTATATACTTTTAATTCCTAATAAAAAGTTTATAATTTATGAATAATACATACATTCCTTGAGTGAGAATCGAACCCTCAATTGTATACTATTTTTAAATATAATCATCCATACTTATATTATAATTGGGAATGTCTGTGTGTTTGTCTGTCACGCTTTCACGGCTAATCTACTAGTCCGATTTGGATGAAATTTAGAATGAAAGTGTTAAAAATGACTGGGTCTAACATAGGCTACTTAGTTTTTCAAAAATCAACCTCTAAAGGATGGAAATAGGGGATGAAAGTTTATATGAAAAATCTACACCGCATGACCGATTGTAATGAATTTTGGCATATATATAGATGATAATCCAAGGTTAAACATAGGCTACTTTGTTTTTCAAAAATCCGCCACCAAGGGTTGCAATATACCGAAACAACCACGTAGACCACGTGGCGAAGCCGCGAACGGGCCACTAGTAAATAATAAAAATAAAATAGCTTCACACTATATCCCGCACACAGCAGGGTAGGCAGAGGGAACCTAGTGTTAAGACACTCCGTTCCCCACTTTCCACCGAATTCGAAGGCATTGCGTGTTAAGTGGCGGAACTTAACGTCGCGCTTAACCTCTGATACCAGAGCGAAGGAAATGGAAATATTAAATATTTCCACTCCTCGAGTGGGAATCGAACCCACAACCAGTCGTTTACAGTCACACGTTCGTGCCACTGCGCCACGACTGGCCCCAATTGTATTATTTTTAAATATAATCAATAAATAATAAAAGTTCTTATAAACATATGGCAACAGTTTCGACTTCATATTGAGGTCCATCATAAAAGAGACCATGAACAGTTTTATCCCATGAAATATATGTAATCCGACATTTCCAATAAAATATAATGAAAAAAAAAAATAAGAAATAGAATGGACATAATAGATTTTTTTATAAAGAATCTCTTTGGGACCGATCAAATGATATGTGAATAGAGAGCCCGATGGCAATTTTATTAGGTATCCCAATGAATATATTACTACGGATTTCGTTACAGTTTTTAAGAGATATATACTCGTAAGGTATACTATAGATACTAACTTTGCTTTACCATTTTTTATGTGTGTTATGAAAGAAATTAGCGATCCGTGCAAATTTGAGGGTTTTTTGTGTAATGAAAAGGTTTGTATGTAAAGTAAATTGGGGTTTTCATGGTGCAGTGACAGTGTCTGACTAACTGTGTTGGGAGTTTGATTACCACTTGGGGTAGTGATTATACATATTTTTTTATTTCTTCATTTTGGTTTCAGACAAAGCGTGCCGTTAAGCACCGCCACTAAACACCGTATGTCTCTATTTGAAAATGTGAAGTATCCTAGAGTGGAAATCGAACCTACAGCCAGCTTTACAGTCACACTTTGTGCCTTTACGCCACGACCGGAAGCCAGTCGGCCGACTTTATTAAATGGCTATTTTTTACCCGCGACGGAACGGCGACTGTATATGTGTTTGGGGTGAGAGGTTGTTTGTTTGTTTGTTTGTTTGTTTGTTTGTTTGTTTGTTTGTTTGTTTGTTTGTGTGTTTGTGCAAATTACTATGTCAATTATTTCCAAAACTATAAGTCTGATTTTGATACGGTTTTCTATGATAGGTTAAGGTTCAATTGGCGTATGTTCTTAGATATGTCTTATTGCCTTAACTCACCAGGGGGCGCTGCAGTAAGCATTTTACGTGAAAACGAATGTTTTCAATTATCTCAAAAAATAATAGTCTGATTTCGATACGATTTTCAGTGATAGATTCAGGTTTAATTGGTGAATGTTCTTAGATATGTTTTATCGTGTCAAACCACCAGGGGGCGCTGCGGTAAGCGTTTGTTTGTACTTTTTTTGTATTTATTTGTCTAAAACCGAAACTACTGATCCGATTGAAAAGAATTTTCAGAAAAAGATTCAGCTTTGCTTGGTGCATATTTTAAGATTTTTCTTTTTTCGTTACGGGGAAAACTCACCAGGGGGCGCTGCACTAAACATTTGTTTATGCAGAGCAAAAACTACTAGTTCAATTTAGATGAAACTTTCAAAGATAGGTTCAGGCTTAATTGGTGCATCTTTTCATATATGCGTTATGGTGACCACTCATCAGGGGGCGCTGTAGTAAGCATTGGTTTGAGTTTTTTTTGTGTAAAACCAAAATTTTTCTTGTATTTATTTGTCTAAAACCGAAATTACTCATCCGATTGGCTAGAGTTTTCAGAATTAGATTCAGCTTTGCTTGCTGCATATTTTAAGATTTTTGTTTTTTTGTTACGATGAAAATTCACCAGGGGGCGCTGCAGTAAACATTTGTTTATGCAGAGCAAAAACTACTAGTCCGATTTAGATGAAATTTTCAACGATAGGTTCAGGTTTAATTGGTGCTTCTTTTTATATATGCGTTACGGTGACCACTCAACAGGAGGCGCTGTAGTAAGTACATTTATTTGTGTAAAACTAAAACTACGAGTCCTATTTGAATTCAGTTTTCAATGATAGATTCAAGTTTACTTAGTGCATATTTTTATATATGTGTCATGTATGTTTACTTAGTGCATATTTTCATCTATGTGTTAACTCTCTAGGGGGCGCTGCAGTAAGTAGCTGCTTCTATTTTTTTGTGTAAAACCAAAACGACTAGTACGATTGTCAAGAGTTTTCAGTATTAGATTCCGCTATACTTAAAGCATGTTTTTAAATTTATATTACGGTGACAAGTCACCAGGGGGCGCTGCAGTAAAATATTGTTTGTGCAAAGATAAAATGACGAATTTGATTTGGATGCAGTTTCAATAATAAGCTCAAGTTTAATTAGTGCATGTTCTTGGATATGTTTTATCGTGTTAACTCACCAGGGGGCGCTGCAGTAAACGTTTGTTTGTAATATTTAATGCAAAACCACAACTACTAGTCCGATTAGGCAGAGTTTTTAGTATTAGAGTTACCTTTACTTGGTGTAAGTTTTTAGGTTTTTTTTACGTCAAGAACTCACCAGGGGGCGCTGCATTAAACATTTAATTATGCAAAGCTAAAACTACAAGTCCGATTTGGATGCAGTTATCAAAGATAGGATCAGGCTTAATTAGCGCGTGTTCTCGTATATGTGTCATGGTGACATCTCACCAGGGGGCGCTGCAATAAGCATTTGCTTTTATTTTTTGTGTGAAACCTATTTAGATGCGGTTTTCTGTGATAGGTTGTGGTTTAATTGCTGCGTGTTTTTATATGCCATATCTACCACGAACTACCGCGGGGCGCTCCAGTATAAATTAGTTTGTTCAAAATCAAAACTACTAGTGGGTTTTGTGATTTTCACTGATTTGGTTAGATTTAAGTTTCGTGAAAATGTTACGGTGACAATCTGCCAGACGCTGCAATAAGCATTTGATAACCAGAAAGCAATGGGTTTATAATTTCTTTTGGATTTGCATGAAGATTAATATAAAGTATTTCAATATTATGTAATAATATATAATGTATATCTATTCACTTTAAAAAGTTTAAAATAAAAAGCAAAATTAAAAATTTTGAAAAAACCCACGACGGTTTAATTGTAATTGTAAAAGGATAAAATAACTATAAATCCCCCGCCTAAAAGAATATATGTAACGAGATGATGGGGACGACTTCGTCGGGGGCTGCCAGTTGCAACCTCTATTGTAAATATAGTAGCTATCAGTATAGATTTCGTTTCAAAGTCTTTAAAATACCAGTTATCAAAACTGTAAATTCATTTTAATATTTCATTTTTTTGCCAAAACTGTTTTAACAGCAAGAAAACCTATGAGAAGGTTTGTGCAAACTTAAAGTAATGACAGCCCCCGACGAAGCCGTCCCCATCATCTCGTTACATATATTCTTTTAGGCGGGGGATTTATAGTTATTTTATCCTTTTACAATTACAATTAAACCGTCGTGGGTTTTTTTCAAAATTTTAAATGTTCTTTTTTTTGTTTTTTTTTTATGTGGCTTGACCACTAGACATTGAGCTGATATTTGATGACTTTTCAGTAAATAAAAGGCCAAAAAAATGAATTTATTGACACAAACTAACGATGTTTCAAAATTAATAGAAAATTGAAAATAAAATTATATTTAAAACAAAATAATAACATATTAATTTATGCAGTAGTCATTATTTGTGTCCAGACACACAAAATCGAGACATTTCGTGTTGAGCCGAAAAAAAGCCGCTCTTAGTCTCTAATATCAAAAAACAAAAAGAAAAAATATTTCCACTCAACTTAAATCAAACCCACAACCAACCTCCAGTCAGATGATGTTCCACTGAGCAATAATAACGTTTCTGTGTTTGTAGAAATAAAAAGTAATAATGTCAATAACTCGAATATACTTATTGATTCTATGAAATTCCGCTCCTAATTCGTGACATCGGAAATATTGAATATTGAAGCTTAGTGAAGTATCGCTGACGCTGTCAGAGCTAAAAATACGACACTTAGTATAATGTTCAAAGAGAAGAAGGAAAAAATGATCTTATTTTATATTTTAAATTATTTGTGATGTACCTATATAGAAGTATAAAAATATTGATCTGCCAGTCGTGGCCCAGTGGCACAAACGTTGTGAGTTCGATTTCCACTCGAGGGGTGGAAATATTTAATATTTACATTTTCTTCTCTCTGGTGCTGAGACAAAGCGCGGCGTTAAGTTCCGCCATTTAACACGCAATGCCTCCGAATTCAGCGGTGCGTGGGGAACGGAGTGTCTTGACACTGGGTTCCCTCTGTCTACCCGAATGTGTGCGGGATACAGCGTGAAGAAAACAAGAAAAAAAAATATTGATAGGTCGTCTCAGTGGTGCAGTGGGGCAGTGATTGACTGTAAACATGTGCTTCATGTAAGTTTAGTAAAGTAATTCTTTTGTCATTTTTAAAGGTGATATAACATTAACTGAAATAGTTAAACGGTTACTCGTAGTGCTGTGACCCAGCGTACGACTGTAACTGCAATTATTGCAATTATTAATTAAATTATTATGTTCGATTTCTATTTGTGAGAATGTAGTGGAGAATATATTTAAATTATTTTCATGCTTATTTCCGCCACTCATCACGCAATGTCTCTATCTCAGTTTAGAGCGGAAAGTAAAAAAAATAATGTCCTGACACTAGATTCTCTTTACTATTTGAAAAAAAAAAACGCGTGAAGTATATTCGTTATAAAATAAATACTTATACTAGCGGTCCCGGCTTCCCCGCGTGAACTACATAACTACTATTTCATTGTATTGCAAGCCTCGGGAGTGGATTTTTTAAAAACATAAGTAGCATACATTTATGATTTAATTATCAACTATATTTATGCCAAAATTCATTCATCATTCTAAATTTCATCCATATCGGACCGGTAGATTAGCCGTGAAAGCGTGACAGACAAACAGACAGACTTTCGCATTTATAATATAAGTACGGATAAAAGTTGCACAAACAAAATATTTATTTTCGCCCCCATTCAGTTGCAACTTCACATAAATAGAAAAATATTTCATGCATAAAAGTGCAGACAAATGCACAGTGTGTTTCCAAAACGCTACAGATGGCTCATGATAGGCGGTGTCACAGTCAAACTCTTTTGATACTGTATCTGGCTGAGCGCCAGGTACCTACTGTATACTATCTGCTGGTTATGAGTTAGTAGAATATGCTTTGTCCTTTAGATATTTTCTAGGATTTCTTGAGTTATAAAGATGAAATGCGGTGTTGAGTTACGCCACGTGTCTTAATTTTCGGTCCTCTGACTATCTCTGGGAAAAAAGTGAAGGTGTGTTTTTTTCTGGAGTTACTTTCTAATTTAGTCTTAAGTTAATCCACAATTTTTTTCATGTAGAGTTTCACACTTTTCGCGCAAAGCGGGATATTTAGGGAAGACCGAGTGTTAAAACACTCCATCCTCTACATTCCACATGAGATTACGTCTTGAGTCCGCTACTCAAACTTAACAACGCGCTTTGACTTTGGTGGTAGAAATAAAAATTTAAATAACCACTTTCTCGAGTGGGTATCGATCCCACAACCATCGCGTTTACAGTCAGACGCTATGACACTGCGCTACGACGACTCCTGGTTTTGAAAAGGCAATTTTTTCTAAAGTGTATTTGAAACACGTTTTGCTTAATATTACTTTAATACTTAATGAATATAATATAAAAAATTATATTATATTCATTAAATATTTACACTAGGCTTTTTACCGTGAAGGTGAAGAACTAGATATTTTATAGTGTTATTCTGTTGCTTCGGCTAGTTAGATAGTTTGATAGTTATATTGAAATTCCTTGTGAAAGTTTATACTCGAAAGTTTAGGTTGTTTTAGATAAACCTAAGCAAAAGAAAATATCCATTTTGCTTGACTCAGTCTACCTGCTTGGTAAAGAGGCTAAAGCGAAATAAATATTTTTTGAAATGTATTTAGTCACTTACTCGAATAAGCTAAATAATTTAAAAAAACATATTTCAATTCAAACGTAGTGGGACTTGAAGATTGTTCAAAAGCGATAGGATTATCATAAGGGATATATATAATAGGATAGATCATAAGGTACTTTTTGTATTAAAATCAAATAAGAGTGTGTATGTTATATGTTCAAATTAACACATATATTAAATTTTTAAATTTTCTAAAACGTTATTCTTTAAGTAATTTAACAGTTAAAAATAAAATATATTAATTAATTACTTTCCAAATCAATATCAAATCTCTTCGTCCATAGTTTTATAACAGATATACATATGATCAGCAAGTTCTATCACTAGCTCGCTGCATGGCGCGACGCCAAGCGGCGGCTAATGGCCCGCTCCGCTACAGAACCTGAGAGATTCTTTCATGAAATTTAAATGTCCTATGATTTGGTTCGCGAGGGAAGTTTACACTTCGATTTTGTTTACTTGAATACTGATTTTGCTATGCTTCTAGTTTTCATTGTATCAACATTGTACATTATAGTACAAACTATTCGGCGGAAAGTGGGGAACGGAGTGTCTTTACACTAGGTTCCCTCTGCCTACCCTGCTGTGTGCGGGATACTACAAACTAGCTACTCGCATAAAAAAACATAAAAAGTTATGTTAATGTTATGAGCCAATGGCGGCCTTATCATATATAAGTAATCTCTTTAAAGGCCACCAATTACTTATAGGAATAAAAGTATAAAATCATAAAGAGGTTCAAGTATTAAGAATAATGATTAGTATAACAAATATGATATGCATAAATATATACATACACCCTTACATAAATAAGAAGAAACTTCTTGGTATTCCATGGAATGGCACCTTACAATTGCCCATCACATTGCAGAAAAAAGCTCGGGGTGGTGTCTTTAACTTACAACAAAAGTATAAGCTTAAGGAGCCTTTATAACACTCGCCTCTACTGTCCGAAATCATCTCTACCGATTGAATTAGATACCGATTGAATTAGATTTTTTGTTTATATATTTCGTGTGCCTGTCTAGAATAAGCTTCAGACTTAGGCTGAGCCAGTCTCTAAGATTATATACTATTATTTATTTTTTAAATATGAATTTATGCCTTCTTCTTTTTTTAGTCATCGTGGTGCAGTGGAGTATTTTCTGAATATAACCACGATTGGTTATAAGTACAATTTCTTTCGGAGGTATGATCGTAATTAGTTATGAATGAATATGGTGGCTGGTGATTAATATGGTATTGAGTTTCTCAATGTATACGCTTTTACAATAGGATCCCAGAAAACGTCCAAGAATGTTCCATATGACATATAAAAAAAATTGTGAAAAAACGTTTGTGTGTTAAGGGTTATTACCTAATTAATGAATTTTTGAATGATAACACGCCTTGGGAATGTAATGCTCGCTCCAGGCTATTTCAAAGGTCATTAACATATAATTATATAATATCTGTAAATGCTTTACTTAAAAAAAATATCGTCCCGCAGAGTTTATTGCGCTGGTTCTTCTCAGGTCTGAGGCATTAACTATAGTGAACCGGTTGAAAACTGTTTGAAGTTCAAAAATGAAGCATGTAACTTCTTATTTTGAATAAAATTATTTGACTTTGACTTTGACTCTAATCAACGTGCAAGATCTGGATTTAGGGCACAAACTGAAGAACGGAGTGTCTTGACACTAGGTTCTCTACAACTACCTCTATATGCGGAAAAAATGTAAAGCTGTTGTTTTCACCTTTGTGGATATATACAAATTTGTTTTTGTAGTCTTTGAGCTCTTATATTACTTTTAACGATGTTCTGCCTTCAGGCGAAAAGTTGTAAATATTGGAACTGTGTTTGCAAATAACTTTTCGTTTTTACAAGCTTTTATTAATTTTGTAATAAATTCAAGAAAATTTTGATATCTGTCAGGTTGCATCATATATGATATACACATATTATATTACTAGCGACCCGCTCGCGGCTTCGCCTGTGTAAATTGAACTTTTAGATAACTTAATAAACCAATTATTTTACAGGAACTTTGTCAAACACAATATAAATAGTTGTAATTTTTTACAGTTACACGCTTAAAATAAAATATACACTGAATGTTAAGGGAAGGCTGCCAAAATACATTTTTGTGTATTTTCTATTTTCCACATATTTTAGAATCATATTAGTTGCTTTAAGCTTAACTTTTTTTAATCTAACTTTAACTTTAATTGGTGTACATATGAAGATCAGATACTTTTGACTGTATATTTAATATAAATGTTGCATATGTGTACTGTTGATGTTCCTAAATAAATAAATAAATAAACTTTTTTATTTAGATTTTTATAACATTGTAAACTACTATTTTTTTTATTTTTTAGCATGTAGTGTTTGCGTTAAATATGATTGTACACATAGTTTTAAGTTTTTCATATTGTTTCTGTATTTTTTTATTTATTGTGTATTAATTATTGGTGAAACAAATAAATAAAATAATATAAAACACATAGTCATAACTATTACTACTCTCAAAACCATCCTTACGTGAGTTATATGTAAATTATTTCATTTTATTATAAGTATTTTTTCTAGAATTATATTCTTCTAGAGCAGTTAGAAAACAAAAAAAGTGCTATGACATTAATTTCAGTCAGAAATCGATCATTTACTGGTCAAAAGTGTGTTTCGTTGTGGTTTAACTCTTCCTGAGCTATTTATAGTAGACCTCTGAAATTTAGGACAGTGAGGGATATCAAGCACAGTGTCTTGTGTGCTGTGAAGTTTTTTGGTGACAATTGTAATTGCAGTTTTTGAATAAATGGTAATTAAATGGTCAAAAAGTGCCCAGAGACTTAGGTAGTGAAACATTAAGTGTTATGTTAGTATTAAGTGTTTGCTTTTCAAAAGTTTTTATACATGTAATAACATTAAATATGTACTTCGCTCAGCTCCTCCACCATGTAGTGCAAAGAGGCGGTTCCTAGTATACTGCATAGTGAAGTATTACCACAGAGGAGAAATAAAAATAATTAAATAAAATAATTTCGCAATACGTCATAATCGTTTCTTTAAGTGAGGATTCCACTCCCAACCAATCGCGTTTACATTTAGACGCTGTTCACTGCTACAATAATATTTACGTAATAATATTACGTAGACGTATATACTAAATACTTTCTACATGTAACTTAAATTCAAAGAATTAATTATTTACCAAAGCTTATTTATTTTCCTTCGCAGATATCACCAATGTTGTTATTACAAGAATTGACAGATCTCCAAAATATTCAAAATTATTAATTTCAAGATATCAAAGCTTAAGAAATAAACATTTACTTACATGTTATTTACATGAACTAGGTATGAGAAAAGTCTTTACTCTTGCGTTATGTGGATTTCATTTTATATTAATTTCAATGTACTGAATTTTTCTTAATAGTTTTCTTAAAACTGTACAGTTTTCAGCCTATAAAGCGCACAGTATTGGAAAATCCATCCATAACCCTCGTAGCACAGGAGACAGCGTAGACGCGGCGGTTTTGGATTTGATTTTCACGGAAAAATAATTGTAATCAAATTATTTTCAATATAAACATTTATTCGAGTGAGAATCGAACCCAAAACAATCTGTTTCTGAGACCAATAGTTAAGTTCCTCCACTTAACACGTATCTCGAATTCTGGCCGAAATGCAGAACGGAATGTAGAAAAAGCTTGAAGCTTCAATAAAATGTTATTGTTTAAAAATGATAAGTAAATATCATCCCCTGATAAAGTTATTATTTTTTGTAATTTTCAAATAGAGAAGCTTTGTGGAATGGTCTTTCACACAAACGTGTAAGAAAATATTTTTCAGCCTCATGCTTTTTGGAAAACATAAAGGATCCATTTCTTAATTATAAAGAAAAATATTTATGAAATTTTAACTTAGGCCCATAAATAATGAGAATTTTCCTCATTTCCATTATTTTGAAGTAATCAAATATGACTTGTACAAGAATTTCCAATCGTAATTTAAGATTAAGATTGTATTGGGAGAAGCCAAACAGCTCCTTTGGGACAGCAGGTGGTTGTTCCCGGAAGTGGAAACCTGTACAGTTTGAACAACTTTAATTATATTTATTTTGCTTACAAAAATTTGGACATTTCTGAATTGAAATCATGGTGGCCTGGATATCGTCCAAGAGTAGGTAATATTAATATATTGTTTTTACATACGTATATCTCACTAAGTTATAATAATAGTTATAATTTAAAGCGTGTGAGCAATTTGTAACAATAAAAAAGTGTGACTGTATATATTTTTTATATACTATATTCGTTACTGCGTCTTTTGGATCTCTTGCTGTCTCTTGGAGAGGTCTCTTCCAGTCAAGCTGTGGAGTGGAGCAAGATAGAACTGTATTATTTTAAAATAAGTAAGAAAAGATAAAAAATGTAACAACATATATATATTTTAAGTCTATATTTTGGTTTTTCTATGTAGACAAGATTTTGTGTTTAATAGCTTATATTATGTAGCTTCACGCTGTATCCCGCACACAGCAGGATACGCAGAGGGAACCTAGTGTCAAGACACTCCGTTCCCCACTTTCCGCCGAATTCGGAGGCTTGCGTGTTAAGTGGCGGAACTTAACGCGCGCTTTACCTCGACACCAGAGCGAAGAAAATGGAAATATAATTTCCACTCCTCGGGTGGGAATCGAACCCACAACCAGTCGTTTACAGTCACACGCTTGTGCCACTGGGCCACGACTGGCCACTAATTTACTAACTTTAATAGCTTATATTATGTTATATAAATTAGCGTAACAAAATATAGCGTAGTAATAGTAGTGATTTTCTACACTTTTATATATATTTTAACAAGATTAGTCGCCTATATTTTGATATTTGAAGATATATTTTAGTAAATTCGAAGTTTCGAGCACTTTACAGTAGTTCGTGGTTACAGGTTTACTGATGAAGTCTACCAATTTTCGAATACCAAAATTTATATACGCAATCCATTTTCATTTAAAATATGTTATAATTAATTTTATTTTTAAATCATATATAAAAAGGGCAGCTTTGCGTTTTTTGTATACAAGAAGACAGGCGACAAGAACCTAATGCTAAACACTCTGTTCTCAACGCGAGTTCGAGACGTTACATCAGGCATACGAGTACAATGGTATCTTACAAGTACATAAATAGACAGAAATTTGAAAAATTCAATGATATATATGTATTTTAAAAACTGATTTATTATTATTACCTAATAAATTAGAAAAATACTTTTGAAAAATTATTAAATCAGTTTATTGATTTTCATCAGAAACCAGTAAATATGACTTTTACTTGTTTCTGGTTGTATGTGGAAAAAATGCGACGCCTTCTTCTTCTTCTCAAATCTGTAACGATATTTTAACATGCATTAGTTACAAGTTCCAAGCCAAAGATCAAATCATGGGCGGAGAGTGAAGAATGGAGTGATCTATCACTATAATCATTATATTTATGATTATCAAAAAAGGCTTTAACCTAAAAATACCTAGAAAATCTAAAACACAGTACAAAAGAAGTTCCATTTCCCACCTCGCTCCGCCGTAATGCAAAGAGCTGGCTTACATTATAACTTCCAAATGAAATTGTCAAATTATTCATTTGAATGTTTTAATGTCCGTAATAATACTGTTGAGTTTTCTGTGCTTTAGCTAAATGAAGAGTCGGGAAGCTAACGACGCCGGAGTAGCGACTCGGTGAGGCTGACTGTATACTGTGCTGTGTTCTGTTCTTGTATTTTATTGAAATAAGCTTTTAAAATTGTTAGAGTATGGTGGGAAAATGTGTTGTATTGGATGTGAGTATGGGTACAATTCTTATTAGGGGAAAGTTTTAGGTTTATTGCATACTTTTTCTTATTGAAAAATATCACATGCAAGAAAATTAATTTAAAAAATGTTTTTGGTGATAATTAGTAGTGATTATTTTTGTCAAGTAGTTGCATATTATTTGCATGCAAGGTAGGCATGTAGATAGTACATTTAGGTATACATATAATATAATAATATTTTCTCGCTTTGTTTATAAAACTAAATACACAGACAGTGAAGTACGACATAATTTATCAAATATAATAAAACTGCCCCATATAGGGGAAGTTACTTGTAGCACAACTTATGAAAAAATAAAACGTTACATAAATTACAATTTCACAAAGTTTCAAGTAAATCTTCGCCTGTAATTGACTTCTAAAAAGTGGAGATTTTAAAAATCTCTCATAACCGGAATCCTATTAAAGGCTTTTGTCCTTCACTTCATATCTCGGCAACGCGTTGGGTACAGTTTTAAAATAGTTTAAAACGCGAACATTGCATAGTGTTTTATTTATAAATTGCTTCAGAATAAACTTTCAGTTTTAAACGTTTGCAAAACTGATTTATATTTTTTTCGTAATCATATTGGCAGTTTCACGCTTTTTCCCGCAAAGCAGCGTAATCAAGGAGAACCTAGTGTCAAGACACTCCGTTCTTCACTTTTCGCCCAAAATCGAGAAACTGCATATTAAGTTAAATAAGTGTGGGGTCCCCACCGAGTGGGGATCGAACTCATAACCATCGTGTTTGCAGTTAAGCGCCGTCCCTATGCCACGACGGATTGTCATTGAATTTCAAATATAAAATGAATAAGTATTAGTAAAAGAAGATATAAAAGATTACTTCCATAAACTAAAGTCCCCATTTTAAATAGAGTATTATGACGAGGCCATAGAAGCGCGGTGAGACAGCATCAGACTGTAAAGCAATGGTTGCGGGTGCGATTTTCATTGAGAGTAATAATTATTTTTAACTTTTTTTTTATAGCTTCACGCTGTATCCCGCACACAGCAGAGTAGGCAGAGGGAACCTAGTGTTAAGACACTCCTTTCCCCACTTTCCGCCGAATTCGGAGGCTTGCGTGTTAAGTGGCGGAACTTAACGCCGCGCTTTACCTCGACACCAGAGCGAAGAAAATGGAAATATAATTTTCACTCCTCGAGTGGGAATCAAACCCACAACCAGTCGCTTACAGTCACACGCTTGTGCCACTGGGCCACGACTGGCCACTGGGCCACGACTGGCCACTTCTTCTAAAATCTTTATGAACTACTCGTGTCCTCACCATATTTTGCTGTTTTAATTTAAAATTATTAAAACTTTATAGAAAAAATAATTTCAATACACAAAGAAATAAACAACAATTCAAACCAAAGAAAAAACGAAGCAACTATCATCTATTAATACAAAAAACATGTAATTTAAACAAAGGAGCTATAAAAGCGCTCTTTACAGCGATCGTTAGTATTCTTTGCGCTCAAATGAACAAAATAAAATGTTTCAATTATCTACAGATGTTACGTTTACTCTGATGTGTTTATTTTATTCTAATGTTATTATATTTCTTTCCGCTTCCCACTTCTTTCCGGATATCAAAGAATATATAGTCAGAGAGAATCGAATGTCAAGACATTATGCTCTCCACTTCCTGTCTAAAATCGAGACATTACGTATTGTTTGGCGGAACTCAACGTCACACGTATCTGTACTATAATAAAACTTTATTTATTTATTTTTTTAGCTTCACGCTATATCCTGCACATAGCAGGGTAGACAGAGGGAGTCTAGTGTTAAGACGACACTAGAACTACTACACTATACTTCGATCCCCACTTTCTGCCGAATTCGGAGGCATTGCGTGTTAAGTGGCGGAACTTAACGCCGCACTTTGCCTCGACACCAGAGTGAAGAACATGGAAACATTAAATATTTCCACTCCTCGAGTGGGAACCGAACCCACAATCAGTCGCTTTACACACAACACTTTAGTCACACGTTTGTGCCACTGCGCCACGACTGGCCCCAAGCTGACAAAACTTTATGATATTAATAAAATCTTGATTGCAATAGTGTACAGCTGTTAAGCTCAGGTAGGACTTAGGGTATAAATAATTGCGAAGAGTAAAACACCTGATGTAGACCCATAATACATCAGCTATACTATAAGATATAAGAAAATTGCGTCTTAACAAAATATGTTTTGCGTGATATGTTTTAGTGGGAAGGGTCATTAAGCCCACGTAAACAAATTAAGGGCAGCTACTAGTAATTTAAATGTTATTTATGTATCAAACAGGTTAATTTTAAACTATTTATTTGTACTTTTATATTTGCTCCGCCATAGCAGATTATTCAGGAAGCAACTGGTGTCAAGACATTGGGTTCTACACTTTCCATCTGAAACCGAGACACTGCGTGTTAAGTGGCGGAAGTTAACGCCGCCTTTTGCCTTAGATGTTAGAAATAGTATATAATCGTTCCTTCGAATGGATTACACTGTGATAGCGTTAAAAAAAGTATTTTATATATAAATATATACACAACGTTTTTTTTTAGAGGTAAATAAAAACTTACTTTCTCTCAAGTGGGAATCGAATCCATAACCATGGCGTTTACAATCTCCACTCTCTCTCTCTCTCTCTCTCTCTACCAATATATTGATTTCGTAAGTCAAGTGGAGGACGGAGTGTCTTGACACTAGACCCTGTCTGACTCTCCCGCTATACGGGAAAAACCTTAAGCTGAACATATATAAATGCACCTCTTGTTTAAAGATACATAAAAACTTACCCCTAAAAAGGGGTTGAATCAGTAATATCTGTCACCTGAGTCGTTGTTTTCTTCAACCCCAGACGTATCTTAATACTGCGATATGTTTTATAGTTGCAGTAAATTGTTTTGTTCGATAACAGTGTTTATGTGCTTGTTTGTGAGAGCGCGTTCAGATCTGATTGTACGTTGTTTTACGATGAGGGGCGCGGGAGGGAGGTTTCATTTATTTTGTCGTCTGCTAGTTATATGGGTTTTTTAGCCTCACGACTTACTAAGGGTAAGGGCAGGGTAGTTGCAGAGAACGGAGCGTCAAAAGCTTCGGTCTCTGGGTATTTCTCTCACCTTTATACTGTCACCAACCTCTCACGCGCCCTCCGGAGAATTTGCATGATTTTTTTATTTAGTTGTATGATACATGACAGTTCCACATGATTTTGTTTTATTAAGATAAGTGTGTAATTTTTTTATAACATATATTAATTTAAAAATATTATCTAACAGTAACAATTTCAAAATATTACTAAATATTGACGCCAGTCTTAACGCAGTGGCACGAAATGTGGCTGTAAACCGACTGGCTCTGGCTTCGATTTCCACTCGATGAATTGGAATACTAAATATATATATTTTCTTCGCTCTGGTATTACGGGAAAGCGCACCGTTGAGTTCCGCCACTTAACATGTAATGCTTCCAGATTTCGGCGGAAAATGGGAAACGGAGTGTTTTAATACTAGGTCCCCTGTGTCTACTTTGCTGTGTGCGTGATATAAAGCGTGAAGCTAAAAAAAATACCAAATATTGCATAATAAAAAACTACTTCTAGTACTTCTACTCACTATATTCATAAATATTGAAAAATACAACAAAAAAATGTCAATTTAGTTATCAACAACAAAAAGCTTATACCTATCAAAACATATCTGTTTGTGCACAAACAAAGCGCACGAACAACAATTTACATCGGCACCTATTGACACGTTAATATAATCATCAGAATGGATTCATTTTCTGGTGCAAATTTTCATTTCCCATCAATCATTACATTGCGTCTGATCGGAATAAGCAAATAGATAGAACATTGTATGGACGTGAATAATATTTGGTTGATATCATTGTTTATGATTTTTTTATTGGTACCTTAGAGTCTGCGGCGTTAAGTCCGCCATTTAGCACTCAATATTGACTTAGAGTACTTGGGAAGTATCTGTGAAAGCGCGGCGTCAGGTTCCGCCATTTAGTGTTAAATAAGGTATTTAACAATTTAGTTACATTGTCTTAACTCTAAGCCTTCTTATATATATGTATGCTGTATATAACAACACGAACCATTGTATTTATAGTTATTCATTGTCATAAAGTACCGTGATGACGATTGACTATATCATAGATTTTACATTGAAGTCGTCGTGACGCAGTGAGATAGTTGTGGGTTCGATTTCTTGTCGGAAAAATGGTTTTTATATTTAAATTATTTCGATTTTTTCGCTCTGGTATCTAACGCAAAGTCACTGATTCCGATTCGGGCGGAATGAGAAGAGAGGAGTGTTTTTACACTGGTTTATCCCTGCCTCACCTCTTATGCGGGAAAACGCGTGAAACTGAAAAAAAATAACAAAATCAATGTAATGCAATTATGTGAAATCTTTTAAAGGATAACTATCGATGTAAATGCTCCTTTATTGTATTAAATCGATGACCGCATGTTAAGCAATCTCTCCATCTCCAGAGGATTTGAATAATATATAGTGAAGTATTTTCGAATATCTTTAATATTTTATTGAGTAGGCAAAGAATTTAGTATTAAGTACGTCCTATCTTCTTTTCACTGGCAGGCAGAGAGAATCTAGTGTAAGACACTACGCTCTCCACTTTTGGTCCGTTTTAAAATATTCCACTTGGACAGGTGTAAGTTTTGTACTATTATTTAATGTTATTCTGTAGTATTATTGTAATATTATTCTGTTCATGTTATTTTTTATCTTGTTTACAAAACACATACAATAAATAGTACATAAACCAATAAAGTTCTTATTTTAAACAATAAAAAAAGAGCAGAGTAAACATAAAAACTATAACAGGAAATATTTAAATAATAAATACGGAATTCATACTACAAATAGACACATGTATATTAATATCATAAAAGCAAAAGAATATCTGTTTGTCTGTGACGCTTTCACGACTAATCTACTGGCCCGATGTAGATGACATTCGTAATTAAAATCGTTTTTTTTTATGGAATAAAGGAGGCAAACGAGCAGAAGGCCCACTTGGTGTTAAGTGGTTACCTTCGCCCATAGACATCCACAACATTAGAGTTACGGATGCGTTGCCAGCCTTGGGGATGTAGGACAGGAGGATGGAGGAAGTATGGGGATGGTGGGAATAGGGAGAGCTGGCTTACATGCCATCGAACTGGAACACATCATAAGATATTTGGCTGTTCGTCTTTCACATGATAGTGGTCGCGAGCCAGTCGGAGAATGATTCTCCTACCACCAAACAACTGGGTTACCCGCCTTTACGCGACGCTACCCAGCGGCAAGAGGAAATGTATTCTTAATCCGTCCCCTCACGGGAAAAGACCCAGTGTACCAATATATGGTTGGTTTTTACCAGACAATATAGGGTTGGTTTTTACCAGACAATATAGGGTTGGTTTTTTTATGAAATCAACCCCTGAAGTGTTGAAATCGAGGTTGAAAATTTGTATGAAAAGTTGCATAAATGATTACATTACTATATTTGAGATATAAATAAAAACATTGTGATTTTTTATACCTAATGTATTATAATATTTACACGTATTCTAAAATAGTTTGTTCAATTTCCTAAGTGTACGAATAACGCTTTAAAATGTTAAAAAGTAGTTTATAAGCTGAGCAGAAATTTCTTAAATCTCTCTACAGAGATGCTAACAACAAAAATAAATTGCAAAAAACACATAAGCATTTCGACGCAGCCGGATTTAAGTTTTGATTAAGCTGGTTCGATTTCTGGTTGGGGGAAATGATTATGTTCCATTTCTCCGCTCAGACAAGACAAAACGCAACGCTGAATTCTGCTCTTCGAAACTTCTTGATCTCAGGTGAGAGGTGAAGGGACACGGAATGTCTTAACAGAATCTCTGCCAACCAAAAAGCGAAAAAATGTGAAGTTTAAAAAAATAGATCATATTTCAGGCGGATAACAGAAAATGGAGTGTCTTAACACTACACTCTCTCTGTGGCTACGATACGAAACATTAAAAATGATAAATCAGTAAAAAAAATCATAAGAAACTTTTATAAAGCCATACTTTGCTCATACAAAAGTTTCAATGGACTACATTCTCAAATGTAGTAACATAAATAATATTTCGCAGGACAGAGCAATTACGCTCGCAGTCAGACCGCAGCGGTTTTACCATTATTGTTAATGGCAAGTAAAATATGAAGACTTGTGTTTTATATCACTTAACTTAACATAATGTGGGTTGTGGGTTCGATTTATAAGGGGAAGGAATATTTATGTATATATTTATTTTTATGTATTTACGTTTTCATGATGGGTAAGGTGGACGGCAAAAGGCGTGCTGGACGATGGAAAAAATCATGGTTGAATAACATCAGGGAGTGGACCGGAATGAAATCCGTAGAACAATTATTCCGTCTAGCATTGGACAGAGCAGAGTTTGAGAAGCTAGTGGCCAACCTTCAGGATTGAAGAGGCACAGAAAGAAAAAGAATTTACGTTTTGAAACTAAAGGGACAGTAGTCTCACTGTAAACGTGATTGTAGGTTCAGTGATCATTTGAGGCAGTCATCCGATATATATATTTTTATTGGTTTTAGTCTCCAGAAATTAATGTCAAAATATTCCGTACTCAACTTTCTGCCTCTTTATAGAGAGATGGAGTCCAACGGCACGTTTTTCGGACCGCAGGAAAGCAAAGTAAACATAAATAAGCTTTTTGATTATGGAACCAACGAATTAATTCTCTATGACTACCTTGTCGTAAATAAAAAAACCGTGTTTGTATTGCTCTGGTCTCACATAAGAGGTTGAGATCCCTAAAAATAAATGCCGAATACTATTTCCAAATAGAAAGATGGACGTCAGTAAATCACGACTTCAAGACAAATCACAAGAAGTCACTACATTTCTTGTTCATTGTAGGAATAAGAAAAAAAGGTTACAAGGTTTTTCGCTATAGTAAAAAAACATTTTTAGATAATTGACAGCTTCCTATAGTTACAGGTTCAAATCCCGCTGAGTTTAAATTTTCATATGAATTTTAAAAATGTCTTCATATCCTAAAATAATGAACAATCTTAAAAGTTTCAAAATATTTAGAAGTACATATATATACAGAAGAGATGTAGAAAGCCATTTTTTTTTATTTTAGCACTTAATAAATACATTTTAAAAATAAAATAAATATTACACACACTAAATTATTGGGGTCAGTCGTGGCGTAGAGGCACAAAGTGTGACTGTAAAGCGAATGGTTGTGGATTCGATTCCCACTCGAGGAGTGGAAATATTTAATATATCCATTTTCTTCGTTCTAGTTTCCAGGCAAAGCGTTCAGTGCGGCGTTAAGTTCCGTTATTTAACACGCAATGACTTCGAATTTGGCGGTGCGTGAGGAACGGAGTGTCTTAACACTAGGTTCCCTCTGCCTAGCCTGCTGTGTACGGGATATAGCGTGAAGCTAAATAAACAATATGTTTGACATACATTTTTTATATAAGGCCAAATGCACATGTAACTAACGCGCGTAACTTACGCTTCAACGAGCCTACTAGTTCATATTAAATTGCAGCCATAACACAAAAAAAAATATGGAAAACAACATTTTTTACTATATTTTCGTTTTTTAGGTAAAAAAAGTAAAAAAGGGTAAAATGTTTCGCCTAATAAGAGCATCTACACTTAACTGCTTTATCGTTCCGACCCTCCCAATCGTCTTTCAATAGATTTCAAGGTATTTGAGTATGTGCTCGGAATACACTTTTTTTTATATAGGATTATTAAAACGCCTTTTACGATGCTTATTATCATTCCACGCGTAAACCCTATCCTTGCTGTGTTGTTACATTCCTATGATAATATTAATATTTCTGTGGATGTAGTAGATTAGAATTAAAAATAGATTTTATAAATAGATTATTTTTTAGTCAGAGGGAACCTAGTGTTAAGACACTCTGTTCCCTACTTTCCGCCGAATTCGAAGGCTTGCGTGTTAAGTGTTACTTATAAATAAATTCAAAAAAATAAACTATGTTTATATTTATCCATTTTGTATAGCAGTCAAGGAGAATCTAATTTAACGGGGGAACCGTTGCGCTCAAAACTAAATCGAAGAACTCAACGCCGCGCTTTGCTTACAAAAATACTAGTGCTTAGTTGCAAAAACGGAGAAACTATTACAATTTCAAAATAAAAATTTAATTTCAAAATAAAAATTTAATAGTGAAAATCGAACTCACAACCAATCACATCTACATTCGGGCATTGTATTTTTGCGTCGCTGTGGTCTCTATATAAATGTATTTATAATTTGAAATTAAATAAATTTTTCACCGGCACAGCTTTTGTGAAGTAATCAGACCTAGTATCAAGACATCACGTCTGCCTCTGTCCGTCTGAAATCGAGACTTTGCATGTTAAGTGGCGGAACTTAACATCGCGCTTTATCTTATACACCAGAGTGAAGAAATGAAAATTATACAAAATCTTCTACCTTCGCGGTACAGTCAGGGGCTGTCCACTGCTACGACCGCCTACGCACTGTGCGTAGGATCGATTTCCACTCAAGAAAGTGATTACTACAGTCAAAGTGAAATAATTTAACAAATACGAGTGGAAAATAAGATCTGAACACTCTTGAATGTATATAATTTCTACTTACACTGCTACATTAGTAAAGTAAAAAAATTTTTATCTATACTACGTGTGGCCAGTCGTGGCGCAGTGGCACAAGCGTGTGACTGTAAACGACTGGTTGTGGGTTCGATTCCCACTCGAGGAGTGGAAATATTTAATATTTCCATTTTCTTCGCTCAGGAGTCGAGGTAAAGCGCGGCGTTAAGTTCCGCCACTTAACACACAATGTCTCGAATTCAGTGGAAAGTGGGGAACGGTGTGTCTTAACACTAGGTTCCCTCCGCCTACTCTGCTATGTGCGGGATACAGCGTGAAGCTATAAAAAAAAAGCTACACTCCTAAAGCAACTAGTAGAAAACGATATCAAGAAATTCAACACGTACAATACAATACAACTACAAGATAACTTCTATATTTCTTACAAAAACAAACCAAATTAATAGAACAAATGAAACGCCCGAACTTATAAAAGCCAGCAATATAAACTTCAAGTTTTATATTTCATTTTAAACAGAAACCTCGAAGATATTGTTAGGGCAAACTAAAAGAGCAACAATTGCCGTCGATACTCGAGATTGTTAGGAGTTGACCGCAGGTGTCGAGTGACTGCCTTAATGAGAAGAATCCGGTTAAAGTTACTTTTATACTAACTTATTAACTAATGGTTGGTATTTAAGCTGTTCAATTTATTCTTTTAATTATTGTTATTGGTTTATTGAGGAATCAGACCGAGGCGCAGTGGGATAAAGGCTGATTGTAAATGTATACATATATTCTTTACTGCACTTAAAACATATAGCAAATACAAAATCAGAGATAAAAGTTAACAAGAGGTGGGCTTATCCCGAAGAGAGATCTCTTCCAGCCAACCTGTGATAGTGGATAAAGAACGTATAACGGGAGACTTAAATGTAATACAAAAGAAAAAACAAAATTAAAAAATGTTAGGAATACATACATATACAGAGAAACATACATACACATAAGCATACATACATACCTATATAAATACATACATGTCGGAGTGAAAAAGGCCATAGCTATGTTATGAAGGAGTGACATCACTACAGCTGACGTCACTCGTATGATTTTGATAATCGTGGACGATGAAAGGACTAAAAATAAAACTGCTTAATATTATTGAAAGCCTAGTTTATTATTTAGGCACCGTAATATTATCACAGAGAGGTCTGCACTGTCCGAAGACTGACGCGAGACCCCCGAGTATAGAAAATGCCGGCGTATTTATACTGCAAATAGCAAGTCAAAACTACCTACTACTTTTTATTATTATTTTGCATTGGCTTTATGATAAAATCTGACTATTTTACAAATTATTATCAAAAGTTGTTTTAAATCGATTAATCTAACTATTATAATAATTTAAACTGTCGTTGCGCCGACATACATAACATTATATAAATACATAAACATAATATGAATGAATATACTTTGTAACTTAATTTTTTTTCATTAGATGTTTTTTTTTAATTTAGACTTTAATGATAGGATTAGAGATTAAGATAGGTAACAAGGTAGTCAGAAAGAATCCAGTGTCAAGACTCTGTTCTCAATTCTCTACCCCAAAATAAAGACATTGTAAAGATTTTAACACTCTGCATTGTCTGGCTCATCGGTAGGGAGAAATAAAAATAATTAAATAATGATTATTCCCCGAGTTGGAATCGAACCTACAATCAATCGTGATTACAGTGAAAGTGTTTTTTAAATTTGTCAATTGATTTTATCAATGATTTATAAATAAATCTACTGGACGTAGAAAGCAAATTATTGACATATAGGTTCCTAGGTATAGGGAAGTGCTAAAAGATATTATAAACATTTTAAGAAAACGTATAAAATTTTTGAACGCAACGGGATTCAGACACAGGCTGCTTATAAACCATCCAGGCAAACACTGTAATGCTTGTAATATTTTTTTTGTTACCATCTCTTTAAAGAAACGTGTACAAATTTATGTTATACAAAGGTTATTTCTATGAGGTACATATAAGTATATAAGAAAAAATTGGACGTAGCCGAATATACAGTGTGTTACATATTAAGTGTGGAACCAAATGCCGCGAAGATTGATACCAGAGCGAAGGAAATGGAAATATTAAATATTTCCACTCCTAGAGTGGGAATCGAACCCACAACCAGTCGTTTACAGTCACACGGCCGTGCCATTCCGCCACGACTGTCCCCATACGTTTTCTAAACATATTTTTCATATTGCTAATACGTGATTAACACTTTAAAAGTATAAAAAAGACGATTTCTCCACAATTACAATCGACAACTCATAAAAAACCAAATGATCCCATAATCATCAATGGTGTAACATTGAAGATTTGAAAATGTATTTGTAAATACGACCCTAGAACCAATTCACTGCGTTTACTGAGGGGTCGAGACTATAAAGCAGATAGAACGGGCGGGTCTACTCCCATCAGCGTAAACAGTTCGCTTTGGCTTAATAAAATACTATTCAAGATATATTTGATGTTACCGAAATTTGATGGGAATAAATTGGTCGGTGATCGATGGTGGTTCTATAATGGGGGAAGTGAAGGTTAAGGTTTTAATTTGTTTGTTATTTCACGTTTTTTTTTGTATAGCAGGTTTGTAGAGAAGGTGGTGTCAGGACACTCTGTTTTCGACTTTCAGATTAATTTAAGACAATTCACGTTACGTGGCCAGTCGTGAACCAGTGGCACAAGCGTGTGACTGTAAAAAAAGGTTGTGGGTTCGATTCCCACTCGAGGAGTGGAAATATTTAATATTTCCATTTTCTTCACTCTGGTGTCGAGGTAAAGCGCGGTGTTAAGTTCCGCCACTTAACACGCAATGCCTCCGATTCGGCGGAAAGTGGGGAACGGAGTATCTTAATACTAGGTTCACTCTGCCTACCCTGCTGTGTGCGGGATACAGCGTGAAGAAAAAAAAATCACGTTAAATGGTGAAAGTCAATGCCGTAATATTTAAGTTTCTTTGGGTTATTTTTTAGTTTATCAATTTTTATTGCCAAATAACTAATGTTAAATACATAATTTGGTATTGCGTTAAAATTGCAAAAAAGACATCTTTGGTATAAGCAAAAAGAATTTATAAATTATTATATCTGCCTTCTACTCTCTACCTACTCCCTGACAATTTTAGAGGTAATATTCGCTTGAGTGGCCTATCTACCCATAGATGTAAACATTGAAAAAATAATAGGACCACAGTTTCACTGATATATAAAGGCTTCATTACAAAAATAAGAAAGCAAAATTTATTAAAACAAAATAAAAGTCAGTTTCCGTCATTTTTAAAATTAAAATAATAAAAAAAACTGAGGCCATTGTGGTGCAGTGAGACAGTATCTGAATGTTGATAGCATTGTCCTGGTTTTAATTTCCACGGGGGAAAGATTATACTCAAGTTATTTTATATAAGTTTTATTAATAAGGATGTTAAGTTGCAACCCCCAACACGCAATGGCTCGATCGAACGGTCGAACGGAGTGTCTTGACACTAGGTGCTGTCTGACTATCCCGCTATGTGAAAAAAAGCATGAAGCTGCAAAAAATATATAACGTGATAGATATAAAGAATTTAGTGAGTCACTTTATTTTCACTGCTTGATTGATTGATGGCATAATTTATTACTTGATGCCAGTAGAAAAAGAATAGTTTCAAAATACTCTGTTCTCCACTTTTTGAAACTGAGACACTGTGTGTCAAGTGGTGGAGTTTAACACCGCGCTTTATGATCTCTTTACCAAAGTATACAGAAAAATTAAATCTAATCATACCTCTGGGTTGGAAACAATCCTAACCGCAAAAACAGTTGTAAAAAATATTTTTTTCTACCAAGAATCGAACCTACACCCACTCCCCAATCAAAACGACATCTTTCTATTAACAATTGGAGCAAACCGTTTACGTTGATGGAAGTACTTTCATTGTAACTGTTTTATTGCTCTCCCCTCGCAATACCCTCAATGATTTTAGGGTGTTATTTACAGTCCGTTATAGCTTTTACTCGAGCTTTAAATGGTTTATATAAAGATTTAAATGTTTTAAGTCTTTTTGAGCTTTTTTGTTTCCCTTTTTTAACGTAAATTGATTTTTATAATGTGATTATTACTTTTCTTTTAGCTTTACTTATTAAGGTAATAAGGAAAAATCTTGGCTCACTGTATTTTTCTATTTCTGTACGAAATTAAACGTTGCATATTCGGTGGTGCAACCCAACGCCGTGCTTTGATTTAGATACGACAGCGAAGAAATGAAAATTGAAATATTCTCCGAGTAGGAATCGAACCCACAATCGTTGTGTTACAGTCAGACGCTGTCCCACTGCGCCACGACGGCCTCATTAATATATATGTATTATTTTTTGTAGCTTCACGCTGTATCCCGCACACAGCACAGCAGGGTAGGCAGAGGGAACCTAGTGTTAAGACACTCCGTTCGCTACGCACCGCCGAATTCGGAGGCATTGCGTGTTAAGTGGCGGAACTTAAATTGGAAATAATAAATATTTCCACTTCTCGTTTAGGAATGGAACACGCAACTATACAATTAATGATGAATTAATTGTTAAAAGTGATTTTCGCGCAAACATGATATGATCTTTTAGAAAACGTATAAAAGGTTGAACGCAGCGGGATTCGAACCCGCGCCTCCTGAATACCGTTCAGGCGCTCTTTCCACTGATCCATGCGTTCTACTACTACTTATTTTTGTTGTTGTTATGATTTGAATCCCGCTGCGTTAAAATTTTTATACGTTTTCTAAATGCCTTTTTCAATTTTCGTAAGTGTGGAATAACATTTTGAAAACGTTTAAAAAATAATATGATCTATTGTTCATCATCATCATCACGTCAGCCGTTAGACACCCACTGCTGGACAAAGGCCTCCCCCAAGGATCTCCACGACGTTCAGTCCTGCGATTCCTGCATCCAACGGCATCCGGCGACCATGACCAGATTTTCGGTCCACCTTGTAGTAGGCCTGCCTATTGAGTGTAGTAGGCCTCCTTTCCGCCCAAACGGCCATCGGTTTCCCTCGCTACGTGTCCCGCCCTGCCCCTTCAGTTGGCAATTCTTCAAGCAATATCGGTTAAATTTTGCCCAACATTACTTTCAGTTAGTCAGAGATCATCTCGATGGATACAAAAAATGGATGCATAATAAATCATTATAGAAATTTACTCATTATACCATTGAATCACACCTTTCATAAACAGTTAGTTAATTACACGTGTAGATGTAAATCATCAGCAAGCATGAATCAGGTATGAATCAAAATGTAAGCATGAATCAACGTATTCAAAGGGAATTTCAACTAAAGGAACACACTGAATGGGATGCCATGTTCGTTATGTTGAATACGTGTTATGTTGTACGAGACTGGCCTATGTCTACGAGTATGCTTTAGTTACGAGATTACTGTAAATAATAAATCATTGACATAGTTGTAGAGTGGACAGTGGTTGTGAATTCGATTCCCGTTTGGAGGAATAATTACTTTTAAATGATTTTAATTTCTGTATTGATAAAAAGTGTTCGTTTATCAAAATATAATGTCTTGAAGTTCGGTACAATATGGAGAAAATAGTTTAATTATAGATTCTATTCTCTTCTCTAGAAATTAAGGAAAAGTGTAAAGTTAGTAGTATAGAGTAATACAAAAAACACTTTTAAAAAAGAAAGATTCAGAAAATAGACTTATATAAGGCAAGGGTTGCGTGTCTATAGTGGTTAAAGATGACCATAAAAATATAATATACTTAACATTTTAAAATCGTCGTAGGTAAGTGTGACAACATCTGATTGTACAAGATAATTGTGAATTCGATTTCCAATGAGGGCAATTATTGCATTATGTTTAAATTATTTTCTAATAATAGGTACGAATTAAGTGAAAACGAAAGTGGGGAACAGAGTGTTTTAGCACTACGTTCCCTCTGCCTACCCTCCTGTGTGCGGGATACAGCGTGAAACTAGTACGAACCGCTGTTGTACTGATCAAAAATAAAATATTTATAATACGTAATATTTCTTTTTTTTTAGCTTCACGCTGTATCGCGCACACAGCAGGGTAGGCAGAGGGAGCCTAGTGTTAAGACACTCCGTTCCCCACTTTTCACCGAATTCGGAGGCATTGCGTGATAAGTGGCGGAACTTAACGCCTCAACACGAAGAAAATGGAAATACTAAATATTTCCACTCCTCTAGTAGAAATCGAACCCACAACCAGTCGTTTACAGTCACACGCTTGTGCCACTGGACCACGACTGGCCATTATTAATTTTACTAATAAATTTTAAATACACAACGCTCTGTTAACTAAATCCAAAACTAAATATTAAGCTTAGTAATAAAACTGAACATAATTCACAAGTTGCCCATTTCTTGCCTAATTTAAAGGGTTGAAAAGTAAGCAATGAATTCATAATGTACTGCGGAACCAATAAACACGCTGATTGATTTCGGGTAGGATTACCTAAAAGCTTTGTGGGTGGTAATTCTACCGTTTTATGCGGATTAAAGTACGTAAAAACATTTGGTATGTTGTAGTTATGTTTATATACTTAATAGTTGCTCTCTAATTAAATAGAAATATTTAATATTTCTTTCATTGAATAGAAATATTTCATATTTTCATCTTCTTCGCTCTGGTGTCGAGGCAAAGCGCGGTGTTAAATTCTGCCACTTAACACGCAACGCCTCCGTATTCGGCGGAAAGTGGGAAACGGAGTGTCTTAATACTATGGTTTCTTCTGCCTACCCTGCTGTGTGCGGGATACAGCGTGAAGTTAAAAAAAATTATATTTCTTTAATTGAATAGAAATATTTAATACTCGTATTTCCATTTTCTTGGGCAAAGTGCGGCGTTAAATTCTGCCACTTAACACGCTATGCGTTTGAAGTCGGCGAAATGTGGAACGGAATGTCGTTAATACTAGATTCCCTCTGCCTACCTTGTTGTGTGCGGGAAGCTAAAAAACCATTATTATATACGTATTACAAAAGGAAGTAAATTCGCCACTATTTCAGTCTTTTATATTCAATTTAAAAACCTTTTTAAAAATCCCTTACAAAATTAATAGACTTATTGTGATTCGTTGTTTTAAAGAAAAATGTACAATTGGTTAAGTTTCCGAAAGTAATTAACTATGTTTAAATTATTAGAGAGAATTAAGACACTCCGTTCTTCACTTGCCACTCGAAATCGAAACATTACTTCATTGCGGAACTTAACGTTGCAGTTTATCTGAGGTACCAAAGCGAAGCAATGAAAATAATTGTCATATAATTTCTCTCCCACTCGAGGAGTGGAAATATTTAATATTTCCATTTTCTTCGCTCTGGTGTCGAGGCGAAGCGAGGCGTTAAGTTCCGCCACTTAACCTCCTCTTCTCTCCTCCTTAACACTAGGTTCCTTCTGCCTACCCTGATGTGTGCGGGATATAGCGTGAAGCTAAAAAAAAGAAAAAAATATCTCGGTTCGATTACCAATAAGGGATTGGGTATCGAACCCACAACCAATCACGTTTACAGTCTGACACTCTCACAGTACACCTTAATGACGTTGTAATAAGTTATTTATTTTTATTATTACCTTTACATTTTATTAAGGGAACGGAAGCGGAAAGTGGGGAACGGAGTGTCTTAACACTAGGTCCCGCTGCGGGATACAGCGTGAAGCTGAATAAAAAAATATGTATATTTAATAATATATTTATTAAATAATGCTAATTTTAACTGTTTATTGATTAATTATACTGGAAGTAGTCGTATGTCGAGTATCAATATTATAAGTTTGGCTGAATGGTATTTAGCTGCTAGGTCGATCATTCTTGCGAGAATATAAAGAATTTGTATTACTTTGGTAAGACCTGTGATCAGTTTAAACATAAAATACATGTATTTGATATGAATTCTGTAGATTTTCAATATACATTTATTTTTTCAAAAACGACGTTTTTAAAAAAATTATAATGTCGTCGGGGTTTAAAGGGACGTCGGTTCTTTTGATTGCTATGTATCCAATGCAGACTTATAAGCAGTCGTTTCATTCCCATCCTACAATTTTCTAGACACTGTGTGATTTGACAAGCGTTCATGAAATAAACCCTATACCCATGCCATAACCTTTTAAATTTTTAGCTTAGTTTCTCCCCTTTCGCCCGAAATTAACCCGAAGCCAAAGTTAAAGTCAAAATAAGTGGGGAAATAAAAATAAATCATTCCCTCGGGTGGAAATCGAACCCACAAACACTGTGGCTATCACACTGTGCCAAGATGGCCAAATTTTGAAATATTCACAGCTACAATTACGTAACCCCAAACCTAAACATTACAAATTGCAAAAATGCATCGAACAATAAAAATAGCACCGAGAATGATGCCAAGAGGATGCGATAAAGTCTATATTTCCGAAATTCTACTTCATTCGTTGGTTTGGCGCGAGCTTAAGATTCATTTCTAGCTAACAACAACCCCTATTATAGGGGTAGTAAGGGTTGAAATGCTAAATTCGTATATGATCAGTTAGTTGACTGCTATATGCCAGTACAAATGTGTCGCATTCCAATAAATGACATTAACGCGATAAGTATTAATTCTACTAAATACTACTGTTTTGAAGTAACGTTTAAAATAATTATGATTTTTGGGCTATGAAAGATAAGTAACGAAAATAAGTTGTAATAAAGCGTATAAGAATTTCGACGCAGTGTGTTGTAGAACGCATGGCTCAGTGGTGAGAGCGCCTGAACGGTATTCAGAAGGCGCGGGTTTGAACCCCGCTGCGTTCAAATTTTTATACGTTTTCTAAATGCCTTACATGAAAGATATTAAATTGTAGTTTTTAGTGGGGATATGTCTGATTAAACGATGTTTGTTAGTTATATTCTACTGAAGTTATTAATATAATTGAATACAGGAATGTATGAAATAATTAGTATGAAAAATATGTATTTAAATGAAATCAGCTTCACTTTTTATTCTTTCATCGTAATCAGAGATAAATAAATAAGTGTCAAGATCAACTTTAACATGTTGCATAACAGAATTTAACACCCCGGGTTAACTTATTTCTATTATAGAAAAATGAAAATAACTTACATTTTTTTTAGCTTCACGCTGTATCCCGCTTACAGCAGGGTAGGCAGAGGGAATCTAGAGCTAAAACACTCCGTTCCCCACTTCCCGCCGATTCCGGAGGCAGTGTTAAGTGGCGGAACTTAACGCCGCTTAACTATATAATTTATATAATCACTTACCCAAAAGTGCATCGAACCCACATTCAATCACTTTTATAGCCAGACTCTGTCCCACTGTGCCACTATAGATAGCCTCATCATATTTTAAGGCCGTCGTGGCGCAGTGAGAGAGCGTCTGACTAAACGCGATGGTTATGGGTTTGATTCCCATTCGGCAAAATGGCTATATTAAAATTTTCATTACCTAAGACAAAGCGCTGCGTAGATTTCGGGCGGAAACTGGAGGACGGAGTGTCTCAACACTAGATCATGTGTGACTACCCCTATGAGGGAAAAAGCGTGAAGCTTTAAACATACAATCTTATTTAGATGAAAGATCTAAACGACTTCTACTCTTTTGCACTAGAAGTTAATTTTTCGAAGCAAATCTTCAACAGCCCATTAGCATCGTGAGTGACGACTACAAACGAAGTTGTCAATTCTGCGACGGGGTTCCGTGGGGAAAGTGTGTAAGGAATTATTTTAGTTAAATGTATGAAAGAAAATATTATTAAGAAATTTTACACTCATTTTTTTTGTAGCTTCACGCTGTATCCCGCACACGGCAGGATAGGCAGTGGGAACCTAGTATTAAGACACTGTGTTCACCACGCACCGCCAAATTTTGGAGGCATTGCGTGTTAAGTAGCGGAACTTAGCGCCATGCTTTGCCTCGATACCAGAGCGAAGAAAACGGATATAATAAACATATCCACTCCTCAAGTGGGAATCGAACCCACAACCAGTTGCGTTTACAGTCGCACGTATATGCCTACAAGAAACGACGGGTCTCAATCAATACATATAGGTATATTAAAGACATATATAATATTGAAATAAGCGAAAATACCTACATTGTTAAATTATCTTTAGAAAGCAGCCTCACACGCAATGTGCCAAACTGCAGAACTGCCACGCGGGCAAAGTGTGAAGCTATTATGTTATAAAATTTTTGTATAAGAGGAAATGCCAAATATTTTTTACATGTTTTTCAGTCAAGGCTTGCCTACAAGCAGATAATGTACCTACCTTAATTAAATGTTAAGTGGAGAACGGAGAGTTTTATTACTAACTTCTTACTTCAGAATAATCTTGGAAAATGATAAAAGATAAAGTTGTGCAATCTCTGTAAAGCCTATAATAAGGCTTTGTTATTAAACTATAATAATACTTTGCAGCTCGTTACAGCTTTTATTATGCCTGAATATTAATAAATACCTTAACTTACTTGATATTGTAAAATATTTTCAAAGTTATAATTTTTATTGAGGTCATCGAAGCACAGTGACAGACTGACTTCACATGTGATGGCCGCGACTTCATTATCCACTCAGAGTTTTTTTTTTAGCTTCACGCTGTATCCCGCACACAGCAGGGTAAGCAGCGCGAATCTGCTATTAAGACACTCCGTTCACCACTTTCCGCCGAATTCGGAGGCTTGCGTGTTAAGTGGCGGAACTTAACGCCGCGCTTTACCTCGGCACCAGAGCGAAGAAAATGGAAATATAATTTCCACTACTCGCGTGGGAATCGAACCCACAACCAGTTGTTTACAGTCACACGCTTGTGCCACTGGGCCACTCAGAGATAATTACTATATTTAAATTACTTGCATTTCTCTGGTCTGGAGAACAAAACGAAGAAGTAAATCAGTGTCCGTCTACACGCAATGCCTCATATTACAACAAAGTGGAGAAAGTATTAACTGTGCCTTCTCATTGAAAATAGCTATAAAATAAACACTTTATCCAGAGCCTACTTCATAGAAACTAAATATGACAAAGTTACATAATACGTAATATACTACAAAGATATATCACGGTGTAGAGTTACGACATTTAAGACAAAATGTATCGATTTCGATTCGATTGTGTCCATTTGAGAACTGAGTATTTTGACACTCGGTTCTCTCTGACTACCCTGGAAAATGCGTGAAACGTGTTAAAAACATAATATTTTTTTATTATTTAATAAGCTAGCTATAATTAGCTTCACGCTGTATACCGCACACAGCAGGGTAGGCAGAGGGAACCTAGTGTTAAGACACTCCGTTCCCCACTTTCCGCCGAATTCGGAGGCTTGCGTGTTAAGTGGCGGAACTTAACGCCGCGCTTTACCTCGACACCAGAGCGAAGAAAATTGAAATATAATTTCCACTCCTCGAGTGGGAATCGAACCCACAACCAGTTGTTTACAGTCACACGCTTGTGCCACTGGGCCACGACTGGCCACATAACTGGCCAAAAACATAATATAATGTATTCATAAGGGTTTTTACATATAACATCGCATCCCCAAGTGCATTTAAACGGCAGCGAGACTTCGACGCGGTGATATTTAGATTTCAATAGCAGATAAAGTACACATCTCGTATGAAGCCCGGAATGGAATATGAGCTTTTGTTACGAGAATTGGTGTAATACATAAAAGTATGTATGAAACTTGAATTTTATATTATTTAAAACGTAATTCTACGTCGTAATGGTTTAGTGGAGTGGGTTCTGGGTGCTCGCAGTGATTGAAGATTCATATTTATAATTTAACCACTTCTTAGAGTAAGGATTGAACCCACAACGATCGTATTTGCAGTTAGATTCTCCCCCACTGCGTCATCTCTTGACACGTGAATCGCAAGCTTTGATTAAATATATGAATCAAAATATTTTATCTTTTCTGCTTCTTAATCGACTGAAATAAAACAAACAGTTCATTAAAAATATAAAAATCGAAACTGCATTTAAATTAGTAAAGGCGCATCAGATATTAGCGTTTACAAACGTGTGCGTTTGTAATAAACCGAAAAAATAAGAAGTAGCTTTGGCTTCCATTGATGAAATACAGGGGCATTTATATATAAATAATATACAAATTTTTCGAATAAAAATTCTTCTCATACAAATATCTCCTATCACAGGGATCACATACATTTTTATGTATTTTTTTTCACTTCGTTCCTTACTATCCGCCAAATTCGTGGGAGGCATTGCGTGTTAAGTGGCGTAACTTAACGCCGCGATTTGTCTCGTATTTCATATTTCCACTCCTCGAGTAGGAATCGAACCCACAACCAGTCTTTTACAGCCACACGCTTGTGTCACTGCGCCACGACTGGCTTCTATTATATGTGGGTATATCTCATTATATGTATATTTAGCTTATAAGGATGTGTCATAAACGTGACATAGCATCAGCAGTTACATAAAATCCATTGATAAAAACAATAACAAAACAAAAAAGTAAATTATATGAAGTTAGTTGAAATGTATATAAAAAAAAATAACATTCGAATAACTCTCTATTTCCGACCAATTTACGTAATACGGGGGAATCCCCTAACTGTTATTGCGGCTGAGATGAATATACACCGAGTTTTTACTATACTTTTTATACTGTAGCTTGTATTTATGTATGGAAGTTTGTGGGCCAAAAGTAATTGTTTGTGATATTCTATAAAGGAATTCGTAAAATTATCTAGATATTCATTGAATCGAAGAAAGAAAACAGTTTCACGTTTTTTCTGTATATCAGGAACTTAGACTCAGATAATGGTGGCGTTAGTTTTTGTCACTCAGCATGTATTATACGTGCTAAATGATAGAACCTAACGCCGCACATTGCTAAGCTAAATCTGAGATATATTAATATTCTCTTGGAAGCGCACTGACTCCTAAGTCATGTGTTGATCTTAAAAAATATATTTTCATATCTTGAGTGTGAAAAATAATACTTTAAACATGTTAAAATACAAATATATCCGGCATTCGCGTGGTAAAATCATGAAACGCTAAGAAAGTTCTTCTGTAAACAAAGTGAAAGAGACTTGGATCCGCAACTATGATGCTATCCAATAAGCATATCTTCTGCACCACAACGGTTATCTTAAATAGATATATAATACTTTTAACATTTCAAAGTATTAATCACACACTCATGGCCTTAGCGTTCAGAGCGCTTGGACGGTTGCCAAGAGGTGTGGGTTTGAATCTCGCTGTGTATAAATTTTTGTAAGTTATCTAAAAATGTCTTTTTTTAATGTCTTTTACTTATTACTAACCCCAAACTTGACAAAGAACTGACATTTTTTATTATCTTCATGCTGTTATTCCGCATACATCAGGGCAGAGGGAACCTGGTGTTAAGACACTCCGTTCCCTACCTTCCGCCGATTTTTTTTGAGACATTACGTGTTGATTGGCAAAACTCAACGCTGTGCTTTTCCTTAACAACGGAGGCTTTTTGGCTTTGCAAAAAAATGTTAAATAAATGGTAAAAATGTTTCAATTCTTAAACTGGGAATCGAACCCACAACTAGTGGCATTTACAGTCACAGTTTGTGCCCCCAAGCCACGAGCCACGACTGACCAACAGGTTTAAACATTAATTATACTAAAATCGGACAACACAAGTAACAATGCCGTCACGTTACGTACAGAATGTCACATCCTGAAGCCTCACATTCTCTACCCTTTTAATTTGATTCTTTGTGTACTTTCAATCCTAATATTCCATGTTTACGGTCGCCTTTCATTCGGGAAGGTTCAAATGTTTATGGTGACGAGGGTGAGTGGTCTGTGAACTGTCTGGTGGATGGTGTTATGCACACATTGTGAAGTTAGGAGTAAAAATGGTGACAAAAGAAGTAAAATTGAAATTTGTTAGTTAAAAAGACTCAAAAGAATTTCAGAAGTCGTAAAATAAATTGAGGATATCATGGCGCAGTGTGTGCTTGACTGTGACTTTGATAGTTGTAAGTTCGGTTTCTACTCGATGAGTGATTATATTTTTGTTTTCATTTCTTCGCTGTGGTTCCTAAAAAAAGTGGAAACTTGACGTTCCTCCAGTGTGTCTGTGACTGTGATTTCAGGCAGAAAGTTGAGATTCAGTTGTGTACGTGTGTGATCAGCACTTAAATGACTAACTTTAAATAATTTTAAATAAAAAGACTATTTTTGAGAACTAAGCAGTTGAAACTCAAGAGGAGTTCCCCCTTATGACGTAACTTTTTCATTTTTCTTTTAGTTTTTATAGATCTTAAACAATAGCTTATTTTCACTTTCTTCACCTTCTCCTGATAATTAACTTTTTGCTATAAAATATCATTATTTTTAGTAAAAGAAACTAAATTAGAAAGGCCGAGAATACTTAAAAAGTTAAAAATAAGAAAAAGTTTCGATCTACCGGAGTACTGTTAATAAATAGCAAGCTTCCGTTTGGTTCCTATACCAAATGGAAGATTGTTGATGAATTTAAATTATCATACTTTGTAAATAGTCATAAACTGTGTTAATGTCATAACTGGTTGTGAGTTCGATTCCCGCTCGAGGAGTGAAAATAATTAATATTTCTATTTCCTTCGCTCTGGCATTGACGAAAAGAGCGGCGTTGACACTCGTCACATAATACGCAATACCTCCAAAATTTGT